>CM077162.1:113532509-114006906 GCA_039583875.1 Platanthera guangdongensis
TGATATTAAATCAGCCCGTATGATCAAATTGCACCATCTCTCCAGACTTTTTATAGGCCTCCTAAACCTACTCTAGAGAGTTATAAATCTACTTGAAATAATTTCAAATTGGGTTAATTTAACAAAAAACACCACCGGGCCGGCCAGCCCACAAGCCCACGAAAGCATGCACGTCCGCCCAACCCGCTAAAGTAATTACTTTAACAATATGCTGCTCCGCCGGTTTATAAACCCGAAAATAAAAGTTATATAGGCAGTGTGGGACTAAACAGGCGGGTGAACAGTGCTCTGCCTCTGTTCACCCGCCTGTTTATAATTTTCTTATAAATATAATAATATTATAAATATAATAATATTTTTATAAAAATCAGGCGGGTGAACAGTTCGCCCGCAACTGTTCACCCGTCTGTATGTAATATTTAATATTTAATATTATAAATATTAAATTAATATTATATATATATATATAATTAATATTATAATATTATAAATATAATAATATTTTTATAAAAAACAGGCGGGTGAACAGTTCGCCCGCACTGTTCACCCGCCTATATGTAATATTTTATATTTAATATTATAAATATTAAATTAATATTATATATATAATTAATATTATAATATTATAAATATAATAATATTTTTATAAAAAAAAGTTCGCCCGCAACTGTTCATCCGCCTGTATGTAATATTTTATATTTAATATTATAAATATATAATTAATATTATATATATAAGTAATATTATATATATATATATATATTATTTGCTTATAAAAAACAGCCGGGGGGGGGGGGGGGGGGCGAAGCCCGCCGTCACCGGCGGGTACTGTGCCGCGTAGTCATCGGGCCGAAGGCCCGTACCTGTCACTCGTACATATATATACATATATATATGCATATATACGCGTATATAAGCCTATATACGCGTATATATATATATATATATATATATTATATATATATATATCTGTGTGTGTGTGTGTGTGTAACAGCCCAAAGGTCAGAAACAGGCAATTTTTGGGTGACACGGCCTGGGACATGGGCGTGTCCCAGGGCGTGTCAGGTGACACGGCCTGCGACACGGGCGTGTCGCAGGGCGTGTCGAAGTTGTGTCGACGATTGGGCTTTGTCTCGACGATTTTTGTTCTCGACGATTCGTCGAGAGGAGGCACACGGCCCAGGACACGGGCGTGTCCAAGGCCGTGTCGCATGCTCGACGATTTTGTCTCGACGACCGTCGAGTGTCGAGACCTGAGTGTCGAGTGTCGAGAGTTTGAACACGGCCTGTGACACGGGCGTGTCACAGGGCGTGTCAAATCAGGCGGCGAGCTCAGCCCGCCGAAGGAAATTCGACAGGGCGTGTCTTTGTGCCGTGTCTGGGCACACGGCCTGGGACACGGGCGTGTCACAGGCCGTGTGAAGTCTCGGGATGATTTAGGATTTTTTTCCCCAGGTACACGGCCACAGACACGGGCGTGTCGGAAGGCGTGTTGGTGACACGGCCCATGACACGGGCGTGTCCCGTGGGCGTGTCACTGGTTTGGATAAGTCGGTTGACCACCGCTTGAGGCACACGGCCAGGCACACGGCCGTGTTCGAGGCCGTGTCAGGTCAAAATAGGTGTTTTTGGCAGAATCGTGGCCGTCCATTCCTTCAGTCTAGATCCAAGGGCTGGAAGCTCTTCTTCTTTTTCCTTAAGGGCCGAAATCAGAGAAAGGAATCTCATTTTCCTTAGCCTTCATCTTTCTTCAAGAGAGAGAAAGAGAGAAAGAAAGGAAGAGGAAGAAGGAAAGGGGGCTGCTGTCGGTGGTGCTGCGGTTTCCCGACGAGAGATCCGAAGCCAGCGTTGCGGAGGAAACGCTCTCGCGAGTCGTGCAAGCTAGCTTGGAGTCCATGGCACCGAAGCGATCGTCAAGGGTAACGACTTTTCTTCCTAGCCATGTGAAGGTTTCCTTTTTGGCATATCTTTTGATTCCCCCACCAAGAGGTGGCTGCTTTTGGGAGTCATTTGGGTGATTCTTGAAATCCCCTTTTTGTTAGCATATAGATCCGGAAATGGAGTACGGAATAGGCATGCTGTGTGAAGCCCATCTGGACAGGTTGGTCTGGATTGGTGATGTTGCATACGAACCGGAGAAGACTCCGTGATAAACGTGTAGTGTTAAGGAGTCTACGGGTTATGCCTGCGAAAAGGAGTAGCAGGAAGTACTGGGGTGGTAGCCCAGGAAAATAGCAATGTTATGGTTTTGGGTCCAACCTGTGGTTATCCACACAGGAAGTACTGGTGGGATCAGGAAAGGCCCTTTTTGTGATGCTTGATGTCCTAGGGTGTCCACCTGTGGAGCGAGTCACAGGAAGTACTGGTGTGCCCAGGAAAGACCCCTGACATTTGTAATTTGCGGTGTCCACCTGTGACGGGAGTCACAGGAAGTACTGGTGTGCCCAGGAAAGACCCGCTGTTGTTGTGAGGAAATGGGTATAGTGACATACCCAGGCTTGAATGCCAGAACAGGATTGGTGAGACCGACCCGCGCCTTTGCTATAGCCATGAGTACGCTGCACGCGGAAAAGGCAAGGCGATTTGAGCAACGGGGGGGATGGAGGATCCGACCTGCGCTATGTCCGTCTGACGTGAGACCAAAAAGTGCGGTCTGTTGGAGCGCATAGCAAGAGTCTTCGGCCTGCGCGCCATGACACAACGGGGGGCTACGGGCCATCCCAGTGTCCGAGGACTAACTCCGGCTGCACGCCATGGAGTAAATGCTCAAGAGTGTTACCGTTGGGTGATAACCCTGATACGGTGGTGGGCAAGAGGTTGCCAGAACACCAAGAATGTGCCCTGAGTGCACGGACCGTTGGGCCGGGCGGCGAACGGTTGTGATGGCTTGTGTGCGTGAAAGCACCTTTTGATGATATAGTTTGCCATACTTGTGATATGATATGCCTGCAGGGAAAAATACCGCTGCCCCGAGAGAAGGGGTAGGGTCGTTATAATTTGGTCAGCTGAGCGCTGACCGTTGCTTTTGTTTGCCACCGGTGGGTGGATTGTCCTTGCACAGGTGCTGGAGAGCCGAGTGGGACGCGTTGAGGTTGATGTTCCTGCTGGTGCTGCTGCTGCTGCTAGCCCTCGAAGGCTAGTTGTGTTCTTTTGAGTGTTTTCTTTTATTGTGGCCGACCTGCGCGCCAATCTGTTTTAGGCCACTGTTTGAAAGCCATGTAAGGCCATAAGGCCAACACTTTTGACATGTTGTAAGACATTCCTATATGTATATAAATGTGGAGTTTTATGTTTGGACATTCATGAGGAGTTCAAGTAGTTTAGGCTTCCGCTAGAATGCTTTGTGATAGGTGCGATTGCGCTACTCTGGTATCATCCTGTACCTTCACCGACTGTTTTGTGGTATATCCTGTGGGGCCCCGGCCGGACCTTCTAGAATATATCATATGAACGGATGGGGTTGTTACATTTTTGGTATCGGTTGTCTTGGTCTTTCCCTCTCGAAGTCGTGGTCGACTTCTTTTGTGGGGTGGCACGCACGGGTTTGTGCAAACCAAAGTCTACGATTGAACTCCTGAATGTCCATGATAGGAATGCAAAGTTTTGTGTTTGAGGAACCTGTGTGTTCCTATCTTGTTGCTTACCTGTGTCATTTTCTATTTGTAGGCGACGAGTGCGATGGTTTGGCAGCAGGAACCCCAACACTCGTTAGGAAGCATGACGTCAACTGTGGTACCAACCTCTCCTTCATCGATAGAAACAGCTCGACTGATTGTCGATAGGGCTTTTGCAACGCTCAAGTCTTACCATGAAGGACAAGTTTCACCCTCTGATCCGGTGATGCGTTCCATGCCGGGTAGGGAACTTGAGCAGCTAGCAAGGGGAAGTGCCTCAGCCTCGTCGGGACATATGTGTTTGAGCCAAGGAGAGAACACAGTTGCGGACTATTTTCATGCATTTGTTGCAATGAGCCAACAACCCGAGTTTATGTTTGAGACCGAGGAGATGAAGATCAATCGGTTTTATGGTGGGCTACGTCAGGAACTCCGTTTCTTGTTGATGGGTCCTAAGTTCTTGGGCTTCCAACCACTGGTGGAGGCAGCGAGACTGTTGGAAATCGACTTGAGGAGAGCCCAGCAGATGCCTGTGACTCGGAAAGTGCGCACTCCAAGGTTTGGGAAGTCGGCTCACTGGAAGAGGCGGAGACAAGAGAAGCGTACTTGTTATGCGTGTGGTCTGGTGGGACACCTTGCTCGTGAATGTGGGGATGGTGTTCAGCAGCCAAAGAAGCAGTCCAAGTGTTATTCGTGTGGGAAAGCAGGACATAAAGCCCGAGATTGCCGCGTTGGCGCGTAGCAGGCAAGAAAGGGCGACAGCACGATGTAGATAAATAAGGAGACTTCTCATGTACATAACTAATGGTGACTTATATATGTTTGATGTACAGTAAGTTTTTTGGATGAAAATGTTATGAGGACCTGTGTCCGATATGGATGTGTGGGATCAACGTGTGTTGTCAATTGTTGCTGTTTTCTACCATGGGGACATGTGTGCCCAAACTTGGCAAGAGTCGTCGATGTTTACGCTGATCGTCTTGCTTGTTTTTGTTTGCATCTTGTGACTGTTGGTTGTATATGTTAGGTGCACCACAGGCGCCGTTTACGAAGGATGTTTCGTCTTCTTTTCTGTCTCGTGAGTTTCTTACGCGGCTTGGGATTCCCAGGATCGCAAAGACAGATAGCGTCACCATGGTGTTGCCGAATGATTGTTGGATGCTTGCGCATCAAGCTTGCGATGTGGCGGTTCAGTTAGGAAGTCGGGATCTCAGGTTAACTGCATTTGTTTTGCCAATATCGGAATTGACGTGATTTTGGGTTGGATTGGCTTGCGGAGCAGCACGTTATGCTTGATTGCCAGTCCAAAGAAATCACGTTAGGCCAGAATACCGAACAGGCGGGACGTTGATGTCTGCACTCGAGGTAGTCAAAGCTGTTCGGAAGGGTGCGGAGTGTTACTTTGCACTCATTCGGGCTGTTGAGCCTAAGGCCACGTTGTGCGAGGTTCCGATTGTGGCAGAATTTTACAGATGTGTTTCCCACGGATCTCCCTGGGCTACCACCCCAGCGGGAGATTGACTTCACAATTGAGTTGGTGCCAGGTGCGAAACCGTGGCCCGCTCGCCATATCGCGTTGCGTCTAAAGAGATGGCGGAGTTGAAGGTTCAACTACAAGAAATGCGAGAGCAAGGTTATATCCGCCCAAGTATGTTACCTTGGAGCGATGTATTGATTACCGTGAATTAAATAAGCTGATCGAGAAGAATAAGTATCCTATACCTCGGATTGATGAATTATTTGATCAGCTAGTTGGCTCGACCGTCTATTCGAAGTTGGACCTGAAGTCTGGTTATTCCCAGTTACGAATTTGGGAAGGTGACATTTCCAAAACCGCATTTGGAACACGCTATGGGCACTATGAGTTCACAGTTATGCCCTTTGGCTTGTGCCATACGCCTTCGGTGTTTATGGATTTGATGCACCGTATTTTCCGTGAGTACCTGGATCTGTTTGTGATTGTGTTCATTGATGATATCCTGGTGTACTCGAAGTCTAAAGCTGAGCATGAGATTCATTTGCGGTTGGTGTTGAATACATTGCGGTAAAATCAGCTCTATGCCAAGTTCTCGAAGTGCGAGGTTTGGCTATCGTCAGTGGCATTTTTGGGCCATGTGGTGAATGGAGCGGGCATTGCAGTGGATCCAGCGAAGATAAGAGCCATACAAGAGTGACCAAAATTGTCTTCCGTGGCCGAAGTCAGGAGTTTCCTTGGACTTGCGGGCTACTATAGAAGATTTGTAGAGAATTTCTCGCGGATCGCTTTGCCGCTAACCACACTAACGCGAAAATATCAGAAGTTCGTTTGGACGCCAGAGTGCGCACGATCTTTTGAAGAGCTGCAGATTCGGTTGACCACGGCGCCGATGTTGTCTTCGCCATGTGGAACCGATGGGTTATGATGCCTCAGGAAGCGGCTTAGAATGCGTTCTTCTGCAGAGCGGAAAAGTGATTGCTTATGGCTCACGCCAACTGAAGGTGCATGCGCGACACTATCCCGTCCAGGATTTGGAACTAGCGGCGGTGCTTTTTGCACTCAAGTTGTGGCGACACTACCTTTATGGTGTGAAGGTGGCGATCTATACCGATCATAAGAGCCTAAAGTATCTGTTGGAGCAGAAAGACTTGAGTATGCGACAACGACGGTGGTTGGAGTTCCTTGGGGACGACACGTTCGAGATTCACTATACACCCGGGAAAGGGAATGTTGTCGCGGATGCCTTGAGTCGGCGAGTTCCGGCTAGAGCGAATTGGTTGCAAAGGCATAATAAATGTCTTATCCAGGAGTTGGAAGCATTGGAGATCTATTGTGTTGACAAGAGTTCCACTGCCACTGCATGTTTGAACTGGACCGAGGTGCAATGTGACCTTGCGGACCGCGTTCGACGGGCAACGGAGTTGGATGAAAATCTCTTACGATATGTGAATGAAGGGCCAGAAGGCAAATTCACCTGGACTGATGGTCTTTTGCGCAAAGAGGGTCGTTTGTGCGTCCTGAATGTGGGGAAGTTGAGGGAAGAACCGATGTATGAAGCACATTATACGAAGTATTCCATTCACCCCGGGAGCACAACGATGTTCAACGATATGAAGAAATTTGTCTGGTGGCCAGGGCTCAAGGAAGATGTTGTCCTGTATGTAGCCAAATGTCAAACATGTGCGATGGTGAAGGCGGAATGCCAAAAGCCGGACGGTTATTTGAAGTCACTACCGATCCCAGTGTGGAAATTTGATGATATTTCCATGGATTTTGTGCATGGCTTGCCAAGATCGCAGCGAGGAAATGATTCCATTTGGGTGATAGTTGACCGGCTAACAAAAGTAGCACATTTTCTCCCGAACAGACGGGATGATTCGGTTGAAAATTTGGCAAATCAGATTATACGGCTTCACGGTGTTCTTCGGAGCATCGTACGTGATCGAGATAGGCAATTCACACCAAATGATTCGATGCTAGTTCACCGACTGTTGGGCACGAAGTTGACTTTCAGTACGGCCTTTCATCCCCAAACGGATGGCCAAACTGAACGTACCAACAGAACAATGGAGGACATGCTCCGAATGTGCGCCCTTGACTTCGGAAAGAGATGGGAAGATCATCTCTATATGGTCGAGTTTGCGTATCATAACAGCTACCAGGCAAGCATTGGGATGCCACCAGATGAAGCCCTATATTGAAGAACGTGTCGTACTCCCTTAGCTTGGGTAGACGCGGGTGAAGCCCGGGTTGTTAAACCAAATGAGGTGGATAAAGCAAACTCAACCATTCAGACTATTCGAGAGAGATTGCTGATTGCTCAAGATCGACAAGCGAAATCCTACAACGCCAAGCACCGGAATGTCGAATTTGCGGTTGGCGATTGGGTCTACTTGAAGATCAAGCCATGAAAAGGGGTCTCCAAGATTCGACGATTGAAAAAGTTGAGTCCAAGATTTTTGGGTCCTTTTGAAGTGGTTGAGCGAATGCGCGAAGCGGTTTATCGGCTAGCTCTGTCGACGAACTTGGGTGGGTTACATGATGTCTTTCACATCTCAGTGCTTCGGAAGGCCGTGAAAGATCCCGCTCAAATGATCGCGGATGATCGTGTGCTGGTGAAGTATGGGCTAACAACGAGAGTTAGACCCATTCAGATCAA
Source organism: Platanthera guangdongensis (assembly GCA_039583875.1). NCBI lineage: Eukaryota > Viridiplantae > Streptophyta > Magnoliopsida > Asparagales > Orchidaceae > Platanthera > Platanthera guangdongensis. The sequence continues at coordinate 113,540,260 of CM077162.1, forward strand.
AGATCGAGCCGAGAAACAGTTGCGGAACAAAACGGTCGGTATGGTAAAAGTCCGGTGGGACAACTGCGGCCGTGACGAGCTGACATGGGAGCGCGAGCAAACCATGCGAGCAGAGTTCCCAGAGCTGTTTGTGAATGTTGGAACATAAAATGTTAGATGTTGTTACCTTTTCTTGCTGGTTTCTGTTACTTTCCTGTCGCTAAATTTCGAGGACGAAATTTCTTGTAGGAGGGGAGGATTGTAACAGCCCAAAGGTCAGAAACAGGCAATTTTTGGGTGACACGGCCTGGGACACGGGAGTGTCCCAGGGCGTGTCAGGTGACACGGCCTGCGACACGGGCGTGTCGCAGGGCGTGTCGAAGTTGTGTCGACGATTGGGCTTTGTCTCGACGATTTTTGTTCTCGACGATTCGTCGAGAGGAGGCACACGGCCCAGGACACGGGCGTGTCCAAGGCCGTGTCGCATGCTCGACGATTTTGTCTCGACGACCGTCGAGTGTCGAGACCTGAGTGTCGAGTGTCGAGAGTTTGAACACGGCCTGTGACACGGGCGTGTCACAGGGCGTGTCAAATCAGGCGGCGAGCTCAGCCCGCCGAAGGAAATTCGACAGGGCGTGTCTTTGTGTCGTGTCTGGGCACACGGCCTGGGACACGGGCGTGTCACAGGCCGTGTGAAGTCTCGGGATGATTTAGGATTTTTTCCCCAGGTACACGGCCACAGACACGGGCGTGTCGGAAGGCGTGTTGGTGACACGGCCCATGACACGGGCGTGTCCGTGGGCGTGTCACTGGTTTGGATAAGTCGGTTGACCACCGCTTGAGGCACACGGCCAGGCACACGGCCGTGTTCGAGGCGTGTCAGGTCAAAATAGGTGTTTTTGGCAGAATCGTGGCCGTCCATTCCTTCAGTCTAGATCCAAGGGCTGGAAGCTCTTCTTCTTTTTCCTTAAGGGCCGAAATCAGAGAAAGGAATCTCATTTTCCTTAGCCTTCATCTTTCTTCAAGAGAGAGAAAGAGAGAAAGAAAGGAAGAGGAAGAAGGAAAGGGGGCTGCTGTCGGTGGTGCTGCGGTTTCCCGACGAGAGATCCGAAGCCAGCGTTGCGGAGGAAACGCTCTCGCGAGTCGTGCAAGCTAGCTTGGAGTCCATGGCACCGAAGCGATCGTCAAGGGTAACGACTTTTCTTCCTAGCCATGTGAAGGCTTCCTTTTTGGCATATCTTTTGATTCCCCCACCAAGAGGTGGCTGCTTTTGGGAGTCATTTGGGTGATTCTTGAAATCCCCTTTTTGTTAGCATATAGATCCGGAAATGGAGTACGGAATAGGCATGCTGTGTGAAGCCCATCTGGACAGGTTGGTCTGGATTGGTGATGTTGCATACGAACCGGAGAAGACTCCGTGATAAACGTGTAGTGTTAAGGAGTCTACGGGTTATGCCTGCGAAAAGGAGTAGCAGGAAGTACTGGGGTGGTAGCCCAGGAAAATAGCCATGTTATGGTTTTGGGTCCAACCTGTGGTTATCCACACAGGAAGTACTGGTGGGATCAGGAAAGGCCCTTTTTGTGATGCTTGATGTCCTAGGGTGTCCACCTGTGGAGCGAGTCACAGGAAGTACTGGTGTGCCCAGGAAAGACCCCTGACATTTGTAATTTGCGGTGTCCACCTGTGACGGGAGTCACAGGAAGTACTGGTGTGCCCAGGAAAGACCCGCTGTTGTTGTGAGGAAATGGGTATAGTGACATACCCAGGCTTGAATGCCAGAACAAGATTGGTGAGACCGACCCGCGCCTTTGCTATAGCCATGAGTACGCTGCACGCGGAAAAGGCAAGGCGATTTGAGCAACGGGGGGATGGAGGATCCGACCTGCGCTATGTCCGTCTGACGTGAGACCAAAAAGTGCGGTCTGTTGGAGCGCATAGCAAGAGTCTTCGGCCTGCGCGCCATGACACAACGGGGGGCTACGGGCCATCCCAGTGTCCGAGGACTAACTCCGGCTGCACGCCATGGAGTAAATGCTCAAGAGTGTTACCGTTGGGTGATAACCCTGATACGGTGGTGGGCAAGAGGTTGCCAGAACACCAAGAATGTGCCCTGAGTGCACGGACCGTTGGGCCGGGCGGCGAACGGTTGTGATGGCTTGTGTGCGTGAAAGCACCTTTTGATGATATAGTTTGCCATACTTGTGATATGATATGCCTGCAGGGAAAAATACCGCTGCCCCGAGAGAAGGGGTAGGGTCGTTATAATTTGGTCAGCTGAGCGCTGACCGTTGCTTTTGTTTGCCACCGGTGGGTGGATTGTCCTTGCACAGGTGCTGGAGAGCCGAGTGGGACGCGTTGAGGTTGATGTTCCTGCTGGTGCTGCTGCTGCTGCTAGCCCTCGAAGGCTAGTTGTGTTCTTTTGAGTGTTTTCTTTTATTGTGGCCGGCCTGCGCGCCAATCTGTTTTAGGCCACTGTTTGAAAGCCATGTAAGGCCATAAGGCCAACACTTTTGACATGTTGTAAGACATTCCTATATGTATATAAATGTGGAGTTTTTATGTTTGGACATTCATGAGGAGTTCAAGTAGTTTAGGCTTCCGCTAGAATGCTTTGTGATAGGTGCGATTGCGCTACTCTGGTATCATCCTGTACCTTCACCGACTGTTTTGTGGTATATCCTGTGGGGCCCCGGCCGGACCTTCTAGAATATATCATATGAACGGATGGGGTTGTTACAGTGTGTGTGTGTACAACTCCGTGTTCGCCGAGTGGGTCCACAAGGCCAGGCGAGCGAGCTAGAGCAACCGGCCCGCATCAGTATAGCAGGCGGGCGAATCCAGACCGGTAAGCTCGCTCTCGCTAGAGCTAAGCGGGCGAGCCGCGCGAGCCAGCCCCTCCAGCCCGCTCTCGCATAGGCGACCTTCGGCGGCCAGCCTCCGAATAAGAGCTGCCGAGCCGCGGCGGCCTGGCTCGCGCTGGCCCAAGGATGGAAGGCGAGCTGCAGGAGTCAGGCCGCGTCCGCCCTGCAGGGCGGTGAGCTGAGGTGAGTTGCCCCCATGTCTGAGAAATACGCCCCGTCGGGCCCAGAGGCAAAATTACCAGGATGCCCTTGCTGGGGGTACAAATAGTCTTCCAGAACAGCGGAGTCACGTTGTTGGCAGGCTAATTTTGGTGCATATACCTGTTTAGAATAGCGGAGGTTGGCTATTTACAGACCGTTTTCAGAAAACTATAACGAGACCCAAGGGGGTACCTCAGAAGACACGTTTTCTTGTGCATCGGTCTTCTTGCGATTTCTGAGGTATCCTTAGCCCGACACTTGGCTTAGGAGGGGAAACGCTCTAAGATCTTCCGAGTGTGTGGTGGGACCTCCCCGCCGGGCCCCTAGGTCTATCCCTTGTTGTTTTTTCCTTTGTTGTTTAGCTCGCGAGAGGGAAGTAAGTGTGCGATCACCCCTTCCCCAAGGGTGAACTCCATAGAGACCGAGTTTTTGGTTTCAACATTTTGGTGTGGTGAACGTGGAGAGTGGTCAGCACAGAAAATCTTCGGCAAGCTCGATGACTGGAGGATCAGGTCAAAGCTCGGACAGGTCTGACTCGCCACCCCCTCCCCCTCTCGCCACGGTGAGGATGCTCGACGAATTCAGGCAGGAGGTGCTCGGCCTCGCCAGGTTCGCACTCGGCGCGCGAGCCGAGAGCTCGACTCCAGCGGTTCCAGTCATAGTCGCCCCTATAAGCCCACCCCCCCCCCCCCAAACCTTTGCCTCGGGTCGGGCCGGAGGGGATCTTACATGCCCAAGCCGTCCACCCAGTGCTCCTTTAAGAGGTGACGACTCACTCTCTTAAGCACTAGTTGGCCGCCTTGCTTGGCTAGAATAACAACATTCACAATACATCAGAGAATTGCGGAAGAATTAACAAAGAAACACTTATATAAACCCGCAGGTTGTACGAGTTCTACACCTAACCCTCATTCTTCATCTCTATACTGCTCACTGGTACTCACGTCTCGAAACACTTGAGACGTCGGTGGTGTTTCGGCTTCGGTAGTCCTAACTGCTAACGCATTCTCCTGTGGTAAGGGATCACTACGGTGCTTCATTTCCTGTGAATGATCATTTAAATAATCGTTAGTCACAGGACTAAGTAGAAACAAATCCCCTCCACGAATCCATATCCAGGGGACGAGCACACACGCACCCAACAGTATAAGATAGCTGAAGCAAGAGTGGGGTTAGCACAATATTTAATCTATGAGCAGCAATAAAAGAAAAGTAGCATAAATGAAATGGCATCAATATTAACACCATTTATAAAAAGAGCTCTAGTAGTACACCAACACACCAGAAATACACCTTTTGTATCCTATCGCAGACATTCACAACCGCGCACACACATCCTATGTCGACATAGTATGGACCGCTTCTTTTCAATCAGGGTAGCGAGCCCCGCGGGCCTCACCGATGTGGCCGTCGGTGATAGTGGCCAGTCCTGCCACTTCTGGGGGTGGTCATACAGCACAGCCCGAGCCCTAATGCACAACCCCGTGTAGTCTTGGATGTGAGTGACATCCGACGTCACAACATTTTGGCTAACCAGCAGAGGAAAAATCCAACGGGTAAAGATTACGGTCGGTAGCCCGTGGTACCCATCTCCCTGTCGCCTTGAGTCGTCGACCTTCCCGCACCGGTACGAACGGTTTGCGAAAGGGACTGACTCGCCACAATTTTACCGCAAGCAATTTTTCAAGCAATCAATCAAATTTTTATGCCAATACGCACCGGGTCTGTGACGGCCTACTCTACTAAACGTTAACCTTCAGGCAGTGATGCTCAGCTCAACTTTCGACAAGGAGCGTGAGGGCACTTATTTGAGGCTAAACCCGGAGGAACACCTCAAATCCGGCTATTCTCAACTAAGACTCAACCTTAACATACAACTGCTCGTCAAAGCAGGACCCGTGTTTATGATAGTAAATTGCAGTAACAAAAATGCAGTAATTAAAACTGCTGATAATAAATGCTGCATAATTAGATGTGACCAGTACGAAACTGGAGTAGTACTGCATTGAAAGTACTGAACTTGACCAGTACGAGACTGAAGTAGTATTGAATTGAAAGTACATAACAGAAGTGAACTTGACCAGTACGAGACTGGAGTAGTACTGTATTGAAAGTACTGAACTGAAATGAACTTGACCAGTACGAGACTGGAGTAGTACTGTATTGAAAGTACTGAACTGAAATAAACTTGACCAGTACGAGACTGAAGTAGTACTGAATTAAAAAGTACTGAAATGAATAAAGAAACTGGACCAGTGTAAAACTGGAATAATCATATAAAAATGCTTAGTAGTCCAATCACTCCATTCAGGAGGCTTCAATTCGATCTCCGTTCTTAGGAGGTGTATTCAGTTCCATCTCAGTTTTCAAGATTTCTTTGGGTTACACCCATTATTAAGATCCGAGAACAATTCAGTTGCGACTTTTTCATCACGGCTTAATCGGATCAGGAGAAGTTTACTATAAGTTATATTTTTATTATTCATCCGAGAACAAATGTCAATTCAATTTCTTGCGTCGAATCAACGTCGAGAGTCTCGTTAGAGAGCACTTTCTTTCTCGAATTTCAACCTCGATAATCGCTTCCAACATATGAGGGAAATTCTTTACCCGAAACGAGGTTGAGAATTTTATTACTCGAATCTCGTACTTTCATCTTCTGAGTTCACCCAAAATATCCCAGAGTTATTTTAAGAACAAGGCACTCGGTGGTTTCGCAAAAACTTCGAAATACTCAGTGCTTGAGATCGTGTCATGATAACTCTCATCGATTACCCAACTGAACTTAATATTTAATATATATAAAGTGGTCGCGCGCTCCGATTTCCATTATCCGAAGAATTTGAGCGCGTAATTTTCCAAGTGCGACCATAGACTCCAAAAATTGGAAAAATCTTCAATTGTTATCCCGAGGAATTTTAATGCAAACTTTAAGATGACCTAAAAAGAGCATGAAAATTTTTCCAAAATTTCTCGAGCCAAATAATTCTTATTTATGCTTCTTAAAAATACCAAATCAATTACAAAAAACCCCAAAATTTTTGTGTAGATTGCCCTCGGCAAGGGGAACAACTTTTATGTTCAAAATATTTTTTCTAGGAGCCTAGATTACTCTCCAAAAATAAATTATCCATTTTAATTATAATATTATAATATTTATAAATATTATAAAAAATTTATAATTTAAAAAAAAACTCATCTTCCCGAAAATCTGTTCGACGTTCGCCGAACTCCGTTTGACGAACTCCGTTCGACGTTCGCCGAAAAGGTACACCACCACATTTGTCGAACTCCGCCCGCCGTCCGTCGAACCCCGTTTGACGTTTGTCGGACTCCGTTCGACGTTCGTAGGACTCCGTGCGACGTTCGTCGGACTCCGCGTGTAAAATACATAGAAAACTCTGTTTTCTCGGGTGACGCCGGAGCGGCGTTTTCCAGCGGCACCCCGACCTTCCACCACTGGGGAATGTTATCCCCGATAGTCTAGCTCTTCCCAGTGCCACCACTGGCGCTGGGAGGGGCCAGCTTGCTGCGGTCACCACCCGACCTGGAGCTTGGCTTGGGTGGTGCCGACGGCGCTCCGGCCGCCGGGAGGCGCATGTACCACGTCCTAGGGATAGGGAAGGGGGAGGAGAAGAATATCCACCCTCCAGCTGTCCAAGGACAGCTGGAGGTTCAAGGTATTTCCCCCATGTGGGGGAAATGAATTTACCCTCATGAGGAGGGCCTTTCAAAGTGGGGGAAGAGAGAGAGAGGTGGGGGAAATGGGTTGGTGGGCCTCCACTTGCCTCCAAGAGTGGGCTTACTGGTTGGGGGCCCAAAGTGGGTGGGTGGGGGGGGGGGGGGGGGTAAGATAAGACCCTAATTAATTTATGAGTAGGGGAAAAATACACTTTTTTGAAAAAAATCCAAAAAATTGACTTTTGGGGGGTGACCAAAGTCAAACCCTAGGGTGGGTCCCCCATGATGGTCAAAGTGGGTCCAAGATATTGGGATCATGTCAAAGTTGGGGTGTCATGTTATAATTTGTGTGTGCACGCTTTTCGGTACACAAACACGCTCGATTTCACCTAAAGTTGAGCATTCGTCATCGAAATTATCCGGGACGACTTCGTATTGACTATACGAGTCTAGAGCCACTGATTAGGGTCGGATCGGAGTTCGTTTGGTAAAAGTCCAAAATCTGCTCGTTGCGGCGCACTAAATCGGTCAAAATGTCTATATTCATCGTTAGGACTCAGATTGTAATGCAACGAGTTCCGACATGCTCGTATTGTCTATACAAGGCCATAAGAGCTGACAGAACTCAAATCGGAGTTCTCTACACCGATATTCAAAATCTTGTCTTCGCGACGTTTTACGAGGAATGGTTGTAACGTCCCGATTCACACTAGGCCCCTCGTGCGCGTTTTTGAGTCAGGAGAACTGACTTGGGCTGAGGGGAGTGCTGCCAACTAGGCTGCACTTGTAAATAGGAGGAAAAATCAGTCCAGCATAGGACACGGGTAGAGACACGGTCGTGTCCCTACCCGCGTGGGATAGCCCCGCTCTCGAGTCGACGACTCGAGTATGTCCAGAGAAGGACACGGGTAGTGACACGGGCGTGTCACTACCCGGGTGCATGATGGCACGGTAGGGACACGGCGTGTCCCTACACGTGTGCGTCGAGTTGAGATCGACGAAGAGTACACGAGAAGGACACGGGTAGAGACACGGGCGTGTCTCTACCCGTGTGTGTGTCGAGTTGAGTTCGTCGAGCGTGTCCAGAGAAGGACACGACCAGAGAACACGACCGTGTCATGTGGACACGGGTCGGGACACGAGCGTGACACGGGCGTGTCCCAACCCGTGTAGCGTATTGAACCGACACTTCAACTGTCGTTGACGCTTCGCCCGAGCAGGACACAGGTACGGACACGGGGGTGTCCCTACCCGTGTCACTTTTCATTTATAAGGGTTGTGAAAACCCTAGCCGTTTTCACACCTCATTCCAGCCATTTTTTCTGAGAGAAACTTCTGTAGAGAGGGAAAGCTGCTGGAGCAAGCCCTAGAGGAGAAGATCAGCCGTCGCCGTGAAAGAGAAGATGTCGCCGAGAAGAGTCACAAGATCCATGGTCGAAAATAGTGGAAACGCCGGAAATGATGTGAGCTTCCTCCCCTCTCCCATGGTGCTAGATCTGTAGATATCTAGGTGAGATGTCGACTCAAAAGAGTCTTGACTAGCGAGATGGTGATTTCTCTAGGAAGAGGTCGTTCTAGGGCTTGTGCTCTAAGGCTAGTTGTGTCTTCAACCTCTCCAACCTTCTATGTGAAGATGGGGGATGGTTTTGTGAAGAGTCATGGCCTCATGAGGGTGAACAAGGAAGGAGGAATTTCTGATGTGATTTTGGAAGATCGTCTTGAGGAGGAAGATGAACTGATGTCGTTCATTCCGCTTTAAGATGCGTGCAGAATCTGTGTTCTGCGCACAACGATCTCCTTGGTCATTTTCAGATGTGATATGGCCAGATCTGGGCTTTCGACTAAACACGAAAGTTGAATTTCTTGAAAATACCTTTCCAACGAGTGGTCGCACGACTTCAGGCGAAGTCTGTAGCCACGGGAAAGTCTGAACTAAAATGACGTCATATAAATCCTGTATGCAGAAATTATGTTCTGTACGCAGCGGACTTCAAGGCTGATTTCAAGTATGATACTATTGAATCTGGGTTGTGGTCTGAACATAAACGTTGTAGCACATGGAAAGACCTTTCCATCGAGGGGTTACACGCCTTCACCGGATTCCTGTAGCTTCGGGAATCTCCGGTCGAAGCTGCTGTCAAGATTTATCCTGTACTTAAATTCTGGGTTTGGAATAATATTGGATTTGGACTCGGTAGAGATAATGTTGCAAATTAACTTAAGGTTTGTTGAACTCTTTTATGTTAACCATCTTAGTCCAATGAATGATGAAGTTTATTAATTGGATTCCAGATAATTGATTTGTAAAGCGAATCATACTTAAACGAAATGATTTGATAGAAATTGGTAGACTATTATAAATGTGCATCATGATAATAACGTGTTGAATCATTTGGGAAGAGAGGTAGGATGATAACTTATTGCCATGTGTATAATTGTTTAACGGAATGAATTTAGTGTCCAATGCTTAGAGCGTCGTCTCCCTACGGGTAGCATTGTGGAAGGGTGTAAGTGCGGTGTTGACTGTCACTAGTTGGGATTACGTTGAGATGAGTCAAAGTCAGACGGTTGGGCTTGGTCCTCGGTGTTCATTTCTCGGGGCTCCTTCCGTGCCTAGTGGATGGTTGGGCTTGGTCCTCGTGCTTTCTGCGAGTCTCCTTCCATGCCACAATGATGTGGAATTGCATGCGGTGTGAGTCGACATGCAGTGTCGTAATCCTGGGTTAAGGATAGTGTGGCAGGTCTACGGGCTCGCCGATCGTCACACCAACGGGAGTTGACAGTTAGACTTTGGGCGGTTGGGCTTGGTCCTCGGTGTTCACGTCCCGGGGCTCCTTCCGTGCCAAGTGAACGGTTGGGCTGGGTGCTCGTGCTTATTTCCGAGGCCCCTTCCGGGTCACGCAAGTTCAGTTCGGGACTTGGTTCTCGGTGCACATCTACCCGAGAATCCCGCTGGGCCATAGTACGCATGGGCTTCGCTGTTGTGTTCTTAGCGTTGAGGCGTACGGAGGCCTAGGTGAAGTAGTGTGGATACCCGCCTAGTAGTAGAGATGCCCGCTCTACTGTCACTCCTGGCCACGACGGTTGATGCCTGAGAGGTTAGCTACCTGCTCGAAAAGTGCGAACTACAAGTCTGTGTCGACATAGCGGTTGCATGTGTGTGATCATGGGTGAGTCATTGCATAACATGCATAACATTACATAGCATTGCACAAACAAGATCCTCATCGTATAAGTTTGTATGAGCACTCTTATACGATGAGTTACTTTATGTAAACCGATCCTTAACTTATAAGCTTGTATGGACATCCTTATAAGTTAAGTTACTTTCCTGCTGTAGATACTTGAACTTGATGATTCGTTATTGCTTTTGTAGAACTGCTAGATTATACTGTTGTTAATCTTATCGTACTATTACCACCTGCTTGTGCCTGCTTATACTATTTATTATACTTGTACCCTTGCTCTTTTCTCCGCCCGGTGCCGAGGAGTCGCCGGGGGAGCGGGTGTGAAGCCACTTAGTCTTTTCGACTAACGGTTGTTACGTCTTCCTTTTTAGGAGGTCACCCCGCAGGTAGTGTAACGCCCCCGGTTTTTTCTGTGTTTTGTTTGATCTTTGGCTGGCGTTACGATGGCGTATTTCCGTTTTTTTGTGCCGTTATAGAGCGTGGTCTTAGCTCTTAGGGTTCCCTGTGTAGCCTGTTTGTAGCTGTTAGAAAGTAGCGAAAAAGAGAGAACAAGCGGATAAACTTTTGAATAATTGAAATTTTATTATCCAAAAAAGATATCATTTACAAAGGTATGGCCTCCCTTATATAGAATGGAGGAGATAAGAAAGAGAGTATACAAACAATGTGGGACTAAACATTTACAATACTGAGCGGCTAGAATAAAGGTGACCGCACAGGCCGCGCGGTTAGACAGAAGGGTTAACCGCTCGGCAACTCCAGCAGGATAGAACAGGCCGCAATGGTAGACCGATAGACCGCCCGGTCTCCAGGCTTCAGAGTGAGATCGCCAGATCGCTCGGTCAACAAACCGCTGGATCAGACCGCTAAGCCGCCCGGTCAACAAACCGCTGGATCAGACCGCTAAGCCGCACGGTCTAATACTTCAACACTCCCCCTCAAGCTGGAGCATAGATATCAATCATGCCCAGCTTGTCACAAATGCGAAAGAAGGAAGTAGAAACCGGCTTGGTGAAGATATCTGCCAATTCCTTGTCAGAGGTGACAAAAGGAGTACAAATCTGTTTCTTCAAAATCTCTTCCCGAATAAAGTGACAGTCAACCTCTATATGCTTTGTTCTCTCATGGAAGACCGGATTTCTGGATATGTGCATAGCGGCCTTGTTGTCACAGAACATAGGGAGAGGACAGTCATATACCTCGCCCAGGTCAAGCATGAGAGCCCGCAACCACTTTAACTCACACGTGGTTGACGCCATACTCCGGTATTCGGCTTCGGCACTGGATCTGAGGACAACAGACTGTTTCTTACTCTTCCAACTCACGAGATTACCTCCAACAAAGGTACAAAAACCTGATGTGGATTTACGATCGCCTTTGTCATCCGCGTAACTTGAATCTGAGTAGGCCTTAACCCTCAGATGACCATTCTTCTGAAAGAGTAACCCTCTGCCCGGTGCTGCTTTGATATACTCCAAAATCTTCAGGGCGGACTGAAGATGACACTCCCTGGGAGCTTGCATAAACTGACTGACCTTCCCTACAGCATAGGCGATGTCGGGTCTAGTCACCGTGAGATAGATGAGTTTGCCTACCAAACGTCTGTACCTTGTGACATCAGATAGAAGAGGCGAGTCATCCGTCCACGTTTTGTCTTCTCCAACAGCCATGGGAAAACGAGCTGGTTTGGCACCTGTCAATCCTGCTTCTCGTAGAAGATCAAGGGCATACTTCCGTTGAGAGAGAACCAAGGAGTCAAGTTTCCGAGAGATTTCTATCCCCAAAAAATATTTTGGGGAGCCCATATCCTTCGTGACCAAGTGCTGACGGAGGTGCTTCTTCGTCAAGTCCACCCCATCTCGGTCATCGCCTGTAAGGAGAATATCATCCACATATACGGCCAAAACCACCAGTCCCGAGGCCGTTTTGCGAATGAATAATGAGTGATCGGCCGAACTCCTTTGAAAGCCGATGGTAGCCACAATACCACTGAATTTGTCAAACCATGCCCGAGGGCTCTGCTTTAGGCCATAAATGGCCTTCTTCAAATGACATACACGTGTCTCCCCCTGAGCAACATACCCAGGAGGTTGCTCCATATAGACGTCCTCCTGAAGATCGCCATAGAGAAAGGCATTCTTCACATCAAGCTGGGAAATGGCCCAAGCCCGGTTAACAGCCACAGAAAAGAGAACCCGAATGGTGCTGAGGCGAGCAACCGGAGAGAAGGTATCAAAGTAATCAACGCCGTAAGTCTGAGTGAAGCCCTTGGCCACCAGCCGGGCTTTGTAGCGATCCACAGTACCGTCGGGGCGAAACTTCACAACGAAGACCCAGCGACATCCAACCACATCAGTGCCCACGGGAGGAGGAACCAGGGTCCAGGTACCCCGTTCAGTAAGAGTAGCCATCTCCTCATCCATGGCAGACTTCCAATGAGGGAGAGCAAGAGCCTCCTGGTAGGTACGGGGAGTAGAAGTAGCAGAGATAGCCAAGGCAAAACACCTGCGAGAAGGAGAAAGCTGATCATATGAAACAACAGCCGTGAGCGGGTGTTGAGTACACGCCCGCACCCCTTTGCGAAGGCAATGGGAACATCCAGGTCAACGGGAGCGTCGGCAACGGGAGCGTCAGCGACCGGAGCGTCCGTGGCGGAGAAGGCTGGCCTGGGACTAGAGAGAGACAGCAGCGGAGAGGAGGGTGGAGGGGTGGGTGGGGAGACGGACTGGGAAGGAGTGGGTGGAGGAGGAGACGAAGGTGGGAAAACGTGGAGAGGTGTGGAAGGAACGGAGATATCAGAAGGAAGAGAAGAGGGAGGAGAGAAATAGGAAGCATTTTCGAAAAAGGTCACATCCGCGGAGACAAACTGCTTGCGGAGAAGGGGGTCAAAGCAGCAATAGCCTTTTTGAGTGGTAGAGTACCCCAAAAAGACACACTTGGTGGATCGGGGGGAAAGCTTGTCGCGGGTAGCGGAGGGAGCGTGAACAAAGGCCGTACAGCCAAAGACACGGAGAGGAAGAGGAAAAGGTTCCTGGTGGGGGTGGAGAATGGAGAAGGGAGTCTGGCCTGGAGAACCGCGGAGGGAAGGCGATTGATGAGATAGCAGGCGAGGAGCACAGCGTAGCCCCAATATGAGCGAGGGACGTGCATCTGCGTCATGAGAGTACGCGCAACATCAAGCAGGTGACGGTTTTTACGCTCCGCCACCCCATTCTGCTGGGAGGTGTAAACACAAGTGGTTTGATGAAGGAGGCCATGTTGGTGAAAGAATGCGGAGAACTCATGAGTCAGATATTCTTTGGCATTATCAGAACGTAAGACTTTAATAGAAGTAGCAAATTGAGTCTTAATCATAAAGTAAAATGATTGCCAAACAGAAAATAGTTCAGAGCGATCTTTTAACAGATACACCCAGGTACATCGAGAAAAATCATCGATAAAAGTGACAAAATAGGAACTGCCCCGACCAACTGTGAGGGTAGGAGCAGGACCTCATACATCAGAATGAATAAGATAAAATATGCGAGAGGAGCCACGACCTTGCTTCGGTGGGAAGGAGGAGCGATGATGTTTGCCAAGCTGACACGCATCACAGTTGAGCGGAGAACTGGTAGGAGGTAAGTGGGGCAGAAGCTGGCGAATAAGCCGAGGAGGAGGATGTCCAAGACGAAGATGCCACTGAAGGAGATCGGTGGAGGAGGAGTAGGCGGATAGAGCGGAAACATCGTCGAGGAAGTAGAGGCCGCCGCTCTCAGTCCCAGTAGCAATCGTCCGCTGGGTCCTCGGGTCCTAAAAAGAACAAGTAGTGGGAGTGAATAAGACGGAGCACTGAAGTTGCCAGCATAAAGTAGTAACTGATAACAAATTGCACGGGAACTTCGGGACATAGAGGGTATCCTCCAAGCAAAGCGATGGGGTGAGTTGAACCATGCCCGTCCCATGAACCGGGGACGGGGAACCATCCGCCACACGAACCGGGGGTAAGCGGTCATGGGTCTCAAGACGGGAGAAGCAATGAGGGTTGCCCGTCATATGATTTGTGGCACCGGAGTCAATCAGCCATTTACCTTGGGTAACGACGTGGGCACTACCTGACGTCGTGGCCACAGAGGCAGACGGCCGAGAAGGAGCAGCAGGAGTAGTGGTGAGACCGGAGGTAGTCATAGAACCCGGCAAGCAAAAGAAGCCGCGCGAACAGAAGCGGTTAGAAAACAGAAGAAGTCGCGTGAACAGTAGCGGCTAGAAAGAGGTCAAAGGCACAGCGGGGAAGAGGTCGCGCGGACTGAAAAGGCCGAGCGAACAGAAGAGAGGAGAAGAGCAGGTGACCGCGACCAAGATGCAGGTGAGATAGGAACAACCCGCACGGTCAGGCAGATCACAGCAGCAAACCGCGAGTATAGAGACAAGCGGAAATGGGGAAAGCAGAAGCGGACAGGGAGAAGAAGTCCGCAGCGGGTAGAGACAAGGCCGCAACGACTAGGAAGTCAGAGAGGAAAGAAAGAACAAGGAGCGCGGCGACAAGGAAACAGGTCGCTGCGACGAATAGCAGTAGGAGAAGAGAACCAAGAAGAAGCAAGCCGCGCGAACAGGGCAGCGGACAGAAACAAGCCGCGCGAACAGGGCAGCGGACAGAAGCAAGCCGCGCGAACAGGGCAGCGGACATAAGAGAAGGCAAGTCACAAAACAGGTCGCAGAAAGCGGAAAACAAGCCGCGAACAACAGAGAGCGCACAGAATCAGGAGGAAATGACCGTGTCCTCTGATACCATGTTAGAAAGTAGCGAAAAAGAGAGAACAAGCGGATAAACTTTTGAATAATTGAAATTTTATTATCCAAAAAAGATATCATTTACAAAGGTATGGCCTCCCTTATATAGAATGGAGGAGATAAGAAAGAGAGTATACAAACAATGTGGGACTAAACATTTACAATACTGAGCGGCTAGAATAAAGGTGACAGCACAGGCCGCGCGGTTAGACAGAAGGGTTAACCGCTCGGCAACTCCAGCAGGATAGAACAGGCCGCAATGGTAGACCGATAGACCGCCCGGTCTCCAGGCTTCAGAGTGAGATCGCCAGACCGCTCGGTCAACAAACCGCTGGATCAGACCGCTAAGCCGCCCGGTCAACAAACCGCTGGATCAGACCGCTAAGCCCCGCGGTCTAATACTTCAATAGTAGCCTGTTAGCAAGATTCTCCAGCTAGCCGGAGTCCGTTTGATGACTCGGCTGGGCCTCTTAGGGAATGCTTGTGTTTTGTCTTCGGGTGGTGTTATCCCTGGTTTTGTTCGTCGAATGCTAATTTCGACTTCGCAGTTGTGTTCGTAGCGTGGGTTTTTAGCTGCGACGCGAATTTCGTCATTTTCCGAGATGTTTCGGGTCTCGTGTTGTTTTGATATTGAGTGTAAGTAATTATTATTATGTTGATTGTTTATTATTAAACTGTTGCATATATATATAGCCTTAGGTTAGAAATAGGGCTCGGTTCTTTTGTTTCCTTTCTTTTCTCTGTTTGGAAGCCGCCGCCTGTACGAGAGGAAGAGCACCGCAGGACTACCCTATCCTTCGGACGCCGATTTCCTGGAGATTTAGCGGTCAAAATTCGATTTCGAGAGTGGATCTGGACTGCCCTCGCCTGGATCTACATTCTTTCTGCTCCTCAGCTGGTGCTCTGCGTCTAGATCCGAGAGTGGGGGGTGCCGCCGACCAAGCTTTTCTAGTATTGAGGCAAGTAATGTCCCCTCATCCTTGCCAAAGTTGATCTTTGTCTTTTTCTTTGATTTAATTTTATCTCTTTCCTGCTTAGATCTTAGGTGTACGCTAGGGTTCGTTCCCGATCATACCGTGGTTAGTGTAGAGAAGTTTCAGTTAATCTCAGTTTTTCTGAGGGATTGTGTCTATTAGGGGCAGATTTGGTTCGGTCCAGGTCGAGTAGTTGCTATTGTCGATGGATGTTGTACTCTAGAGAGAGTCCTCGTTCTCGTTTTTGGTTGTTTGCTGGATCTGGCGCCTGTAGCCAGTCGGGGTGTCGACACCTTTGTGTCGACACCGGCCAGTCGTGGTGTCGACACCAGCAGCGGCAGTGTCGACACCTTGTGTCGACACCGGCCGCAGTGGTGTCGACACTTGGTGTCGACACCAGCAGCGGCAGTGTCTGTGTCGACACCGGCCGCAGTGGTGTCGACACTTGGTGTCGACACTAGCAGCGGCAGTGTCGACACCTTGTGTCGACACCGGCCGCAGTGGTGTCGACACCAGCAACGGTAGTGTCGACACCTTGTGTCGACACCGGCCGCAGTGGTGTCGACACTTGGTGTCGACACCAGCAGCGGCAGTGTCGACACCTTGTGTCGACACCGGCCGCAGTGGTGTCGACACTTGGTGTCGACACCAGCAGCGGCAGTGTATGTGTCGACACCGGCCGCAGTGGTGTCGACACTTGGTGTCGACACTAGCAGCGGCAGTGTCGACACCTTGTGTCGACACCGGCCGCAGTGGTGTCGACACCAGCAGCGGCAGTGTCGACACCTTGTGTCGACACCGGCCGCAGTGGTGTCGACACTTGGTGTCGACACCAGCAGCGGCAGTGTCGACACCTTGTGTCGACACCGGCCGCAGTGGTGTCGACACTTGGTGTCGACACCGTCAGCGGTTGTGTCGACACCTTGTGTCGACACCGGCTTGTCGTGGTGTCGACACATCGTGTCGACACTGGGTGCTGCGCTTGTTTTGGGGTCAGGAAGACTCGGGGTTGGTTCTTTTTAGGCGTGCAAGGCCGGGTCGGTTGGACCCGACGTTTTTGCCTTGAGTTCGTGTGTTTCTTAGGATTGTTAGTGTGACTTTTCCCTAGGGGGGGCATTGGGCGTTCGGCTAATTTCTGCATGCCGACTCTTGGGTTGTGGCAGGTGGTGGAGTTTTTGGTGGCCTCTGGAGGGGTGGTTTTTATGTGGAGAGCTGCGGCCACCGCCTTTTGCCCCGGTTTGGGTTGGTGTGTGTGGGACCCTAAAGCTGCCACTGTTTGACCCCTTAGCCCTTTTTGGGTCTGATTTTGGTTATGTATTCAGATCCATGTTTTGACCACTGCCACTTACCCGCGTGTTAGGACTGTTAGTTTCTTTCCTGTTTATGTTTTTCTTTCTTTTGGCATATATGTATATGTCTTGTTGTTGTTGCAGACTCTTTTGGTAGGGCTTAATGGTTTTATTGCTCGCACTTGGTGTGCTCTGCTGTGCTTTAGACAGTACTCTCCTCTTACTGTCACCCCCCTTTTCTTTTGCTTATAGCAGTTTGTTGTCAGGTTGGTAAACCCTTCTTCTTATTTGCTCATTAACCTATTGCTCTATTTACCTTTTGATCGTTTCCTTGCTGAGGTGTTCTTTTCTTGAATGCCTCAGGTCCAGTTTGTAGCCAGTTCAGCGGCTAGTTCTTTTGGAGGGGCTTGTTGGTGGCCTCTAGGGTAGCTGAGATAGTTGATCCCCGTTTTGTTGTGAGGTAGTTCTTTACTTTTCTGTATAGACATACATACTCGCCAGTGGGTTCGTGTCAGGTTGTTGACGCCCACTGGTGGCTTCTTGTGATGCTGGGTATGAATTTAAACTGCTGATTTTGCCTACTTGTGGTTGGTTACTTGCTTCTGGGAAGGATTTATGATAGGTTGCATGTTAGATATTTTAAAACCTAAGAGTATTATTATATGTACCTCATGCATAACATGTTTCTAAAACAAAGACCCTATTTTTCCTCAACGTAAAACACTATTTTTCATACCTACTATAATCACCATAGGGTCGTGCATACCATGAGTCGTCCTCCGGGGACACTTATGCTCATTTAGGGTGTCAACTTAATTGAACCAAAGTATTTTCTGCTGCGTATAAATATAAGTTTTAATTGTGGACTAGCTGATCCACCGTGCCGAGGGATACGGCCATTCAACATAACTGATTTTCTTTCATATTTAATCAACGATTTTCCTTAAAATCTAAGGTCTGGAGTTTTTCCTGAGCGTGTGCAGTTATCCCCTGCACGACGTGGCATCACGACACGTGTTTTCTCTTACTCTGATACGATTTTACCGTTGAGAAAATGTTGGTTGTGACAGTTGGTATCAGAGGGAGGTTGCTTGACAAATGGTTGGGCAACCTTTCCCTTGTCTGTATTAGTGGTTAGCGTCATACCATACACACACCGATATGTCATCAGCGCGTCTTGGCCGAAGCACAAACACTACACTCATGAGCATAAAGAAGTATACAGGGCATATTATGTAGTATGAGATGCATAATATGTGTTTGTATATGGATCCACCATAAGAGGCAACATGTGAGGGTTATGTAGTATGGGATGCATAACCTCACCACATGAATGCGGCTAGCATGTTTTCTTTTTTTTCGTTGCATGAGAATATTATGTTGTATGAGATGCATAACATTTTCATGTGTACGCCGCTCATGGCATGCACTAAGACTTTTTTAGAATGCATAGCACATCATGCATAGCATAACATTTCATAAGCACAACGTGCCAAGCTAAAGATTTACAAAATGACATATGTACACACATGGTTTTGAGTCAAAAAGAATACAAATACATGCATTCATGGTTTAGGCACCTGAGTTAGTATGATGGTGGTGAACCATCTTAGGTTAAGCATAACATCATCATGGTAAAAACAACTCCCAGAGCAAGTTTTTTTGCAGTTGAAGTTCATATTTAAGTGTGTTTGTCTGTACCGGGTAGTTTTGCTCTAGCTGATGGGCTAGGTTTTGTCTAAAGCTTGTGCGATTTTAGGATGGCGAGACATCCTGCGACGAGATCGACCCCCCAATCCGAGGGTGAGACGTTAGGAGCGCAGAGCGATGCGTTGGTAGAAAGCATGCGGCAGAGCAATGAGGAGTTATCGAGGCAGATAGTGGCTATGCAGGCTCAGATTCAGTCCCTTGTAGCAGTGGTGGCGGGACAGACCCCGAGAGCTCAGGACCCCGCTGAGGGGGTAGCTGTTCCTACCCCTACTGCTCCTCCCGTGCCTTTGGTTATGGTGCCCCCGGAGATGGCGTTCATATCCCAGTTTCAGCGGCTGAGACCCCTACCTATGATGGGCAGGCAGATTTCATGATTTTGGATGACTGGCTGATTACCATTGATGAGATGTTCTCTTACTCAGGGATTACGGACGATCAGAGAGTGATGCTCGCTGCCTACCAGCTCAAGGGCTTAGCAAAGAATTGGTGGCTGAGGGAGAAAGAGAGCTTAGTGGCAGGTTGCACTTGGGAGTCATTTAAGGTGATGTTGTTAAGTAAGTTTCTGCCTTCAGTCGAGCGGGACCGGCTAATGAATGACTTTCTTCATTTAAAGCAGAGGAAACTCACGGTTAGTGAGTATGAGATTGAGTTTTGTAAGTTGAGTCGGTTTGCTCCGGGTCTGGTGAGTGTTGAGGCACACCGAGTTAAGCGATTTCTAGGTGGACTAAGAAGCGACATTCAGCAGTTAGCAAATGCCTATGGAGCAGTCAGTTATGCCAGCGTGGTTGAAGCTGCCTTGATAGTTGAGGCCATTGAGAATGTCAAGAATAGAGGCCAGCAGTTAAGGAAGGATAAGCGGAAGCCCGGTGGAGGGAAGAGCCCTCAGGAACCTGATGCTGTCTCGAGAAAGAAGGTCAAAGAGATTTGTAGCTTTTGTGGCCGGCCAGGCCACCCCTTTGAGAAGTGTTTCAAAAGGTTGGGAGCACAGAAGAAGGAACAGGTGCACGCGATTCAGGGTGTTTCCAGGGGAGACTTGGTGTGTGCCTTGTGTGGAAGGAAGGGGCATGAGGCTGCCCGTTGTTGGTTAAAAGATAAGGTCTGTTTTCAGTGCGGCCAGAAGGGTCATCTCAAGACAAGGTGCCCTCAGACCCAGCCTATTCTGCAGCCAGTTCCCCTCCAGGCTTTGCCACCGCCTCAACAAATGGATAGAGGAAAGGGGATGCTGAATGTGCTTTCGGCAGACGAAGCGAAGACTTCGACCCAGGTTATCTCAGGTTCGACTCCTCCCCAGTCGTTTCGTTACGTTCCCTTTTTGGTGGTAGTTTTCGTTTTAGCACTTGTTGCCTTAGATGCGTGTGCAATTCGTAGGACGATTTAAGGTAAAGAACCGTTGGGCGCGCGTTCTCTTCGATTCCGGCGCTACCCACTCGTTTGTGGCGAGAGCCTTCGTGGAGCGGTTCGGTTTGGGCCTAGATTGTGTTGGTGGTGCCTTCTGCGTTAAGTTTCCCTCCGGTGACTCTGTGGTTACGGACCTGGGTGTCCTTGATTGTCTGATTTTGTTGGGAGATTTTCTAGCCAAGGCAGATCTGAAGGTGCTTGAGCTGGAGGACTTCGATGTTATTTTGGGCATGGACTGGTTGTCAAGGTATGATGCTGTGATCCAGTGCAAGGGTAAGCGCTTGGACTTCGTCAAACACAACGGTCAGCCAAGGAGCGTTTATGGATATTCTCTCCAGGAGTCTCCAATCATTTCTGCGGTGCGTGCTCGGAAGTTGCTTGATTCTAGCTGTTTTGCCGGTGTGGTCTCTCTGGTAGGTCCGATTGTTAGTGTGCCCCGCTTGGAAGAGATTCCTGTGGTGTGTGACTTCTTTGATGTGTTTCCTGACGATCTTCCCGGTCTTCCACCCGATCGAGATGTCGAGTTTGCCATTGATTTGGAGTCAGGCACGCGTCCTATTGTCAAGGCGCCGTACCGGATGGCCCCGCGAGAGCTGGAAGAGTTGCGAATTCAGCTGGATGAGTTGTTGGCAAAAGGCTTTATAAGGCCGAGTTTTTCGCCTTGGGGTGCGCCAGTGCTGTTCGTTAAAAAGAAGGATGGGTCGATGAGGTTGTGCATCGACTATAGAGAGCTGAACAAGGTTACTATTAAGAACAGGTACCCTTTGCCGCGAATCGACGATTTGTTCGACCAACTGTGTGGTAGTGCCGTGTTTTCCAAGATAGATCTTCGTTCGGGCTATCACCAGTTGAGGATTCGGGAGTCAGATGTTCCGCGGACGGCGTTCCGCTCTCGTCATGGGCATTTTGAGTTTTTGGTTATATCATTTGGTTTGACTAATGCGCCCTCAGCTTTTATGGATTTGATGAACAGAGTTTTCAAGGATTTTCTAGATAAGTTTGTGATTGTCTTTATAGACGATGTTTTGGTGTATTCTAAGGATGCGGAGGAGCATGATCGACATTTACGGCTGGTCTTGGCGACTCTGAGAGACCATAAGCTATACGCCAAGCTGAGCAAATGTGAATTTTGGTTGCCTCAAGTTTCTTTTCTAGGCCACGTGATTAATAAGGAGGGAATATCAGTGGACCCAGAAAAGATCGCTGCTGTTATGGAATGGGCGAGACTTGTTACCCCCAAAGAGATCAGAAGCTTCTTGGGTTTGGCTGGTTATTATAGAAGATTTGTAGAAGGCTTCTCTACCTTGTCCGCGCCGTTGACCAAGTTGACGCAGAAGAATGTAGCCTTTATATGGGATGGTAAGTGTGAGAAGGCTTTTGAGGAACTAAAAAGAAGGCTATGTTCAGCTCCAATTTTGTCTTTGCCTACGGAGGGTAGTGAGTATGATATATATGTGGATGCGTCGCATGTCGGACTGGGCTGCGTTTTGATGCAGGGCGGGAAGGTGATTGCGTACGAGTCGAGGCAGCTAAAGACTCACGAGAGGAATTACCCTACGCATGACCTGGAGTTTGCAGCTGTGATCTATGCGCTGAAATTGTGGAGGCATTTGCTATATGACGCGCAGTGCAAGATTTTCACGGATCATAAGAGTTTGAAGTATGTCTTCACTCAGAAAGAATTGAATCTGCGCCAGCGGCGGTAGTTGGAGTACGTGGCCGACTATGATGTTGAAATCCAGTATCATCCGGGCAAGGCAAATGTGGTGGCTGATGCCCTGAGTCGGAAGCCAGGTAAGATTTTTAATCTCTCCGCCGAGCGTCTAGTGGAAGAGTTTCTTTTGATGGACATTTCTGTGGGAAGCTGTGATTCGCAGAGTAGCTTAGCAGTAGCAGAACCTTCGTGGATTGCGCTTACGAGACTGCATCAGAAGGACGATCCCGATCTTCTGCATTTGTATCTTCGAGCTGAGAAGGGTGAATTACCAGATTTCTCTATAGATAATGCGGGTACCTTGAAGTATCGTGGCAGGTTTTGCATCCCCGCAGTTGGAGATATCCGGGTTATGGTGTGCAGAGACGCCCACGGATCTAGTGTCGCCTACCATCCAGGGTCGACCAAGATGTATCATGATTTAAAACAGATTGCCTGGTGGTACGGGATGAAGAAGGACATAGCCAGATTTGTTTCAGAGTGTTTCACTTGCAGGCGTGTGAAAGTCGACCATGGGAGGCCTGGGGGCAAGCTGACTCCCTTGGAGATTTCGATGTGGAAGTGGGAGAGTATCTCGATGGATTTCATTGCAGGCTTACCGAGATCTCCTAAGGGCATGATTCAGTTTGGGTAATCGTAGACAGATTGACGAAGAGCGCTCATTTCGTACCATTTAAGATCGATTATCCGATGAGGAAGATAGCCGAGCTGTATCTGGAAGAGGTTGTCAGATTGCATGGTGTACCCGTAAGTATCATATCAGATCGAGACTCCAGGTTCACGTCTCATTTTTGGAAGAGCCTTCAAGAAGGGTTGGGTACAGATTTGAGATATTCCACGGCTTATCATCCTCAGACCAATGGTCAGACGGAGCGAGTAAATCAGATTGTGGAAGATATGATCCGATGCTATATTCTGGACCATGGAGGAGCGTGGGACGAGCGCTTGCGGCTTATGGAATTCGCATACAACAAAAGTTATCAAGAAAGCTTGCAAATGGCTCCCTTTGAAGCTTTGTATGGGAGGCGCTGCAAGACTCCCTTGTTTTGGGCTGAGCTAGGCGAGGGACCTTTGTTGGGTCCAGAAGCGCTTGAGGAGATGGAAACCGCTGTGAAGCTTATTCGGGAAAAGCTTCGGATAGCCCATGAGAGATATGAGAAGAACGCCAATCAGCGTAGATCGGACTTGGAATTTACTGTGGGGGACTCAGTGTTCTTAAAGGTCTCCCCGTTGATTGGAGTCAAGCGGTTTGGCAAGAATAGGAAGTTGGACCCGAGGTACGTGGGGCCGTTTCCGATTGTTGAGCGGATTGGGGTATCAGCCTACAGGCTGACTTTGCCCGCAAATTTCCCTGGCGTGCATGATGTCTTTCACGTCAGTCAGCTACGGAAATGTGTGGTAAATGGCAGGAAGGTTTTGGATTTTGTGCCTCAGTTGGAGCCGAATCTTTCTTATGTGGAGGTGCCTGTTCGCATTTTGGATTCTCAAGTTCGGGCGTTGCGGAAGAAAACTATTCCTATGCTTAAAGTTTTATGGAGGAATCAGGATGTGAAAAGCGCGACTTGGGAGTTGGAGTCGGCTATGAGGGAGGCTCACCCTCATCTGTTTCCCTGATCTTGTGCTTGGTATGTTCTATTTTATTATTTATATAGCCCTTTCCTGGCTCTTTCTCTCTCCTTCTTTATAGGAGTGTTGTGAGTAAAGTTTCGAGGCGAAACTTTCTTTTAGGGGGAGTGGCTGTAACGCCCCCGGTTTTTCTGTGTTTTGTTTGATCTTTGGCTGGCATTACGATGGCGTATTTCCGGTTTTTTTTCTCGTTGTAGAGCGTGGTCTTAGCTCTTAGGGTTCCCTGTGTAGCCTGTTTGTAGCCTGTTAGCAAGATTCCCCAGCTAGCCGGAGTCCGTTTGATGACTCGGCTGGGCCTCTTAGGGAATGCTTGTGTTTTGGCTTCGGGTGGTGTTATCCTGGGTTTTGTTCGTCGAATGCTAATTTCGACTTCGCAGTTGTGTTCGTAGCGTGGGTTTTTAGCTGCGACGTGAATTTCGTCATTTTCCGAGATGTTTCGGGTCTCGTGTTGTTTTGATATTGAGTGTAAGTAATTATTATTATGTTGATTGTTTATTATTAAACTGCTGTATATATATATAGCCTTAGGTTAGAAATAGGGCTCGGTTCTTTTGTTTCCTTTCTTTTCTCTGTTTGGAACCCGCCACCTGTACGAGAGGAAGAGCACCGCCGGACTACCCTAGCCTTCGGACGCCGATTTCCTGGAGATTTAGCGGTCGAAATTCGATTTCGAGAGTGGATCTGGACTGCCCTCGCCTGGATCTGCATTCTTTCTGCTCCTCAGCTGGTGCTCTGCGGCTAGATCCGAGAGTGGGGGGTGCCGCCGACCAAGCTTTTCTGGTATTGAGGCAAGTGATGTCCCCCCATCCTTGCCAAAGTTGATCTTTGTCTTTTTCTTTGATTTAATTTTATCTCTTTCCTGCTTAGAACTTAGGTGTACGCTAGGGTTCGTTCCCGATCATACCGTGGTTAGTGTAGAGAAGTTCCAGTTAATCTCAGTTTTCCTGAGGGATTGTGTCTATTAGGGGCAGATTTGGTTCGGTTCAGGTCGAGTAGTTGCTATTGTCGATGGATGTTGTACTCTAGAGAGAGTCCTCGTTCTCGTTTTTGGTTGTTTGCTGGATCTGGCGCCTGTAGCCAGTCGGGGTGTCGACACCGGCCAGTCGTGGTGTCGACACTTGGTGTCGAAACCAGCAGCGGCAGTGTCGACACCTTGTGTCGACACCGGCCGTAGTGGTGTCGACACTTGGTGTCGACACCAGCAGCGGCAGTGTCGACACCTTGTGTCGACACCGGCCGCAGTGGTGTCGACACTTGGTGTCGACACCAGCAGCGGCAGTGTCGACACCTTGTGTCGACACCGGCCGCAGTGGTGTCGACACTTGGTGTCGACACCAGCAGCGGCAGTGTCGACACCTTGTGTCGACACCGGCCATAGTGGTGTCGACACTTGGTGTCGACACCAGCAGCGTTAGTGTCGACACCTTGTGTCGACACCAGCCGAAGTGGTGTCGACACTTTGAAAGATATGGTACCTAAACACCTAGAGGGGGGGGGGGTGAATAGGTGACCTAATCCTTTTTGAACTTTAATGGCAGCAAACAGTTATATCACAGAATTTACTCTACTTTATCACATCAATCACACAGCAAAACACAATCACAGCACAGCAGACACAGTGTTTTATAGTGGTTTCCCAAGCTTTAGGTACATCCACTTTCCCCCTTCGCCTATCTAGCAGTGTACTAGATTCGGCCAAACTTCTCCACTAGCTCAGAACCCAAATTGGTTCCTACACCTCAGGCCCAAGGCCTTACAACTCAGCTTTATCCCAAAGCCTACACTCAGCCACAAAGGCCTACACTCAGCCAACAAGGCCTACACTCAGCCAACAAGGCCTACACTCAGAGATTTCAATCTCCTACACTCAGGCTCTCAAGCCCTACCCTCAGGCTTTATAATTACAGGCTTACAATTCACTCAGATCCAAAGGATCCTACAAGATAAAATGATTTTTAGAAATAATAACTCAACAACTCAGAAACAAGAGAGGGGAGTTGAGAGTTTCTTGATGAGTTCTTGGAAGAACTCAGCTGGATTCAATCTGACTTAGCTTTCTTCAAAGCTTCTTGAAAGTAGAACTGAATAAGAATGAATCCTCCTACAGTTGATCCTTGATCTCTGCTTCTTAAGATCCAGAATAAATCTGAACCCTTCTTCTCAGCCTAGTTCCAAAGGCTGATTTCTTGGATGGAGCCCTCTCTCTCCAACTTCTTAGATCTGCACTTGGACAGCTAGATCTTCTTGATTTGATACTTGATCAATAACTCTGTGAACCACTTTAATAACTTGTTCAACAACAATCTGATCCACCTTCTCAACAACCACAGTTTCTGTAAACTGTATGAGCCTATTTATAGGCCTTCTTCATGGTAACCAGCTGGTCCGGTCCATAACTGAATTCTGACATCTCTGACAGGTGCTGTAGACCGGCTGGAACGGCAGCTGTCAAGTCATCCAGTCAATTCTTGAAAATCTCTAACTGTCTGAAAGTGTCGAGACTTTCTGTCTTTAAGTGTCGACACTTATAGACCAAGTGTCGACACCAGTTGTGTAAGTGTCGACACAAGTTTACAAGGTGTCGACACAACTCCTTGTGTTGTAGATACTACGTCTCGACACAGATTCTTCTGCATGTGTCGACACTGAAATTGAGTGTCGACACAAGTACTTGATCTTCTGTAACTTGCTGAATTCTTCTAAGTGTCGACACATCTCCTTTGTGTCGACACAACTTCTTGTGTTGAATCTGTTAAGTGTCGACACTGCTTCTTGGTGTCGACACATAGTCTTCTATGTTGATACTTGCTGAGTGTCGACACAGCTCCTTGTGTCGACACTTGATTCTTCTGTTGAGACTTCAGCTGAGTGTCGACACATTCCCTTAGTGTCGACACTTGTACTTAGAATATTTTGTTGATATTTCTGTTCTTTGCTAAGTGTCGACACAGCTCCATGTGTCGACACTTTCTTCAAGTGTAGAGTCTTCAGCTGAGTGTCGACACATTGTTCTAGGTGTCGACACTTACTTCATGTGCTGACTCTTCTGTTGAGTGTCGACACATTGTTCTTGGTGTCGACACTTTAACTTAGTTTCTGCTGACTTTTGCTGAGTGTCGACACAGCTCCTTGTGTCGACACTTTCTGGTGTAGACCCAGTTCTTCAAGGTGTCGACACTACTGTTAAGTGTCGACACTTTCTGTCTGCACTTTTCTTCACAGAGTGTCGACACAGCTCCAAGTGTCGACACTTTCTGTCTGGTGTCGACTCTGCATCCCAGGTGTCGACACAATGACTCCAAGTGTCGACACTGCTTGTCTGGGTGTCGACACAAGTCTTCTTAAGTGTCGACACTTTCCCTCTGGGTGTCGACACATGGACTTAGAAACTTTTTGCTTCAGTCCAGTAATTACTTAACCTGCACAAGTAAACTCAACATACATCAAATACATTATGATGTATATCATTGAGTTGGGTGAGGCTTCTTCAAATCATGTACTTTTAACCAATGTACCCAACAATCTCCCCCTATTTGGAGAAGTCATAACCCTTAGTCAATGATATACACCATTTATAATTAAAATTACAAAATGATGTAAAGCAGGATTATATTCAGCAGGGTAAACATAAACATGTATTAATTTCACATGTATACAAATTCATCATTTCAGAAAAAAAATAAGAAATAGACATAGACACATTCACAGAACAAACATGAAATATATTGATCATATATTGTTCTAACATTTGTCTTATACATTTTCAGTAGTTCACAAAAATGTTTTACATTCAAAAGATTACAAAATAATCTTCAAGTAAATTCTTAATCTATTTCTGTTCTGGTTCCTTGATAACTATTCCTTTGCCAGCTTGGACTTTAGCTTGGACAGCAGCATCAGCAGTTTCAGCATCAGCAGGCTTCTTGCCTTTCAGATCTTTCTTTTTAAGCTCTTCAGCTTTGATCTTCTGCCTCTCAAAATAGTGATATGGCTTTGGAAAGTACTTGCTAGGCTCCTGAGCTGTAGGAGGTAGCTTTCCCATCTTTGCCTTCCTTCTGTATTGAACAATGGCCTCTTGTCTAGATTCATGCTTTCTCCATTCAGCTTCAGAGAACCACTTATTCCTGTCATGAGTGTTATCCTTGGCAGCTTTCCAGGCAGTTAATATTATGTTTCTAGAGGTAGGGCTCCACTGTTCAAAGTCTGGCCTTTGTTCTGCTTGTTCCCTAAACCTCTTCTTAGACAACCTTGTCTCTTCCTCTTTCTGCAATGCCTCTTGCATGGCTTCTGATATAGGCTGAACAACCTTTTCAATATGGACATTGTCCTTGCCCCCAGATGGGCTGTACATGGTCTGTACCTCAGCATGAATCATTTCAAAATCTGGAGGTGGATAAATGACCTGAGCTACTTCTGGTTGCTCACCTCCAAGATAGGCAGGATTAATGTCAGATTCAGCAACATCATTGTCATCACACAGAGGAGGATACCCAAGTGTAGCTCTGATAGAATTTGATATCCACTTAGCATGGTCAGAGCTTGCCTTGACTAACACTCTCTCCCCCTTTATGACTTCTCTAGCCATATGATCTCTGACATCATCCTTTTGAAATCTGATTTGACTATCCAAGTATCTGATTCCATCTTTAAAGAATGATTTGAGCTTTTGAAGTTGGTCAGATATGGCTTTCTGGGAGGCTTGGATAGCAGTCTTAACAGCAGTAATTTCTTCTTGAAAGGCTTTGCCAAATTCAGCTTTAATAGTAGCATTGGAAGTAGAAGGTTCAGCAGCCTTGTTCTTTAACTCAGTGACAATAGCATTATGGGAAGCAGTCAAATTGTCATTCATTCTTAGCTGATTTTCAAGCACATACCCTTGCTTCAATGCTATGTCATCCACTTGTGCCTTTATCTTTTCCTGGTGGGTTGCCAAGTACACCACTGCATTGCCACCCTTGTGGAAGCAGTCTGTCATCTCCTTCTTATTTTGGTTCATTTCAAACCTTATAGATTTTATATCCTGGGCAAGATCAAACTGTAATGATTTCTGCCCTTCATCTACATACTTCTCTATTGCCTGTCTTTGCTCATTCAACTTGATTTGCATTACCACCATCAGTGCATTATGATCAAAAGCTGGGGCTGCCTGTACTATAGACTGTGGAGCAACAGTTTGGAGAGCCTTTTTATAACTCTGGCTCCTTCTTTTGAAGACATAAATTTTCTTTTTCCTAGCCCTTGCAGCCTCCTCATCTTCAGAGGCAGAGGTGCTGGCTATATCCACCCTCTCCTTAGGGCTTGGAGGTCTTTCAGTTTGCACATCTTGTGCCTTCTCAGTTTCTTGCCTTATAGGCACTTCCATAATGTGCATTTGCTCCCCCTCAGTAGCAGCATTATCTCTTTCAGCAGCATCCTTGTCCATATCAAAATCTTGTTGGTCTAGATTTAAAAATAAATCTTCCATGGTGTATTCTGGTGGTGAAGGAGCTGGAGACATTCTTTGCTCTTCAACCACTGGATCAGGAACCACTGCTTGTACAACAGATGTGTCTTTTATAACAGCATCTGGTTCTTGACTATCCAGCTGAGTTTGCTGATGAACATCAGACAAATCAACATCTTCTATAAGAAATTCTAAAGTATTTAGGTCAGAGAGTACATCTAGTATGATGGTGGTGGCTTGTTCACTTTCCAGTGTAGAGGGTTCTTCTACAACTGGAAGCTCCCCCTGGCTTTGATCCTTGTGGATGAGGCTAGCTTGAGGCAGCTCCCCCTGGATCTCAGCAACCTCTTGAGGAGCAGGAGACTTCACTGCAGGCTCTTCCTCATGCTCATCTGGAGTGAAGACAACATGTTCTTCACTATCAGAACTGCTAGTGGACTCTTGAGCCACTGGAGCAGTTTTTATCTTTTTCTTTAGAGGAATCTCCTTCTCAGTAACTGTCTTCTCAGGGGTTGGCATCTCTTTTAACAACACCATGTCCCATCTAGAAAAGATCCTCAGATCCATCCTTCTCATATGATTTATCTTGCTTCCTGCAGCTTGTTGCATTACCTCTGGTATGGCACCAGCTAGGTATAGACTAATGATTCTGCCCAGTTTGGGCTTCTTCAAGCTTTCCTTAATCTTTTCAAAGACTACTATAGACCAGTCTGTTTTTAGTGTGAAGATTATCCTTGTCATTATTCCAAACATATAGGCAAACACTCTGTCATGCCCTCCTGGCTTGCTGAGTAATACTTTACCAACTATTTCAGACATGAATTTGCCTTGATTGTTCATGCCTTTCCTGTTGAAAACAGAACCTATCTTCATCTTAGGATCAAGTCCACACCAGGTTAGAGCTTCCCTGGTCCTGGATGCAGTAACTTCATCTTCCTCTTGAGTTTTTGGAAGCTGTAGAATCTTCCTCAGACTCTTTGGTGATACCTTGACTTTCGTTCCATGAACTCTGGATTTGATTCTGTATCCAGACTCATCTACTTCAGCTCCATTTAGGAATTCAAGAACCTCTTTCTTCCATATCTTTGTAGGTTCAGAAACTAAATACTCTAACCCTGAATCTGCGACTAGGGTTACGACAGACTTGATTTCTTGATCTGCATCACTGAAAGCGCCGCGCACCAGCTCATATTCTTCGTTGACGTTCTCCTCTAGCTTAGGCGTCATTAGGGTTTGTAGAATTTGTCTTGAGAGAAGAGAGGTGTCGACACAGTAGTTTTGGTCTCGAAACTTTGAAAGCGTGTCGACAAAAAAGACAAAACCCTATTTATACCTTTCTAATTTTGAAGATGAACAGGCGGGACAGCGAACTTAAAATGTGTCGACACTGGCAATAAGTGTCGACACTGACTTATAATGTCTCGACACATATGTGTCGACACAAGTTTAGTCAACAGATTGTATGTGTCGACACTTGTTTATGTGTCGACACAACATAACTCGACACATAGTCGAGACTTTACTTAGAAAATTCTGAGTAAAACTTAAGTGTCGACACCACTGAGGATGTGTCGACACCTATTTGACATGTGTCAACACTAATATTCTGAAGTGTCGACACCAACTTCCTAGATGTGTCGACACCTTTTTCCTGAAGTGTCGACACCATTTTTCTGTGTCGACATAGACTTGTCTATGTGTCGACACCTTTTTACTTAGCCAATTTCAATTATGTAAACTTACTCTAAGTTTATCATTCCTAGTTCAATTTTGAATCTATTGAACTTAGCTTCTTATAGGGGCTTAGTAAACATATCAGCTACTTGATTATCAGTTTTAACATATTCAAGTAAAATATCTTCTCTTTCTACATGCTCCCTAAGAAAATGATATTAATTTCAATATGTTTAGTTCTACTATGGGATACAAGATTATTAGCTATTGAAATAGCACTTGTAGAATCACAGAAAAGTGGAGTTCTACTTACCTGAAATCCATAGTCCTCTAGCTGATGTTGTATCCACAAAAGTTGAGCACAGCAACTTCCTGCAGCCACATACTCTGACTCTGCAGTGGAGATAGCCACACTGGTTTGCTTTTTGCTACTCCATGAAATTAGTCTCCCACCTAGGAATTGACAGGTTCCAGTAGTGCTTTTTATATCTTCTTTGCATCCTGCAAAGTCTGCATCTGAATAACCTATTAGATCAAAATCTCCATTCCTAGGGTACCAGAGGCCTAGATAGGGAGTGTCCTTTAGATATCTCAATATTCTTTTGACTGCTGTCAAATGAGACTCTTTAGGGCAGACTTGATACCTTGCACAAACACATGTAGCATACATGATGTCAGGTCTACTAGCAGTCAAGTATAATAGGGAGCCAACTATCCCTCTATACAAGGTTTCATCTACAGGTTTCCCTGCATCATCCTTGCTAAGAGACATACTTGACCCCATAGGAGTCTTCATGGTACTGGATGAATCCATACCATATTTCCTTATGAGTTCTAGGGTGAACTTGCACTGACATATGGATAAACCACTTTCAGTCTGTTTAACTTGGAGACCCAAGAAAAACTTTAGCTCTCCCATACTACTCATCTCAAATTGACCTTACATCAGTTTTGCAAACTTTTTGCAAATGCTGCTTTCAGTAGACCCAAATATAATGTCATCTACATATATTTGGACTAGTATAACTTTGCCTCTAGATTTCCTAAGAAATAAAGTCTTATCTATTTTTCCCCTTGAGAACTTGTTCTCAATGAGGAAACTAGATAGGGTTTCATACCAAGCCCTAGGAGCTTGCTTTAACCCATATAAAGCTTTCCTAAGTCTATAGACATGATGAGGTAGAGTTGGATCAACAAAACCTGAAGGCTGTTCCACATAGACTTCTTTCTTAAGATTACCATTTAGGAATGCTGACTTGACATCCATTTGATAAACCTTGAATCCTTGATAGGTTGCATAGGCCAAGAACATCCTTATGGCTTCCAGTCTGGCCACTGGAGCAAAGGTTTGATCAAAATCAATACCTTCTTCTTGCCTATATCCTTTAGCAACCAGTCTTGCTTTATTCTTAATGATGACCCCTTGTTCATCCATCTTATTCTTGTAGATCCACTTGGTTCCTATTATATTGTGGTCTCTAGGTCTAGGAACAAGTTCCCAGACCTTGCACCTTTTGAACTGATTAAGCTCTTCTTGCATTGCTTCAGTCCATTGTGGATCTAGTATTGCTTCTTCAAACTTCTTAGGTTCAACTTGTGATAGAAAACTGGAGTAGATTGCTGCATTCATGTATCTGCTCCTGGTTTGTACTCCTTGTCTTGGATCTCCAATAATCTGCTCTACTGGATGATCTCTAAGATGCCTGTTGTTTGGAGGCATCCTAACTTCTGGTTGAACCTCTTCAGCATCTCCATCATGCTGTATTCCTTGTACTCCATCAGCAATTGGCACATGTAGTTCTCCCCATGTACAACAGCTACTCTCCTCTACTTGCTGTCTTGCAGCAGGTACTTCTTCTATAGTAAGCTTGTCTATTTTCTTTGTTAAACCTGTGGGGCTGCATACAGTACTAGACAACTCATTGTTAATAAGTTTAGTCTCATCAAAAACTACATGCACAGATTCTTCTACAACTTGTGTAGACAAGTTGTAGACTCTATAAGCCTTATTATTATTGTTGTACCCAACAAAAATTCCCTCTTGAGACTTGGCAGCAAACTTAGTCAAGTAAGACTTCCCATTGTTAAATATGAAGCATTTGCAACCAAAGATCCTGAAGTAGGATAGGTTTGGTTTCCTGCCTTTCACAACTTCATAGGGGGTCTTGTTGAGGCCTTTAGTGATGGTAGCCCTATTTATAACATGGCATGCAGTGTTAACTGCTTCAGCTCAGAAATACTCTGACAGTGATGTATCACTTAGTAGGGTCCTACCAGCCTCTATCAAGGTCCTATTCTTCCTCTCAGCAATGCCATTTTGCTGAGGTGTTCTAGGTGAAGAGAATTCTTGAAATATCCCAAAGTCTTCACAAAGTTTTGTCATGCTATCAGACTGAAACTCAGTACCATGGTCACTTCTAATCTTGACCACTGTACTGTCTAGTTCATTCTGAATTTGCTTGACAAAGCTATGGAAGACACTAGGTGTTTCAGATTTCTGTCTTAAGAACAACACCCAGGAAAACCTTGAGTAATCATCTACAACTACAAGGGTATAGACCTTCCTACCTAAGCTGTGAACTGGCATTGGACCAAAGAGATCCAAGTGCAAGAGGTATAAACACCTCACAACATCTTTGTTTTCTATGCTTCTAAAGGTGGATTTAGTCTGCTTGCCCTTTTGACAAGCTGAGCAAATACCATCTTTAACACACTTAACTTGAGGACCATTCCTCACTAACTTTTTGCTAAAGAGTTTGCTAATAGTCTTGTAGTTAAGATGGGCTAGCCTCTTGTGCCATTTGACACAATGAGTGACTGTCTCATCAGCTACAAGACAAACTGGAGAACCATTGTTCTCAACCATAATGTCTAAGCAGTAGACATTCCTCTTCCTATAACTTGTCAAAATGATCTCTTGATCACTTGACCTCTTGATATGACAACCTTTTTTAACAAATGAGATGTCATACCCTACATCACTTAATTGACTTATACTTATTAGGTTGTGTTTCAACCCTTTAACATAAGCCACTTGAGTAATGGTAACCAAGTTGCTAGAAATGTTACCAAATCCTTTGATGATTCCTTTTTCAGAACCACCAAAGGTGACTTTTGGACCATCTTTTATTGGTATGTAGTCCTTTAGTAATCCTCTAGTTCCAGTCATATGTCTGGAACATCCACTGTCCAAGTACCATGTTGGGGTATGGCCACTTGGACTCACCTGCAAAACAGATTAATGAACCTTAGAACCCAAAGAATTCTTGGGTCCTTGGTACTTGTTAGTTTGCAATCTGACAAAGCTACCTACTGGCTTTCCAACAGGTAGTTTGGTACTCACTTTGGCACTAGCATTGTGCCAACATTCCACTGCAAAATGGCCAACTTTGCCACAGCACCAGCATTCAAACTTATTGTACCTTTGCTTAGGTACTGTCTTTGCTGTCTTATCTACAGCAGACTTGTTGAATGTTGGAGCTTTGCCCTTGGACTTGGGCTTGGACTGCTCAGTCCTTGCAGGTCTAATAAAACCCAGTCCAGCCTTGCCTTTATGATGAACAAATTCATCAATTAAAGGTAGCACTGACTTAGGTTTAGAAAACCTAGCAACAAGCTCTCTCTCTTTCTGAATATTGATCTCCAGACTCTTGATTTGATCATTCTTAAAGGTGATAGTCCTCATCTGAATCATTGTTATGTGTTTCAGCCTAGCTATCTCATTTAGCTTTTGATCAAATAGCTTCTCAGAATCTGTTGCAACAGCTTTAAGATCAGCAATTTCCTTTGCCTGACTTTTGACTAGGGACTTGCTTTTCTTGTAAGCTTGCAATAGTACTTTATATTCATCTATAAGCTGATGAATATCATCCTCAGACTCAGATACACTTTCATCACTTGATGAAGATAAATCTGATTCTGTACTGGTACAAGAAACTGAATTTAAAGTTGAACTTTGTACCTTACTGGGTCCTGGCTGCTCCAGGATTTTGTCACTCTCAGTCAATGCCATCAGTCCTTGGCACTGGCAGTCTTCTTGTTCATAAATAGACTCCATTATCTGCATAAATTCTTCTTCTTCTTCTTCAGCAAACAGCCCTATGTATGCCTCAGCATCAGACTCAGTTTCTGAAGAAGAGATATCTGAAAGAGTCTTCTCCTTCTTGGCAACAAAAAACTTCTCTTTCTTGCCTTTAAAATGAGTCTTCTTCTTGTCACTAGACTCTTTTCTCTTTTCAGGACAATCTGCAATAACATGGCCTTGTCTATTGCAGCAATAGCATACTATCTTTGAACCAGTTGCCTTGCTAGATTTTGTCCTCTTCCTGTCTTTCTTTGAAGCTTTTTTATCCTGATAAAAATCTTCTTTTCCTTTTGAAGTAGAAGGCCTTGACCTCCACTGTTTCTTCTTCAAGAATTTCTGAAAGTGTCTAGTGAAGGCAGCAAAGTCTTCATCACTTTCACTGCTTGCAGATTTGGTGCTGACTGACTCATCTGACTCTAATTCAACTACCTTTGGAGGTGGAGTTGATGACTTATTCCTGTACTTTCTGGAGGCTTCTGTCTTGAAGGCTACTGTTCTTTCCTTGTGTTCAGTTCTTGTTGATTTCTCCTCCTCTTTCCTCACTGTCAACTGCATTTCATAAGACAATAACTTGCCAAACATTGTAGGAGGAGGAATTTCCCCCAACTTAGTCATTTCTCTAATGGCACAAATCTTTGTGTCCCAATCTTTAGTTAGGGACCTTAGGAACTTGTCATTTAATTCATAATTGCTGAACTCTCTTCCATAAGACATGAGTTCATTCACTATTCTGTAGAACTTCTTATAACACTCAGTTATGCTATCACTCTTTCCTTGTCTAAAACTTTCATACTCCTGATTTAGCAAGGATTTTTTATCTTGTCTAACTTCTTCAGAACCCTCCATATACACAATAAGAGTGTCCCACATCTCTTTGGCTGTCTTACAGTGTATAAGATTCTGGAATGTTGCATCATCTATGACACTCACTATAATGTTTTGTGCCCTCTTGTCCATGGTGGCTAGGACAATCTCATCCTTAGTCATTTCAGAGAAATCCTTTGGAGTTCTCTGATTTGCATCTAGAACAGATATCTTCATGGGAACATAAGGCCCTTCCTTTACTGTGATGTAGATCCTAGGGTCTGAGGCCTCCATAAACAGCCTTACTCTTTCCTTCCAGATCCCAAAGATCTCTTTCCTGCATATGGGCAATTTCATGGAACCCAATTCCTTGTGATTTTCAGAGGAACCCATGGTTCTTGATTTTCTTGAATCTGTATTTTGACTTAGACTGAATCTGCCACTCAGGATCTCCTCAGACTGTTAGTCCTTTTTGAGGAACCTGGCTCTGATACCACTTGAAAGATATGGTACCTAAACACCTAGAGGGGGGGGTGAATAAGTGACCTAATCCTTTTTGAACTTTAATGACAGCAAACAGTTGTATCACAGAATTTACTCTACTTTATCACAGCAATCACACAGCAAAACACAATCACAGCACAGCAGACACAGTGTTTTATAGTGGTTCCCCAAGCTTTGGGTACATCCACTTTCCCCCTTTGCCTATCTAGCAGTGTACTAGATTCGGCCAAACTTCTCCACTAGCTCAGAACCCAAATTGGTTCCTACACCTCAGGCCCAAGGCCTTACAACTCAGCTTTATCCCAAAGCCTACACTCAGCCAACAAGGCCTACACTCAGCCAACAAGGCCTACACTCAGAGATTTCAATCTCCTACACTCAGGCTCTCAAGCCCTACCCTCAGCCTTTATAATTACAGGCTTACAATTCACTCAGATCCAAAGGATCCTACAAGATAAAATGATTTTTAGAAATAATAACTCAACAACTCAGAAACAAGAGAGGGGAGTTGAGAGTTTCTTGATGAGTTCTTGGAAGAACTCAGCTGGATTCGATCTGACTTAGTTTTCTGCAAAGCTTCTTGAAAGTAGAACTGAATAAGAATGAATCCTCCTGCAGTTGATCCTTGATCTCTGCTTCTTAAGATCCAGAATAAATCTGAACCCTTCTTCTCAGCCTAGTTCCAAAGGCTGATTTCTTGGATGGAGCCCTCTCTCTCCAACTTCTTAGATCTGCACTTGGACAGCTAGATCTTCTTGATTTGATACTTGATCAATAACTCTGTGAACCACTTTAATAACTTGTTCAACAACAATCTGATCCACCTTCTCAACAACCACAGTTTCTGTAAACTGTATGAGCCTATTTATAGGCCTTCTTCATGGTAACCGGCTGGTCCGGTCCATAACTGAATTCTGACATATCTGACAGGTGTTGTAGACCGGCTGGAACGGCAGCTGTCAAGTCATCCAGTCAATTCTTGAAAATCTCTAACTGTCTGAAAGTGTCGAGACTTTCTGTCTTTAAGTGTCGACACTTATAGACCAAGTGTCGACACCAGTTGTGTAAGTGTCGACACAAGTCTACAAGGTGTCGACACAACTCCTTGTGTTGTAGATACTACGTCTCGACACAGATTCTTCTGCATGTGTCGACACTGAAATTGAGTGTCGACACAAGTACTTGATCTTCTGTAACTTGCTGAATTCTTCTAAGTGTCGACACATCTCCTTTGTGTCCACACAACTTCTTGTGTTGAATCTGTTAAGTGTCGACACTGCTTCTTGGTGTCGACACATAGTCTTCTATGTTGATATGTGCTGAGTGTCGACACAGCTCCTTGTGTCGACACTTGATTCTTCTGTTGAGACTTCAGCTGAGTGTCGACACATTCCCTTAGTGTCGACACTTGTACTTAGAATATTTTGTTGATATTTATGTTCTTTGTTAAGTGTCGACACAGCTCCATGTGTCGACACTTTCTTCAAGTGTAGAGTCTTCAGCTGAGTGTCGACACATTGTTCTAGGTGTCGACACTTACTTCATGTGCTGACTCTTCTGTTGAGTGTCGACACATTGTTCTTGGTGTCGACACTTTAACTTAGTTTCTGCTGACTTTTGCTGAGTGTCGACACAGCTCCTTGTGTCGACACTTTCTGGTGTAAACCCAGTTCTTCAAGGTGTCGACACTGCTGTTAAGTGTCGACACTTTCTGTCTGCACTTTTCTTCACAGAGTGTCGACACAGCTCCAAGTGTCGACACTTTCTGTCTGGTGTCGACTCTGCATCCCAGGTGTCGACACAATGACTCCAAGTGTCGACACTGCTTGTCTGGGTGTCGACACAAGTCTTCTTAAGTGTCGACACTTTCCCTCTGGGTGTCGACACATGGACTTAGAAACTTTTTGCTTCAGTCCAGTAATTACTTAACCTGCACAAGTAAACTCAACATACATCAAATACATTATGATGTATATCATTGAGTTGGGTGAGGCTTCTTCAAATCAGGTACTTTTAACCAATGTACCCAACACACTTGGTGTCGACACCAGCAGCGACAGTGTCGACACCTTGTGTCGACACCGGCCGCAGTGGTGTCGACACTTGGTGTCGACACCGGCAGCGGTTGTGTCGACACCTTGTGTCGACACCGGCTTGTCGTGGTGTCGACACATCGTGTCGACACTGGGTGCTGCGCTTGTTTTGGGGTCAGGAAGACTCGGGGTTGGTTCTTTTTAGGCGTGCAAGGCCGCGTCGGTTGGACCCGACGTTTTTGCCTTGGGTTCGTGTGTTTCTTAGGATTGTTAGTGTGACTTTTCCCTAGAGGGGGCATTGGGCGTTCGGCTAATTTCTGCATGCCGACTCTTGGGTTGTGGCAGGTGGTGGAGTTTTGGTGGCCTCTGGAGGGGTGGTTTTTATGTGGAGAGCTGCGGCCACCGCCTTTTGCCCCGGTTTGGGTTGGTGTGTGTGGGACCCTAATGCTGCCACTATTTGACCCTTTAGCCCTTTTGGGTCTGATTTTGGTTATGTATTCAGATCCATATTTTGACCACTGTCACTTACCCACGTGTTAGGACTGTTAGTCTCTTTCCTGTTTATGTTTTCCTTTCTTTTGGCATATATGTATATGTCTTGTTGTTGTTGCAGACTCTTTTGGTAGGGCTTAATGGTTTTATTGCTCGCACTTGGTGTGCTCTGCTGTGCTTTAGACAGTACTCTCCTCTTACTGTCACCCCCCTTTTCTTTTGCTTATAGCAGTTTGTTGTCGGGTTGGTAAACCCTTCTTCTTATTTGCTCATTAACCTATTGCTCTATTTACCTTTTGATCGTTTCCTTGCTGAGGTGTTCTTTTCTTGAATGCCTCAGGTCCAGGTTGTAGCCAGTTCAGCGGCTAGTTCTTTTGGAGGGGCTTGTTGGTGGCCTCTAGGGTAGCTGAGATAGCTGATCCCCGTTTTGTTGTGAGGTAGTTCTTTACTTTTCTGTATAGACATACATACTCGCCAGTGGGTTCGTGTCAGGTTGTTGACACCCACTGGTGGCTTCTTGTGATGCTGGGTATGAATTTAAACTACTGTTTTTGCCTACTTGTGGTTGGTTACTTGCTTCTGGAAAGAATTTATGCTAGGTTGCATGTTAGATATTTTAAAACCTAAGAGTATTATTATATGTACCTCATGCATAACATGTTTCTAAAACAAAGACTCTATTTTTCCTCAACGTAAAACGCTATTTTTCATACCTACTATATTCACCATAGGGTCGTGCATACCATGAGTCGTCCCCCGGGGACACTTATGTTCATTTAGGGTGTCAACTTAATTGAACCAAAGTATTTTCTGCTGCGTATAAATATAAGTTTTAATTGTGGACTAGCTGATCCACCGTGCCGAGGGATACGACCATTCAACATAACTGATTTTCTTTCATATTTAATCAACGATTTTCCTTAAAATCTAAGGTCTGGAGTTTTGCCTGAGCGTGTGCAATTATCCCCTGCACGACGTGGCATCACGGCACGTGTTTTCTCTTACTCTGATACGATTTTACCGTTGAGAAAATGCGGGTTGTGACAATAGGGGATAGGTCGGATACCTTCGATACCTTCAAGTTGCCCCCATGTCTGAGAAATACGCCCCGTCGGGCTCAGAGGCAAAATTACCAGGATGCCCTTGCTGGGGGTACAAATAGCCTTCCAGAACAGCGAAGTCACGCTGTTGGCAGGCTAATTTTGGTGCATATACCTGTTTAGAACAGCGGAGGTTGGCTATTTACAGACCGTTTTCAGAAAACTATAACGAGACCCAAGGGGGTACCTCAGAAGACACGTTTTCTTGTGCATCGGTCTTCTTGCGATTTCTGAGGTATCCTTAGCCCGACACTTGGCTTAGGAGGGGAAACGCTCTAAGATCTTCCGAGTGTGTGGTGGGACCTCCCCGCCGGGCCCTTAGGTCTATCCCTTGTTGTTTTTTCCTTTGTTGTTTAGCTAGTGAGAGGGAAGTAAGTGTGCGATCACCCCTTCCCCAAGGGTGAACTCCATAGAGACCGAGTTTTCGGTTTCAACATTTTGGTGTGGTGAGCGTGGAGAGTGGTCAGCACAGAAAATCTTCGGCAAGCTCGATGACTGGAGGATCAGGTCAAAGCTTGGACAGGTCTGACTCGCCACCCCCTCCCCCTCTCGCCACGGTGAGGATGCTCGACGAATTCAGTCAGGAGGTGCTCGTCCTTGTCAGGTTCGCACTCGGCGCGCGAGCCGAGAGCTCGACTCCAGCGGTTCCAGTCATAGTCGCCCCTATAAGCCCCCCCCCCCAAACCTTTGCCTCGGGTCGGGCCAGAGGGGATCTTACATGCCCAAGCCGTCCACCCAGTGCTCCTTTAAGAGGTGACGACTCACTCTCTTAAGCACTAGTTGGCCGCCTTGCTTGGCTAGAATCACAACATTCACGATACATCAGAGAATTGCGGAAGAATTAACAAAGAAACACTTATATAAACTCGCAGGTTGTACGAGTTCTACACCTAACCCTCATTCTTCATCTCTATACTGCTCACTGGTACTCACGTCTCGAAACACTTGAGACATCGGTGGTGCTTCGACTTCGGTAGTCCTAACTGCTAACGCATTCTCCTGTGGTAAGGGATCACTACGGTGCTTCATTTCCTGTGAATGATCATTTAAATAATCGTTAGTCACAGGGCTAAGTAGAAACAAATCCCCTCCACGAATCCATATCCAGGGGACGAGCACACACGCACCCAACATTATAAGATAGCTGAAGCAAGAGTGGGGTTAGCACAGTATTTAATCTATGAGCAGCAATAGAAAGAAAAGTAGCATAAATGAAATGGCAGCAATATTAACACCATTTATAAAAAGAGCTCTAGTAGTACACCAACACACCAGAAATACACCTTTTGTATCATATCGCAGGCATTCACAACCGCGCACACACATCCTATGTCGACATAGTATGGACCGCTTCTTTTCAATCAGGGTAGCGAGCCCCGCGGGCCTCACCGATGTGGCCGTCGGTGATAGTGGCCAGTCCTGCCACTTCTGGGGGTGGTCATACCGCACAGCCCGGGCCTTAATGCACAACCCCGTGTAGTCTTGGATGTGAGTGACATCCGACGTCACAACATTTTGGCTAACCAGCAGAGGAAAAATCCAACGGGTAAAGATTACGGTCGGTAGCCCGTGGTACCCATCTCCCTGTCGCCTTGAGTTGTCGACCTTCCCGCACTGGTACGAACGGTCTGCGAAAGGGACTGACCCGCCACAATTTTACCGCAAGCAATTTTTCAAGCAATCAATCAAATTTTTATGCCAATACGCACCGGGTCTGTGACGGCCTACTCTACTAAACGTTAACCTTCAGGCAGTGATGCTCAGCTCAACTTTCGACAAGGAGCGTGGGGGCACTTATTTGAGGCTAAACCCGGAGGAACACCTCAAATCCGGCTATTCCCAACTAAGACTCAACCTTAACATACAACTGCTCGTCAAAGCAGGACCCGTGTTTATGATAGTAAATTGCAGTAACAAAAATGCAGTAATTAAAACTGCTGATAATAAATGTTGCATAATTAGATGTGACCAGTACGAAACTGAAGTAGTACTGCATTGAAAGTACTGAACTTGACCAGTACGAGACTGAAGTAGTATTGAATTGAAAGTACATAACTGAAGTGAACTTGACCAGTACGAGACTGGAGTAGTACTGTATTGAAAGTACTGAACTGAAATGAACTTGACCAGTACGAGACTGGAGTAGTACTGTATTGAAAGTACTGAACTGAAATAAACTTGACCAGTACGAGACTGAAGTAGTACTGAATTAAAAAGTACTGAAATGAATAAAGAAACTGGACCAGTGTAAAACTGGAATAATCATAAAGAAAATGCTTAGTAGTCCAATCACTCCATTCAGGAGGTTTCAATTCGATCTCCGTTCTTAGAAGGTGTATTCAGTTCCATCTCAGTTTTCAAGATTTCTTTGGGTTACACCCATTATTAAAATCCGAGAACAATTCAGTTGCGACTTTTTCATCACGGCTTAATCGGATCAGGAGAAGTTTACTATAAGTTATATTTCTATTATTCATCAGAGAACAAATGTCAATTCAATTTCTTGTGTCGAATCAACGTCGAGAGTCTCGTTAGAGAGCACTTTCTTCCTCGAATGTCAACCTCGATAATCGCTTCCAACATATGAGGGAAATTCTTTACCCGAAACGAGGTTGAGAATTTTATTACTCGAATCTCGTACTTT
The DNA here is from genome assembly GCA_039583875.1 of Platanthera guangdongensis. NCBI lineage: Eukaryota > Viridiplantae > Streptophyta > Magnoliopsida > Asparagales > Orchidaceae > Platanthera > Platanthera guangdongensis. Next base: position 113,582,427 of record CM077162.1, read on the forward strand.
CATCTTCTGAGTTCACCCAAAATATCTCAGTGTTATTTTAAGAACAAGGCGCTCGGTGGTTTCGCAAAAACTTCGAAATACTCAGTGCTTGAGATCGTGTCATGATAACTCTCATTGATTACCCAACTGAACTTAATATTTAATATATATAAAGTGGTCGCGTGCTCCGATTTCCATTATCCGAAGAATTTGAGCGCGTAATTTTCCAAGCGCGACCCTAGACTCCAAAAATTGGAAAAATCTTCAATTGTTATCCCGAGGAATTTTAATGCAAACTTTAAGATGACCTAAAAAGAGCCTGAAAAGTTTTCCAAAATTTCTCGAGCCAAATAATTCTTATTTATGCTTCTTAAAAATACCAAATCAATTACAAAAATCCCCAAAATTTTTGTGTAGATTCCCCTCGGCAAGGGGAACAACTCTTATGTTCAAAACATTTTTTCTAGGAGCCTAGATTACTCTCCAAAAATAAATTATCCATTTTAATTATAATATTATAATATTTATAAATATTATAAAAAAATTATAATTAAAAAAAACTCATCTTCCCGAAAATCTGTTCGACGTTCGCCGAACTCCGTTTGACGAACTCCGTTCGACGTTCGCCGAAAAGGTACACCACCACATTTTTCGAACTCCGACCGCCGTCCGTCGAACCCCGTTTGACGTTTGTCGGACTCCGTTCGACGTTCGTAGGACTCCGTGCGACGTTCGTCGGACTCCGCGTGTAAAATACATAGAAAACTCTGTTTTCTCGGGTGACGCCGGAGCGGCGTTTTCCAGCGGCATCCCGACCTTCCACCACTGGGGAATGTTATCCCCGATAGTCAAGCTCTTCCCAGTGCCACAACTGGCGCTGGGAGGGGCCAGCTTGCTGCGGTCACCACCCGACCTGGAGCTTGGCTTGGGTGGTGTCGACGGCGCTCCGGCCGCCGGGAGGCGCATGTACCACGTCCTAGGGATAGGGAAGGGGGAGGAGAAGAATATCCACCCTCCAGCTGTCCAAGGACAGCTGGAGGTTCAAGGTATTTCCCCCATGTGGGGGAAATGAATTTACCCTCATGAGGAGGGCCTTTCAAAGTGGGGGAAGAGAGAGAGGTGGTGGAAATGGGTTGGTGGGCCTCCACTTGCCTCCAAGAGTGGGCTTACTGGTTGGGGGCCCAAAGTGGGTGGGGGGGGGGGGGGGTAAGATAAGACCCTAATTAATTTATGAGTAGGGGAAAAATACACTTTTTTGAAAAAAATCCAAAAAATTGACTTTTGGGGGGTGGCCAAAGTCAAACCCTAGGGTGGGTCCCCCATGATGGTCAAAGTGGGTCCAAGACATTGGGATCATGTCAAAGTTGGGGTGTCATGTTATAATTTGTGTGTGCACGCTTTTCGGTACACGAACACGCTCGATTTGACCTAAAGTTGAGCATTCGTCATCGAAATTATCTGGGACGACTTCGTATTGACTATACGAGTCTAGAGCCACTGATTAGGGTCGGATCGGAGTTCGTTTGGTAAAAGTCCAAAATCTGCTCGTTGCGGCGCACTAAATCGGTCAAAATGTCTATATTCATCGTTAGGACTCAGATTGTAATGCAACGAGTTCCGACAGGCTCGTATTGTCTATACAAGGCCATAAGAGCTGACAGAACTCAAATCGGAGTTCTCTACACCGATATTCAAAATCTTGTCTTCGCGACGTTTTACGAGGAATGGTTGTAACGTCCCGATTCACACTAGGCCCCTCGTGCGCGTTTTTGAGTCCGGAGAACTGACTTGGGCTGAGGGGAGTGTTGGCAACTGGGCTGCACTTGTAAATAGGAGGAAAAATCAGTCCAGCATAGGACACGGGTAGAGACACGGTCGTGTCCCTACCCGCGTGGGATAGCCCCGCTCTCGAGTCGACGACTCGAGTATGTCCAGAGAAGGACACGGGTAGTGACACGGGCGTGTCACTACCCGTGTGCATGATGGCACGGTAGGGACACGGCGTGTCCCTACGCGTGTGCTTCGAGTTGAGATCGACAAAGAGTACACGAGAAGGACACGGGTAGAGACACGGGCGTGTCTCTACCCGTGTGTGTGTCGAGTTGAGTTCGTCGAGCGTGTCCAGAGAAGGACACGGCCAGAGAACACGGCCGTGTCATGTGGACACGGGTCGGGACACGGGCGTGACACGGGCGTGTCCCAACCCGTGTAGCGTATTGAACCGACACTTCAACTGTCGTTGACGCTTCGCCCGAGCAGGACACGGGTACGGACACGGGCGTGTCCCTACCCGTGTCACTTTTCATTTATAAGGGTTGTAAAAAACCCTAGCCGTTTTCACACCTCATTCCAGCCATTTTTTCTGAGAGAAACTTCTGTAGAGAGGGAAAGCTGCTGGAGCAAGTCCTAGAGGAGAAGATCCGCCGCCGCCGTGAAAGAGAAGATGTCGCCGAGAAGAGTCACAAGATCCATGGTCAAAAATAGTGGAAACGCCGGAAATGAGGTGAGCTTCCTCCCCTCTCCCATGGTGCTAGATCTGTAGATATCTAGGTGAGATGTCGACTCAAAAGAGTCTTGACTAGCGAGATGGTGATTTCTCTAGGAAGAGGTCGTTCTAGGGCTTGTGCTCTAAGCCTAGTTGGGTCTTCAACCTCTCCAACCTTCTATGTGAAGATGGGGGGTGGTTTCGTGAAGAGTCATGGCCTCATGAGGGTGAACAAGGAAGGAGGAATTTCTGATGTGATTTTGGAAGATCGTCTTGAGGAGGAAGATGAACTGATGTCGTTCATTCCGCTTTAAGATGTGTGCAGAATCTGTGTTCTGCGCGCAGCGATCTCCTTGGTCATTTTCAGATGTGATATGGCCATATCTGGGCTTTCGACTAAACACGAAAGTTGAATTCCTTGAAAATACCTTTCCAACGAGTGGTCGCACGACTTCATGCGAAGTCTGTAGCCACGGGAAAGTCTGAACTAAAATGACGTCATATAAATCCTGTATGCAGAAATTATGTTCTGTACGCAGCGGAATTCAAGGCTGATTTCAAGTATGATACTATTGAATCTGGGTTGTGGTCTGAACATAAACGTTGTAGCCCATGGAAAGACCTTTCCATCGAGTGGTTACACGCCTTCACCGGATTCCTGTAGCTTCGGGAATCTCCGGTCGAAGCTGCTGTCCAGATTTATCCTGTACTTAAATTCTGGGTTTGGAATAATATTGGATTTGGACTCGGTAGAGATAATGTTGCAAATTAACTTAAGGTTTGTTGAATTCTTTTATGTTAACCATCTTAGTCCAATGAATGATGAAGTTTATTAATTGGATTCCACATAATTGATTTGTAAAGCGAATCATACTTAAACGAAATGATTTGATAGAAATTGGTAGACTATTATAAATGCACATCATGATAATAACGTGTTGAATCATTTGGGAAGAGAGGTAGGATGATAACTTATTGTCATGTGTATAATTGTTTAACGGAATGAATTTAGTGTCCAATGCTTAGAGCGCCGTCTCCCTACGGGTAGCATTGTGGAAGGGTGTAAGTGCGGTGTTGACTGTCACTAGTTGGGATTACGTTGAGATGAGTCAAAGTCGGACGGTTGGGCTTGGTCCTCGGTGTTCATTTCTCGGGGCTCCTTCCGTGCCGAGTGGATGGTTGGGCTTCGTCCTCGTGCTTTCTGCGAGGCTCCTTCCATGCCACAGTGATGTGGAATTGCATGTGGTGTGAGTCGACACGCAGTGTCGTAATCCTGAGTTAAGGATAGTGTGGCAGGTCTACGGGCTCGCCGATCGTCACACCAACGGGAGTTGACAGTTAGACTTTGGGCGGTTGGGCTTGGTCCTCGGTGTTCACGTCCCGGGGCTCCTTCCGTGCCAAGTGAACGGTTGGGCTGGGTGCTCGTGCTTATTTCCGAGGCCCCTTCCGGGTCACGCAAGGCCAGTTCGGGACTTGGTTCTCGGTGCACATCTACCCGAGAATCCCGCTGGGCCATAGTACGCATGGGCTCCGCTGTTGTGTTCTTAGCGTTGAGGAGTACGGAGGCCTAGGTGAAGTATTGTGGATACCCGCCTAGTAGTAGAGATGCCCGCTCTACTGTCACTCCTGGCCACGACGGTTGATGCCTGAGAGGTTAGCTACCTGCTCGAAAAGTGCGAACTACAAGTCTGTGTCGACATAGCGGTTGCATGTGTGTGATCATGAGTGAGTCATTACATAACATACATAACATTATATAGCATTGCACAAACAAGATTCTCATCGTATAAGTTTGTATGAGCACTCTTATATGATGAGTTACTTTATGTAAACCGATCCTTAATAAGCTTGTATGGGCATCCTTATAAGTTAAGTTACTTTCATGATGTAGATACTTGAACTTGATGGTTCGTTATTGCTTTTGTAGAACTGCTAGATTATACTGTTGTTAATCTTATCGTACTATTACCACCTGCTTGTGTCAGCTTATACTATTTATTATACTTGTACCCTTGCTCTTTTCTCCGCCCGGTGCCGAGGAGTCGCCGGGGGAGCGGATGTGAATCCACTTAGTCTTTTCGACTAACGGTTGCTACGTCTTCCTTTTTAGGAGGTCACCCCGCAGGTAGAGCAGTCGCAGACTATGCAGCAGGACAGCCAGGCCAGGACGACAGGGCCTGAAGTGACGGTGCCGTCATTAACGTCGGTTACTGATGTGAGTGTTGAGTGACTCTGATGTAGCCCCGTAGGACGTTTATTTGCTATAATCTGGTATTGTAGAAGCATGTTTTAGCTTCTTTATTTGATGTATTTGGACTAGTATGCTTGTGTGGATTTGACTTCTTGATATTATATTTTGGTTGGGTTGGCATAGATATTGATATTGGTTGTAGCCGGCAGAATATGCGTCTTGTGGTACAGGTTAGCCCGTGTGCTAATGTTACCGCAAGGCGGCTGTTCTGGGCATAAGACCCCCCCTTCATGCCGTGTTTTGGGATCCGGGAGGGGGGGTCTTACAAATGGTATCAGAGCCATATGTAAGACCATAACCCAAAACAATGGTACCACCCTTCGTGCCGTGTTTGCCACTAGCCTGATTATACCCACGATGGGGCACACCACGCACTATCTATACGGCAGCGTGTTATACGCCTGATGACCAAAGCACTATCTACGAACTCATGCTCCCGTATAGATAGTCCTATACTGGGAGCCAAAGTACAGCAAATAAACGCCCAACGGGGCTACAGATAAACAAATGGTTCTACAATGGGGGGTCTTATGGATGGACACGGGTACTGTGCCCAGTGTCCATCCATAAGTTCTCGTGTTTATAAGTTCCCAGGCATGGACACGGGTACTTTGGCTTAAAGGACACGGGACAAACTCATGATCACACACAAATGGTTTTCAAGAAGGACCTATAGATAGTCCTTCTCGAAGCCCATAAGCACGGCACCAGGCACTATCTATACGGCAGAATAAGACCCCCCTTCGTGCGTATTTGTAAGACCCCCCCCCCCCTTCCGGATCCCAAAACACAGCACAAAAGGGGGTCTTATGCCCAGAACAGCCGCCTTGCGGTAGCATTAGCACACGGGCTAACATGTACCACAAGACGCCTATTCTGCCGGCTACAACCAATATCAATATTTATGCCAACCCAACCAAAATATAATATCAAGAAGTCAAATCCACACAAGCATAATAGTCCAAATACATCAAATAAAGAAGCTAAAACATGCTTCTACAATATCAGAGTACAACAAATAAACGCCCAACGGGGCTACATCAAAGTCGCTCAACACTCACATCAGTAACCGACGGTAATGACGGCATCGTCACTTCAGGCCCTGTCGTCCTGGCCTGGCTGTCCTGGTGCATAGTCTCCGGTTGCTCTACCTGCGGGGTGACCTCCTAAAAAGGAAGACGTAGCAACCGTTAGTTGAAAATACTAAGTGGCTTCACATCCGCTCCCCCAGCGACTCTTCGACACCGGGCGGAGAAAAGAGCAAGGGTACAAGTATAATAAATAGTATAAGCAGACACAAGCAGGTGGTAATAGTACGATAAGATTAACAGCAGTATAATCTAGCAGTTCTACAAAAGCAATAACGAACTATCAAGTACAAGTATCTATAGCAAGAAAGTAACTTAACTTATAAGGATGCTCATACAAGCTTATAAGTTAAGGATCGGTTTACATAAAGTAATTCATCGTATAAGAGTGCTCATACAAACTTATATGATGAGGATCTTGTTTGTGCAATGTTATATAATGGTATGTATGCTATGCAATGACTCACCCATGATCACACACATGCAACCGCTATGTCGACTCAGACTTGTAGTTCCCACTTTTCGAGCGGGTAGCTAACCTCTCAGGCATCAACCGCCGTGGCCAGGCGGTGACAGTAGAGCGGGCATCTCTACTACTAGGCGGGTATCCACACTACTTCACCTAGGCCTCCGTACGCCTCAAGTCTAAGAACACAACATCGGAGCCCATGCGTACTATGGCCCAGCGAGATTGTCGGGTAGATGTGCACCGAGAACCAAGTACCGAACTGGCCTTGCGTGACCCGGAAGGGGCCTCGGAAATAAGCACGAGGACCCAGCCCAACCGTTCACTTGGCACGGAAGGAGCCCCGACACGTGAACACCGAGGACCAAGCCCAACCGCCCAAAGTCTAACTGTCAACTCCCGTCGATGTGACAATCAGCGAGCCCGTAGACCTGCCACATTATCCTTAACCCGGGATTACAACATCGCGTGTCGACTGACACCGCATGCAATTCCACATCAATGTGGCATGGAAGGAGCCTCGGAGAAAGCACGAGGACCAAGCCCAACCATCCACTCGGCACGGAAGGAGCCCCGAGAAATGAACACCGAGGACCAAGCCAAACCGTCCGACTCTGACTCATCTCAACGTAATCCCAACTAGTGACAGTCAACACCACACTTACACTCTTCCACAATGCTACCCGTAGGGAGACGACGCTCTAAGCATTGGACACTAAATTCATTTCGTTAAACAATTATACACATGGCCATAAGTTATCATCCTACCTTTCTTACCAAATGATTCAACATGTTATTATCATGATGCGCATTTATAATAGTCTACCAATTTTTAACAAATCATTTTGTTTTAGTATGCTTCGCTTTACAAATCAATTATGTGGAATCCAAATAATAAACTTCATCATTCATTGGACTAAGATGGTTAACATAAAAGATTTCAACAAACCTCAAGTTAATTTGCAACATTATCTCTACCGAGTCCAAATCCAATATTATTCCAAACCCAGAATTTAAGTACAGGATAAATCTGGACAGCAGCTTCGACCGGAGATTCTCGAAGCTACAGGAATCCGGTGAAGACGTGTAACCCCTAGAAGGAAAGGTCTTTCCATGAGCTACAACTTTTATGTTCAGGCCACAACCCAGATTCCTAGTATCATGCTTGAAATCAGCATTTAAGTCCGCTGCGTACAGAACCCAATTTTTTCATGCAGGATTTATCGGATGTCATTTTCGTTCAGACTTTCCCGTGGCTACAGTCTTCGCCTGAAGTCGTGCAACCACTCGTTGGAAAGGTATTTTCGAGGACTTCAACTTTCGTGTTTAGTCGGAAGCCCAGATCTGGAAATATCACATCTGAAAATGGCCAAGAAGATCGCTGCGCGCAGAACACATATTCTGCACGCATCTTAAAGCGGAATGAACGGCATCGGTTCATCTTCCTCCTCAAGTCGATCTTCCACAATCACATTAGAAATTCCTTCTCCCTTATTCACCCTCATGAGGCCATGACTCTTCACGAAACCATCCGTCATCTTCACATAGAAGGTTGGAGAGGTTGAAGACACAACTAGTCTTAGAGCACAAGCCCTAGAACGGCCTCTTCCTAGAGAAATAACCATCTCGCTAGTCAAGACTCTTTTGAGTCGACATCTCACCTAGATATATCTACAAATCTGGCACCTAGGGAGAGGGGAGGAAGCTCACCTCATTTCCGGCGTTTCCACTATTTCCGGTCATGAATCTTGTGACTCTTCTCGACGACATCTTCTCTTTCACGGCGGCGGCGGATCTTCTCCTCTAGGACTTGCTCCAGCAACTTTCCCTCTCTACAGAAGTTTCTCTCAGGAAAAATGGCTGGAATGAGGAGTGAAAACGGCTAGGGTTTTCACAACCCTTATAAATGAAAAGTGACACGGGTAGGGACACGCCCGTATCCTTACCCGTGTCCTGCTCGGGCGAAGTGTCAACGACAGTTGAAGTGTCGGTTCAATACGCGACACGGGTAGGGACACGCCCGTGTCCCGACCCGTGTCCACATGACACGACTATGTTCTTTGGTAGTGTCCTTCTCTAGACACGCTCGACGAACTCAACTCGACACACACACGGGTAGAGACACGCCCGTGTCTCTACCCGTGTCCTTCTCGGGTACTCTTCGTCGATCTCAAATCGACGCACACGCGTAGGGACATGTCGTGTCCCTACCGTGCCATCATGCACACGGGTAGTGACACGCCCGTGTCACTACCCGTGCCCTTCCCTGGACATACTCGAGTCGTCGACTCGAGAGCGGGGCTACCCACACGGGTAGGGACACGCCAGTGTCTCTACCCGTGTGCTGGACTGATTTCTCCTCCTATTTACAAGTGCAGCCCTGTTGCCAGCACTCCCCTGAGCCCAAGTCAGCTCTCCTGACTCAAAAATGTGCACGAGGGGTCTAGTGTGAATCGGGACATTACAAATCCTATAAACAAAATAAAAGATTTCGTCCCCGAAATCAGGCTAAGGCTATGGGAGAAAAGCATAACAGAAGATAAAATATGCTATTAAACAAAATTACCTCGAGGAAATAATTTCGGGTAGTGTTTTTGCATCAAGTCCACCGGCTCCCATGTATACTCCTCCTTCCCATGATTAGACCATAGCACCTTTACCAAAGGAACATTTTTGTCGCGCAATATTCTTTTCTCGTTGTCTACGATCCGCACCGGCTCCAGTCGCATAGACCTATCAGTCGCCACTGCACCACCAGTAGTGGGGATATATTGATCACGCCGCAACAGCGCCTTTCGAAGCGACAACACATGGAACACGTCGTGGAGATTCTCTAGCTCTGGCGGTAACTCCAACCGATAGGCCAACTGGCCAATCCTTTCCAATACAGTGTATGGCCCAACATACCTTGGGCTGAGCTTTTTCACCCCACGCACCCGTGACACTCCATGCATAGGTCGGATCTTCAGAAACGCTTTATCACCCACTTGAAATTCCACCATCCGGTGTTTTGCATTGTAATACTTCGTCTGCCGACTTTGAGCCTCCAACATATGATCATGTATTAGTCTAACCACCGCATCGGTATCATCAATATACTCAATTCACAAAGCCTTCGGGTCTTCATCTTGCACCCAAGACAAGGGGGTTCTACACCTTCTATCGTAAAGAGCTTCATGGGGCGTCATACCGATGCTAGCTTGATGATTGTTGTTGTAGGAGAATTCTACCAGTGGTAGGAGCCTTTCTCACGGCTCTCCTCTATCCAACACACATAATCTCAATAAATCTTCCAGTGTTCTGATGGTCCTCTCAAACTGTCCGTCCGTCTGAGGATGAAACGCGGTGCTAAAGGTAAGGTGCGAATCCAAATATGTTTGTACCGCCTTCCACTCCTTTGAGGTGAAACGAACATCCCGGTCAGAAACGATTGTCTTAGGCACGACATGATACCGTACAAACTGCTCCACAAAGAGACGTACCAAGACATCCACGTAAGCCTCTTTCTTCATAGGGATGAACCGGGCTACTTTCGTCAGTCGATCCACGATCACCCACACCGAATAATTCCCGAAGCGTGAGCGAGGTAACCCATGGACAAAGTCCATGGAGATATCCTCGAACTTCCACTCGGGGATGGGCAACGACTGTAGCAAACCACCAGGGCTCTTGCATTCCGTCTTCACCCTTTGACAGGCTTCGCAGTGTGTAACAACATATCTGACATCCCTCTTCATTCCCGGCCAACACATGGTCTTCCGTAGGCCGGCGTACATCTTGACAATACTCGGGTGCATTGAATACTGGGAGCAATGTGCCTCTCTCAAGATATCCTCCCGTATTTTACCGCCCTTGGGAATGTAGAGCCGGCCGCGGAAATAAACTGCCGTCTTTTAGTATATACTCATCAGTAGTCCCATCTTCGATTGCCTTGATTGCTGGGGCCAGAGCCGCATCTCTTCCTTGCTCCGCCCGGATTCGGTCCCGGATATCACAAAATATGCTCATGTTTGTCAAGTACTCCGTATACTCTGCCGAAGGAGCCTTATATACCAAAGTAATATCCATCTCTTCAATCATCTGGGCCAACTCCATACTCATCAACCGAGACTCTGGGCTCGAGTCTGGTACCTTTCTGCTCAATGCATCGGCCACCGAGTTCGCCTTTCCGGGATGATAGTTCAAAGTGAACTCATAATCGCACAGAAACTCTAACCATCGCTGTTGTCTCAGGTTCAATTCCTTCTGTGTGTGAACGTACTTTAAGTTTTTATGGTCTGAAAAGATCTCGCAGTGGACGTCGTATAGATAGTGCCTCCAAACCTTCAAGGCGACCACTGCTCCCAACTTCAAATCATGAACCGGATAATTGATCTCATGCTTCTTCAGCTGTCTTGAGGCGTAGGCAATTACATGGCTGTGCTGCATCAATACCGCTCTCATCCCTTGATATGACGCGTCGGTGTAAACTTGAAATCCTTCCTTCCCAGACGGAAGTGCTAGGATAGGGGCGGAGGTAAGTCTATCCTTCAGCTCTAGGAACGCCGCTTCACATTGGGGTGTCCACTCAAATGGCACACCTTTCTTTGTCAAGGAAGTAAGAGGGAGGACAATCTTTGAGAGTCCTTTTACGAACTTGCGGTAATACCCGACAAGTCCAAGGAAGCTCCGCACATCGGCCGCCGACTTCAAGGGCGACCACTCCTTCACGGCACGCACCTTGGATGGATCCACCGCTAGTCCTGCTCCACTCTAAAATCTCGGTGGAAACGTCCTCCACCTCTTTGATGTCCCCTTCCTCTCCTAAAGTCCTGCCTCCTTCTATTGCTTGGGCCAGCTTCCATCACGCCCTCCGCAGGCCTCTTACCACTTCCCAAGTGGTCCGCCTCCAATCTCTTCGTCATGTAGATAATCTCTGCCAAACTAGCGTCCGCTATAAACAAAAGGGCCTGCCTTAGGAGATCTCGCAGCCCTTTGTAGAAACGCTTGGCGTATCCTCTATCATCCAAATCATATGAATCCGCGAATCTCGCGAGATGTTGGAACTCTCGCTGATATTCCGTAACCGTCTTTGATCCTTGCTTTAGCAGAAGAAACCTCTCTTCGAGTTCATCTCGAGCAGATGAGGGAATGAAGTGCTCCAAGAAGACACCCGAGAACTCGCTCCAACTTATCTCTGTATAGACTCGCCCTTGGAAGGTGGAGCCCATGAGGGACTTCCACCACCTCTTAGCATGTAGTTCCAATACGGACACCATCAATGTTACAGCCATGTTGGCTGGGTAACGGATCCCCGCCAATAGCTCCTGCACCGTATCGAGCCATTCTTCAGTGCGCACCGCTGACTCTGTCCCAAGGTAGGCGGGAGGGGAGAGAGCCCAGAAGGTGCTCAGCCAGTTAGAGCCCGGAGCCTGTTGTTGCACTGGAGGCTGCTGCGCCCTAAAGGCATCCAGGATGGCGGTGAGCGTCTGCCCCAACTCGGATTGTTGTAACTGAGTGGGTATGGAAGGGGTAGGAGAGCCCCCCATCGGCTCGTCGTGCACTGGAATCAACACGTAAAATACAAATGTATGGTCAGGTTGGCTAATCTTAAGGTCAAAGTTGGACATACTTAGTGTGAATTACATATGGGCACACCACTGCTTCCGCTAAGTCAGTTTGTCCGCAAACTAACAAATCGAACGTGGGTGGTACCATTGTTGAATGACTTCTTTAGTTGAGGATCGTGGCAAACACGACACGAAGGGGGGTCTTATCCTATAAACAAAATAAAAGACGCCTATACGCACGGGGGGCACACCACGCTTCCGTGTTTTGGGACCTATAGATAGTGCGTGGCACCAGGCACGCACTAAGTTAGCCAACCACGGCACACCACACACTATCTATAGAGCCGCAGACTATGCAACAGGACAGCCAGGCTAGGACGACAGGGCCTGAAGTGACGGTGCCGTCATTACCGTCGGTTACTGATGTGAGTGTTGAGCGACTCTGATGTAGCCCTGTTGGGCATTTATTTGTTGTAATCTGATATTGTAAAAGCATGTTTTAGCTTCTTTATTTGATTTATTTGGACTAGTATGCTTGTGTGGATTTGACTTCTTGATATTATATTTTGGTTGGGTTGGCATAGATATTGATATTGGTTGTAGCCGACAGAATAGACGTCTTGTGGTACAGGTTAGCCCGTGTGCAAATGCTACCGCAAGGCGGCTGTTCTGGGCATAAGACCCCCCTTCGCGCCGTGTTTTGGGATCCGGGAGGGGGGGTCTTACAAATGGTATCAGTTTGCCATGATCCTCAACTAAAGAAGTCATTCAACAATGGTACCACCCCCGTTCGATTAGTCAGTTTGCGGACAAACTGACTTAGCGGAAGAAGTAGTGTGCCCATATGTAATTCACACTAAGTATGTCCAACTTTGACCTTAAGATTAGCCAACCTGACCATACGTTTGTATTCTACGTGTAGATTCCAGTGCACGACGAGCCGATGGGGGGCACTCATGCCCCTTCCATACCCAATCAGTTCCAACAATCTGAGTTTGGACAGAGGCTCACCGCCATCCTGGATGCCTTTAGGGCGCAGCAGCCTCCAGTGCAACAACAGGCTCCGGACTCAAACTGGCTGAGCACCTTCCGGGCTCTCTCCCCTCCCGCCTACCTTAGGACAGAGTCGGTTGCGCGCACTAAAGAATGACTCGACGCAGTGCAGGAGCTATTGGCGGGTATCCGTTGCCCAGCCAACATGGTTGTAACGTTGGTGGTGTCCGTCTTGGAACTACATGCTAAGAGGTGGTGGAAGTCCCTCATGGGCTCCACCTTCCAAGGGCGAGTCTATACAGAGATAAGTTGGAGCGAGTTTTCGGGTGTCTTCTTGGAGCACTTCATCCCCTCATCCGCTCGAGATGAACTCGAAGAGAGGTTTCTTCTGTTGAAGCAAGGATCAAAGACGGTTACGGAATATCAGCGAGAGTTCTAACATCTCGCGACGTTCGCGAACTCATATGATCTAGATGATAGAGGATATGCCAAGCGCTTCTACAAAGGGCTGCGAGATCCCCTAAGGCAGACCCTTTTGTTTATATCAGACGCTAGCTTGGCGGAGATTATCGACATGGCGAAGAGATTGGAGGCGGACCACTTGGGAAGTGGTAAGAGGCCTGCAGAGGGCGTGATGGAAGCTGGCACAAGCAATAGAAGGAGGCAAGACTTTAGGAAAAGAAGGGGACATCAAAGAGGTGGAGGATGTTTCCATCGAGATTTTAGAGTGGAGCATCCGGTCCCGCAGCCACCCGCGTTGCCTCCACCGCCACAGCCTCAACAATTTAGCAACCTGAGGGGCGTCATGGGTTGGTGTGTTTTGAATGCAACCAGTCGGGCCACATTCGACGTTTCTGCCCGCAGTTGTTTAGGAACGTCCCTCCTGCTCTCCCTCCGGCAGCTCCTCGTGGACGGGGTTACATGCGTGGTTGAGGACGAGGACCGCGGAGAGGAAACCCCGGTCCTGCCCGGGATCAAGTGTACGCGCTGGACATGGCGCAAGAACGGAATCCCCAGGATGTTATTGCAGGTATGTTGCAGTTAGCCTTCTCATTTTCATTGTTTAAGTTAAGTTGCTTAAAACATACTAGAGACCTATTGTTGAGTTTTGGTTATTGGTACTTAGGCACCGTGGTAGTCGACGGGAAGATGGCCTATACGCTGTTCGATACCGGTGCCTCACACTCTTTTGTGTCTGAGGACTTCATTAAAGACATGGAAGGTGTACAATACTTTACTGGTATAGCTCAACGAGTACGCCTCCCAGACGACTCTGAGATGACCGCAACCGCTAAGTGCGAGCTAGAGATATTCATTGAGGGAAAAGCCTTTGATACGCCTGCCACGGTCTTGAGAATGCCGGAATTTGACATCATTCTGGGCATGACGTGGTTGGACTGGCACTTCGCAAGGATCGACTGCGCGAAAAAGCGAATCTATTTGAGACATGGAGACACCGACGTCATCTTCCAAGGTATTAGCTTCGCACCTCGTATGTTGTTATCTTCAGTTCAGGATGTAAAAGCCCATATGAAGGGGGATGAAGTCTTCATGATCTGTTTCGAGTTGAAGGAGATGTCGTTGGATATGAAATATGTACAGGTAGTGCGGGATTTCCCCGAGGTATTCCCTGAGAAACTGCCAGGATTACCCCCGCACAAAGAAGTTGATTTTCAAATTAATCTAGTACCGGGCGCCAAGCCTGTATCTAGGGCCCCTTACCGAATGGCCCCGAAGGAACTCGCGGAGTTTAGAGTTCAACTGCAAGAACTGGTGGAGTCAGGGTTTGTTCGCCACAGCTCGTCACCTTGGGGAGCCCCTGTATTGTTCGTCAAGAAGAAGGATGGAACCCTGCGTTTATGCATAGACTATCGGGAACTCAATCGACTGACGGTGCGGAACACTTATCCGCTACCCCGGATTGACGAGTTGTTCGATCAACTGGTGGGAGCGCATTGGTTTTCTAAGTTGGATTTGCGCTCGGGATATTATCAATTAAGGATACGAGAGGAGGACATCCAGAAAACGGCCTTTAGTTCAAGATATGGACTGTACGAGTTCACTGTAATGCCGTTTGGGCTCACAAATGCCCCTTCGGCCTTCATGAGCTTGATGAATAAGGTGTTTGAACCTTATTTGGATATCTTCGTCATTGTTTTCATCGACGACATCCTGGTCTACTCAAAGACGGAGGAGAAGCATATTGAGCACTTGACCTTGGTATTGAAAAAATTAAAAGAGCACGCCTTGTTCGCCAAGTTCAGCAAGTGTGAATTCTGGCTTAAAGAGGTTGCTTTCTTGGGGCATGTGATCAGTGGAGCAGGACTAGCGGTGGATCCAGCCAAGGTGTGTGCCGTGAAGGAGTGGTCGCCCTTGAAGTCGGCGGCCGATGTGCGGAGCTTCCTTGGATTTGTCGGGTATTACCGCAAGTTCGAAAAAGGATTCTCAAAGATTGTCCTCCCTCTTACTTCCTTGACAAAGAAAGGTGTGCCATTTGAGTGGACACCCCAGTGTGAAGCGGCGTTCCAAGAGCTAAAGGATAAACTTACATCCGCCCCCATCCTAGCTCTCCCGTCTGGAAAGGATGGATTTCAAGTTTACACTGACGCGTCGTATCAGGGGATGGGAGCGGTATTGATGCAACACGGCCACATAATTGCCTACGCTTCAAGACATCTGAAGAAGCATGAGATCAATTATCTGGTTCATGATTTGGAGTTGGTAACAGTGGTATTCGCCTTGAAGGTTTGGAGGCACTATCTATATGGCGTCCACTGCGAGATCTTTTCAGACCATAAAAACTTAAAGTACGTTCACACACAGAAGGAACTGAACATAAGACAACGACGATGGTTAGAGTTTCTGTGCGATTATTAGTTCACTTTGAACTATCATCCCGGAAAGGCGAACTCGGTGGCCGATGCATTGAGCAGAAAGGTACCAGACTCGAGCCCAGAGTCTCGGTTGATGAGTATGGAGTTGGCTCAGATGATTGAAGAGATGGATATTACTTTGGTATATAAGGCTCCTTCGGCAGAGTATACGGAGTACTTGGCAACCATGAGCATAGTTTGTGATATCCGGAACCGAATCCGGGCGGAGCAAGGAAGGGATGCGGCTCTGGCCCCGACAATCAAGGCAATCGAAGATGGGACTACTGATGAGTATACACTAAAAGACGGCCTCGTTTATTTCCGCGACCGGCTCTACATTCCCAAGGGCGGTAAAATCCAGGAGGATATCTTGAGAGAGGCACATTGCTCTCAGTATTCAGTGCACCCGGGTATTGCCAAAATGTACGCCGGCCTATGTAAGACCATGTGTTGGCCGGGAATGAAGAAGGATGTCAGATATTTTGTTACACATTGCGAAGCCTATCAAAGGGTGAAGGCGGAATGCAAGAGCCCCAGTGGTTCGCTACAGTTGTTGCCCATCCCCGAGTGGAAATTCGAGGATATCTCCATGGGCTTTGTCCATGGGTTACCTCGCTCACGCTCAGGGAATGATTCGGTGTGGGTGATCGTGGATCGACTGACGAAAGTAGCCCGGTTCATCCCTATGAAGAAAGAGGCTCACGTGGATGTCTTGGTACATCTCTTTGTGGAGCAGTTTGTACGGTATCATGGCGTGCCTAAGACAATCATTTCTGACCGGGATGGTCGTTTCACCTCAAAGGAGTGGAAGGTGGTACAAGCATATTTGGGTTCGCGCCTTACCTTTAGCACTGTGTTTCATCCTCAAACAGATGGGCAATCTGAGAGGACCATCCGAATACTGGAAGATTTGTTGAGATTATGTGTGTTGGATAGAGGAGAGCCGTGGGAAAGGCTCCTACCACTGGTAGAATTCTCCTACAACAACAGTCATCAAGCTAGCATCGGTACGGCGCCCCATGAAGCTCTTTACGGAAGAAGGTGTAGAATCCCCTTGTCTTGGGTGCAAGATGAAGACCCGAAGGCTTTGGGAATTGAGTATATTGATGATAATGATGCGGTGGTTAAAGTAATATGGGATCGCATGTTGGAGGCTCAAAGTCGGCAGACGAAGTATTACAATGCAAAGCACCGGATGGTGGAATTTCAAGTGAGTGATAAAGCATTTCTGAAGATCCGGCCTATGCATGGAGTGTCACGGGTGCGTGGGGTGAAAAAGCTCAGCCCAAGGTACGTTGGGCCATACACTGTATTGGAAAGGATTGGCCCGTTGGCCTATCGGTTAGAGTTACCGCCAGAGCTAGAGAATCTCCACGACGTGTTCCATGTGTCGTCGCTTTGAAAGGCACTGTTGCGGCCCGATCCATATATCCCCACTACTGATGGTGCAGTGGCGACTGATAGGTCTGTGCGACTGGAGCCGGTGCGGATCGTAGACAACGAGACAAGAATATTACGCCGCAAAAGTGTTCCCTTGGTGAAGGTGCTATGGTCTAATCATGGGAATGAGGAGTATACATGGGAGCCAGTGGACTTGATGCAAAAACGCTACCCGGAATTATTTCCTCGAGATAATTTTGTTTAAAAGCATATTTTATATTCTGTTATGCTTTTCTCTCATAGCCTTAGCCTGATTTCGGGGACGAAATCTGTTATTTTGTTTATAGGATTTGTAACGTCCCGATTCGCACTAGGCCCCTCGTGCGCGTTTTTGAGTCAGGAGAGCTGACTTGTGCTCAGGGGAGTGCTGGCAACTGGGCTGCACTTGTAAATAGGAGGAGAAATCAGTCCAACATAGGACACGGGTAGAGACACGGGCGTGTCCCTACCCGTGTGGGAGAGCCCCGCTCTCGAGTCGACGACTCGAGTATGTCCAGAGAAGGACACGGGTAGTGACACGGGCGTGTCACTACCCGTGTGCATGATGGCACGGTAGGGACACGACGTGTCCCTACGCGTGTGCGTCAAGTTGAGATCGACGAAGAGTACCCGAGAAGGACACGGGTAGAGACACGGGCGTGTCTCTACCTGTGTGTGTGTCGAGTTGAGTTCGTTGAGCGTGTCCAGAGAAGGACATGGCCAGAGAACACGGCTGTGTCATGTGGACACGGGTCGGGACACGGGTGTGTCCCTACCCGTGTCGCGTATTGAACCGACACTTCAACTGTCATTGACGCTTCGCCCGAGCAGGACACGGGTAAGGACACGGTCGTGTCCCTACCCGTGTCACTTTTCATTTATAAGGGTTGTGAAAACCCGAGCCGTTTTCACTCCTCATTCCAGTCATTTTTCCTGAGAGAAACTTCTGTAGAGAGGGAAAGCTGCTGGAGCAAGTCCTAGAGGAGAAGATTCGCCGCCGTCGTGAAAGAGAAGATGTCGCGGAGAAGAGTCACAAGATCCATGGTCGAAAATAGTGAAAACGCCGGAAATGAGGTAAGCTTCCTCCCCTCTCCCTTGGTGCTAGATCTGTAGATATATAGGTGAGATGTCGACTCAAAAGAGTCTTGACTAGCGAGATGGTGATTTCTCTAGGAAGAAGTCGTTCTAAGGCTTGTGCTCTAAGGCTAGTTGTGTCTTCAACCTCTCCAACCTTCTATGTGAAGATGGGGGATGGTTTCGTGAAGAGTCATGGCCTCATGAGGGTGAACAAGGGAGGAGGAATTTCTGATGTGATTTTAGAAGATCGACTTGAGGAGGAAGATGAACCGATGCCGTTCATTCCGCTTTAAGATGCGTGCAGAATCTGTGTTCTGCGCGCAGCGATCTCCTTGGTCATTTTCAGATGTGATATGGCCAGATCTGGGCTTTCGACTAAACACGAAAGTTGAAGTCCTTGAAAATACCTTTCCAACGAGTGCTCGCACGACTTCAGGCGAAGTCTGTAGTCACGGGAAAGTCTGAACTAAAATGACGTCATATAAATCCTGTATGCAGAAATTGTGTTCTGTACGCAGCGGACTTCAAGGCTGATTTCAAGTATGATACTATTGAATCTGGGTTGTAGTCTGAACATAAACGTTGTAGCTCATGGAAAGACCTTTCCATCGAGGGGTTACACGCCTTCACCGGATTCATGTAGCTTCGGGAATCTCCGGTCGAAACTGCTGTCCAGATTTATCCTGTACTTAAATTTTGGGTTTGGAATAATATTGGATTTGGACTCGGTAGAGATAATGTTGCAAATTAACTTAAGGTTTGTTGAACTCTTTTATGTTAACCATCTTAGTCCAATGAATGATGAAGTTTATTAATTGGATTCCACATAATTGATTTGTAAAGCAAATCATACTTAAACAAAATGATTTGATAGAAATTGGTAGACTATTATAAATGCGCATCATGATAATAACGTGTTGAATCGTTTGGGAAGAGAGGTAGGATGATAACTTATTGCCATGTGTATAATTGTTTAACGGAATAAATTTAGTGTCCAATGCTTAGAGTGTCGTCTCCCTACGGGTAGCATTGTGGAAGGGTGTAAGTGCGGTGTTGACTGTCACTAGTTGGGATTACGTTAAGATGAGTCAGAGTCGGACGGTTGGGCTTGGTCCTCGGTGTTCATTTCCCGGGGCTCCTTCCGTGCCGAGTGGATGGTTGAGCTTGGTCCTCGTGCTTTCTCCGAGGCTCCTTCCATGCCACAATGATGTGGAATTGCATGCGGTGTGAGTCGACACGCGGTGTCATAATCCTGGGTTAAGGATAGTGTGACAGGTCTACAGGCTCGCCGATCGTCACACCGACGGGAGTTGACAGTTACACTTTGGGCGGTTGGGCTTGGTCCTCGGTGTTCACGTCCCGGGGCTCCTTCCGTGCCAAGTGAATGGTTGGGCTAGGTCCTCGTGCTTATTTCTGAGGCCCCTTCCGAGTCACGCAAGGCCAGTTCAGGACTTGGTTCTCGGTGCACATCTACCCGAGAATCCCGCGTGGCCATAGTACGCATGGGCTCCGTTGTAGTGTTCTTAGCGTTGAGGTCTACGGAGGCCTAGGTGAAGTAGTGTGAATACCCGCCTAGTAGTAGAGATGCCCGCTCTACTGTCACCGCCTGGCCACGGCGGTTGATGCCTGAGAGGTTAGCTACCTGCTCGAAAAGTGGGAATTACAAGTCTTTGTCGACATAGCGGTTGCATGTGTGTTATCATGTGTGAGTCATTGCATAGCATACATACCATTACATAACATTGCACAAACAAGATCCTCATCGTATAAGTTTGTATGAGAACTCTTATACGATGAGTTAATTTATGTAAACTGATCCTTAACTTATAAGCTTGTATGAGCATCCTTATAAGTTAAGTTACTTTCCTGCTATAGATACTTGTACTTGATGGTTCGTTATTATTTTTGTAGAACTGCTAGATTATACTGCTGTTAATTTTAACGTACTATTACCACATGCTTGTGTCTGCATATACTATTTATTATACTTGTACCCTTGCTCTTTTCTCCGCCCGGTGCCGAGGAGTCGCCGGGGGAGCGGATGTGAAGCCACTTAGTCTTTTTGATTAACGGTTGTTACGTCTTCCTTTTTAGGAGGTCACCCCGCAGGTAGAGCAGCCGCAGACTATACAGCAGGACAGCCAGGCCAGGACGACATGGCCTGAAGTGACGGTGTCGTCATTACCGTCGGTTACTGATGTGAGTGTTGAGCGACTCTGATGTAGCCCCGTTGGGCGTTTATTTGTTGTAATCTGATATTGTAGAAGCATGTTTTAGTTTCTTTATTTGATGTATTTGGACTAGTATGATTGTGTGGATTTGACTTCTTGATATTATATTTTGGTTGGGTTGACATAGATATTGATATTGGTTATAGCCGGCAGAATAGGCGTCTTGTGGTACAAGTTAGCTTGTGTGCTACTGCTACCGCAAGGCGGCTGTTCTGGGCATAAGACCCCCCCTTCGTGCCGTGTTTTGGGATCCGGGAGGGGGGTCTTACAATGGTCATATCCACTATATGACCTCGGGGTCCAACGGAACGAGTTCCGATGTGTTCGTACTATCTATACGATGCCACAGGAATTAACAGAACTCAAATCGGAGCTCTCTAGCTCCATTTCCCGCTTAGGGTTACCTTCTACCAAGTCATGGGTAGGATTCGAGTCACTTTTATTGGGCCTACTAGGGCTCTGGTGGCCCAATAAAAGTCAGGAAGTTACAGCCCCGACTCTGGGCAAGGACGCTCCTAGCAGGCAAGCTGGGAAGGAAGTTGCGGAGGAGGGGAGAGGATGTGAGCTCCCCGGGCGATTCGGCGAGATGGGGGTGCGAGACCCTCCGGCTCGCCCAACAGGGGGAGGCAGCCCCTTCAGCGAGCTGGTTTCTTCTGCCCTAGTTCCACAAGGGTTCAGGGAGCCAGAGATGTCTTACTACACCGGGAAGGGCGACTCGGTCCAGCACGTCTAGTGGTTTGAAGACGTTGTCTCGATCCGACAGATGTCGGATGGGTTCAAATGCAGACTCTTCGTCGTCACACTCAAGGAGAAGGCGAGAGAGTGGTTCCACCAGCTACCGACCAACTCCATTTATTGCTTTGAAGACCTACGTCGGGTGTTCATGCGGAGGTTCACTACCTCCAAGAAGAGGAAGGAGTCGGAGTCCCAGTTCCACATCAAGCAAGGGGTGAACGAGACCTTGAGGAGCTACGTGAACTGGTTCCAGGAGGAGGTGACTCAGGTCTAGGAGATGTCAGGGCACACCTTGATCATGGCCTTCACCCTAGGGCTGCAGCAGGGGTTCTTCAGGATGGAACTGAAAAGAGTGTTGCCCCTCTCCTACGAGGAGCTGATGGAGAGGGTGGCAAGGGAAGTCGACGGGGAGGCGTCGAACCTGAAGTTTGCCCGGTAGCTGGCCAGGTGGGCCACAGAGGAGGAGAAGGAGCAAAAAGGTGGCAGAGGTCAGGAGGAGAGGAGAGCTGAACCCGGCGGAGGGAACAACAACAACAGCAACAGCCCAGGTAGGGCGCTAGGAGCCAAACCATCGGCTAGTTTGGAGGCCGGAGTGGCAGGAGCAGGGGCCGCAGAGAGGTTTCCATGGAGGGGACAACCGTCAAGGAGGTCAGGGTCAGTTTCACCCTTCAGGTTGGAGGCAAGCACAAAGACCCCCTCTCCCCGATCAAGATCAGGCTATGGCTATAGCCTTGGGGGAGAGGCGGAGAGCTGCACGAAGAAGGAAAAGGGAAATTATGGTGGAGTTACCCTAGTGTGACTTCCATCAGGAGGAGGGGCACGCTACAGCCACGTGCCCGGAATTCTTCGAGATGAGAGGAAACGGGGAGCAGCAGCAGCAAGACCGCAGCAGGGTGCGGATTGAGGAAGTCCTGCCTCGGGCGGAGGAGGATAAGTGCGAAGACCGGGCGGACGTTGGGACACTGGGAGGGATCAGAGTGATCCATGGGGGGTGGGATTGAGGTTTCCCGGAAGGCGAGCCTCCCCACCATGTATTGAAGGAGCGTTGGCTCCACATCCCAGACCCCACCCCCGGAGGAGAGGATCACCTTCTCCAGAAGTAACATGTTGGATCATGAGGATCCCTTCTGCGATGCGCTGGTAATCCAGACGGTCATCAAAAACTTCACCGTCTCCTGAATCCTCATCGACATTCGGTCAACGTCATCTTCAAGAAGGCGTTTGACGCGATGAAAGTGGAGGCTAAGAGGGTCCTGGCCTCGGATGGGCCTCTGTTCGGATTTTTCGGGGAGAGGAAGGAGGCAAAAGGAGGGGTGGGACTCCATGTTAATCTGGGGGGCAGTCCCGTAACTGCAGGTTCGTCATCGTGGACGCCCCCAACAGCTACAACGTCATCTTCGGGCAGCCCCTCATCAGCGCCTTCCGATGTGTCCCCTCATCCTTCCATCAGTGCTTGAAGTTCAGCGCTGAGGGGATCCAGGTCCGGGTCCGGGGAGACCCCAAGGTGGCAAGGGAGTGCTGCGTCACTGCCATGAACTCCATCTCTTGGCAGGAGGGAGGCGAGGAGATGGAGCAGAGGATGGAGGAGGCAGAGCAGGAGGTCGGTTGAGAGGAGATGGAGGTGGAGAGCCGCACACAGGTGGAGGTGGCGGAGAAGATCCAGGAGGAGCTGGCCGAGGTAATGGCTGTGGAAGAAGTGGTGGAGGTACTTGTCCCAGGGGAGGGGAATGTTGGAGAGTGGGGGGAGCAGTCCCGCTTGGAAGCTGCAGAGGAGGTAGTGGAGATGGAGGTTCTCACCCTTGGAGGCAGGGTGGAGAAGGTGTGAATCAGCGGGGGGCTGACCCCAGTGGACCAGGAGAGGATGCTGGCAAGCATCCAGAAGAACGTGAAAATCTTCGCCTGGAGCGCAACAGAGATGTCAGGGATCGATGCGGACATTGCCTTTCACCGCCTCAACCTGGACCGAGAGGCCCGCCCCATCCAGCAGAAGAAGAGGTTCACTGCGGACAAGTTGGTCGAGCCCATCAGGGAGGAGGTGGCCAAGCTCCTCAAAGCTGGTTTTGTATCCGAAATCCAATACCTCGGCTGGGTCTCCAGTGAAGTAATGGTTTAAAAAGGAGACGGCCAGTGGCGTATGTGTGTGGATTTTTTTTTTACTTAATAAATCATGTCCTAAGGATTGTTATACCTTGCCTCGGATTGACGCGCTGGTTGAATCAGCCGTCGATTTTCCTGTAATGAGTTTTTTAGATGCATTTTCAGGTTACCACCAAATCAGGATGCACCCCCCCCCCAACATAAAACATGTCTCCTTCATCACGGGGGATGGGTGTTACTGCTACAAAATGATGCTCTTTGGGCTGAAGAATGCAGGGGCGACGTACCAGAAGATGATGGATAAGGTCCTCCGAGAGCAAAAAGGAAGGAACCTGGAGGTGTATGTAGATGATCTTATGATCAAGAGTCGAGACGTGAACTCTCACCTCTGGGACCTGGAAGAAACCTTCACCACCTTGCGCAAGTACAAGATGCGGCTGAACCCCCTGAAGTGTGTTTTTGGGACCAGCAGGGGGAAGTTCTTGGTCCATCTCCTTACCCCTGCATGGGTTGAACCAAATCCAGACAAGGTCAAGGCGATCATGGAGTTGGGGTCGGCTCAGAATGTTAAGGAGGTGTAGCTGCTGACTGGAAAGTTAGCATGACTGAGCAGGTTCCTTTCCGGGCTGGAGAGAAGTGCTCTCGCTTCTTCAAAACACTGAGGGGGGGGGCAAGAAGTTCGAGTGGACTGGGGAATGCGAGGAGGCATTTCAGGACTTGAAAAGGCAGTTGACTCAGGCCCCCCTACTCCAAGGGCTGAAGAAAACGGAGGACCTGTCTTTGTATCTCGGGGTTGGAGCAGAGGCTTTGAGCTTCGTCCTGGTTCGGGAAGAGGGTAAGAAGCAACTCTCCATATACTATTTAAGTCGAGCCCTAAGGAAGGCAGAGTTTTGTTATCCCATCTTGGAGAAGTTGACATTCGCTCTGGTCATCTCAGCTCGGAGGCTCCGGCCTTATTTCCAGGCACACTCCATCCGAGTGGTGACTGACCACCCCCTCTGCAACATCTTCGAGAGGGTGGAGCATTCGGGCAGGTGGGCCAAGTGATCGATAGAGCTGAGTGAGTTCGATATCTCCTTTGTCCTGCGCCTCTCAATCAAGGCCCAGGCGATGGCCGACTTTTGGCTGATTATGTGATCGAGATGACAGAGGCAGAACTCACACGCCTGGTTCCTTGGAGGGTGATGGTAGACGGTGCTTCGGGAAGGCATTCCCTGGGGGTGGGGGTGATCTTGGAGAGCCTTCAGGGAACGAGAATCAAACAAACAGTGTTGGTGCACTTTCCTATCACTAACAACCAGACCGAGTATGAGGCCGTGATAGCGGGGTTGCGCCTGGCCAGGGAGCTAGGGGTGCAGGATGTGAAGGTCCTCACTGACTCCATGGTGGTGGCCTCCCAGATCAACGAGGAGTTTGAGGCAAGTGAACTGACCCTCCAGTTATACTTAGCAAAGGTGAGGGGGGTCATCGGCATGTTCTAGACCTTCTCCATCCGACACGTGCCCCGGGAGGAAAACGAGCAGGTCGATTAGCTGGCAAAGCATGGTCCCCGGGTAGGGGGTACCATCACAGATCTATTCCGCCCTTCCATCGAGTAGGGAGAATTGATGGAGGTGGATCGACACCCCTCGTGGATGGACCCTTTCACAACGTTCCTTTCCACAGGGGAGTATCCGGAGGGGATGGACAAAAAGAAGTTCAAGTACAAGTCTGTATACTATCTCATCTTTGACGGGCAGTTGTACAGAAAGACTCTCTCGGGGATGTTGGCGCGTTGCGTGGCCGAGAGGGAGGTTCAGAGGATCTTGGAAGAGGTCCACTCTGGGGAGTGTGGAAGTCACTCTGGGAGTCGGACCCTGGAAGGAAGGATTGTCATGCAAGGGTATTTCTGGCCTACCATGGACCACAACGCTGCAGAATTCACGAAGAAGTGCCACAAGTGCCACTTGTTCGCCCCCCTCCAACTTCAACTAGCTCAGCGGCTCAGGAGTATCACGGCCCCCTGGCCCTTTGTCATCTGGGGAATGGATTTGGTAGGACCCTTCCCCTATGCCAGTGGGCAGAGGAGGTTCCTGTTAGTAATGAACGACTATTTCTCTAAGTGGTTGGAGGTGAAGGCGTTGGCCAAGGTGACCTCTCAGGTGATCAGGAACTTAGTTTGGGGGGAGATCATCTATCGGCATGGGTTGCCGCAGGCCATCGTCACGGATAATAGGGCTCAATTTGCCAGCGCTGAATTCATCAGTTTATGCGGACAGCTCGAGATTGACCTCAGGTTTGCCTCAGTACACCATCTCAAGAGCAACAGGCAGGTGGAAGCGGCGAATAAGATCATTGTGAACCTCCTAAGGAAGAGAGTTGAAAACTTAAAGGGCAGCTGGGTGGAGCAGCTTCCCTCGGTCCTCTGGGCTCTGAGGACCACCCCCAACATGTCCACAGGGGAGACCCCATTCAAGCTCTCCCATGGGTGCAAGGCAGTGCTTCCGATAGAGCTCGAGGTCCGGACTCCTCGGGTGGTCGAGGCAAAAGAAGACAGGGAAGAATGGCAAGCTGAAAACGAGGAGTTGTGGATCTCCCTCGCATGGTGGAGGAGCTGCGTGACCTCTCTGTCATCCGACAGAAAAAAGTGAAAATAAGAATGGCTAAGTACTTTGACAAGCATGTCAGGGTCAAATAGTTCGCGGAAGTGGACTTGGACCTGAAAAAGGTGGATGCAACAGGAAGATCAGCTGTCGTGGGGAAGCTCAACCCCAACTGGGAGAGTCCATACATTGTAAAAGAAACATTGAAATCAGGAGGGTACCGCCTCTGGAATGTGGGGGGAGAGACCCTAAGTCATACCTGGAGGGTGATGACCTGAAGCGTTTTTACCCCTGATCCATGTAAGTGATGTCCATTTCCTAATAAAGCTTCTTGATATGTCAATTCTCCTGCAATGATTCATGTGAGTGGGTGAAGAGTTCACTTAGCAGACCCCCAAGCAGATCCTGCCTTGGCAATCTGGGCTGCCAAATCAATAGGTTCTACTGCTGCTGGTGCGGGTGGCGTAGGGGGCGTATTAGCATCACCCATGGCTGAATCAGGAGCAGTACTCTAACGTGAGGGTTCCCCGGGTTCGCTGTCTCGAGGTGCTTAAAGGACATAGAAAAGAAATTATAAATACCCATGATATATCTGAAAACAAATCTAACACTGAAGGTATTAACGTGCATCTGTGAAAACTAAGAGTGAGACAAACTCGATGACTCTACTAACGTGAGTTTTCTTCTGACATAATCCTATGACTCTGTGAATTTTCTAGGTCCATGGATCCTATGCTCTGATACAAATTTGTAACACCCCAACCAAGTTTAACAGGAATCAGCAGTCCGGTCGGGTCCGCAAAAACAAGTAAACTAAGCAACGGTATATAAGCGGGTATAAAGCAGGTAAAAGTAATGAAAGTGCTAAAGCAAAGACTTACAGCAGAAAAGTGAAGAAATTTTAAGGTTAAAAGTGTACCTGACAAGCTGAATTCATAGAGCCAACTATAACTAAAATAGAACACTAAGGAATTAAATCACTGTCAAACTGAAATAACTGATATACCAAAGCACATGTGAAGTACTATAATACAATTGTCTGTAAACATAAGCAAATTACAACAATATTGGTGCAACTGAACAAACTGACGACTGAAGACTGAGCCGCATATCCTAAGCGGATCCCCTGACCTGAGCCCCCTGTAAAAACCAATTCCAAATGGATCTGGCCCACTAAAGAGTAAGAAAAACTACTCAAAATCCCCTCAAAATTATGTTATTCAAAATAACAAAAAAATGAATTTTGGGATTTTTGGGTTTGCTAGCAGCCAAATGAGGTTTGCTAATATCAGTACCCTAAAACTAGACCATTGGAAGAGAACATTAAAAGGAAGAATTTTTTAAAAAATTGTAACCGCTAGAAAATAAAAATATCATCACATCCCGAAATTTGAATTTTGCAACAAATACTACTCTTCAATATCCATAAAGATTGATGAAAATGCAAAAAGAAAATTCAATGTGAGTGTAGTAAACATTGATGAAGCTACTACTAGACATTTTAAAAGATTGAAGAAACAAGGCTTTTCTTCTGCATTGGACAGCAGCATTCACAAACTGTGTCATCATGAGGAGAGGGAAAAAGGCCAAATGAAAAAAAATAGTATGAAAAACAAATTTCACATTTAATCCCAGTTAGAAAAGCCCATGTAAAAAAGGCTTATTATTGGACCCATGTATTTGATTTTTTCCCTCCTCTCTTATTAGTCCCACATCTTATATAGGACTTCCTCTCTCCTATATATTTGTATTCTCTCCTTGTATTTATATACACAAGAAATATATACAAGATTTTGAGCTCTTCCTACATGGTATCAGAGCCACTCGTTCCCTCATGCAGACTCCATTCTTCTATCCGCCTATCCTGATCAACCTGCGACCTACTTTCCTATCCGCTCCAGTCCACAGCCTGCGACTGTCTGCGGCCTGCGACTGTCTGCGGCCTGCGATCTCCTTCTCACCCTGTGGCCTGCTCATCTCCCTAGGCCGCTTGGCTTCTGCGGCCTGCTTTCTCTGAATCCGCTACCACTTCTCTTCGTGGTTCCACCCTCCTCCTCAGGCTTCTTATAACCTCTTTTCACTGTCCCGTGGGGCCCACCTATCCCCTGCCTACTCGTGCTCGTGGGGCCGACCTATCCCCTGCCTACGCGTGCTCTCTGCTCCTGTCCGCTGCGAGCTCCTGCTTCAGTCCACCACGGGATTTTCTCCCTTGCGAGCTCGCTCTCTTATCTCGCGAGCTTCTACTCCCTGTTGTTTCAGTCCGTTGCGAGCTCTCATCTGCTCTGTTGCAGCTCGCTCCTGCTTCAGTTCGTTGCGGTCTGCTCTCTGCTTCAGTCCGCTGCGAACTGCTCTAGAACGCTGTGCAGGCTTTCTTCCAGTCTGCCTTCTTCTCTTCTCTCCATGCGAGCTTCTACCCCTGTCCAGACTGAGCTCTCTTCTCGCTCGCGGTCACTTGGTTTATCCCACCGCGGACTGTTCATATCCGTTGCGGGCTCCCTGCTCGCTGACTGCTCCAGTCCGTCGCTGCGGCTCTCTCTCTTCTCGCGAGCTGCACAAGTTCCTCTTCTTTTTTTCCCTTCTTGTGGACTGCTCCAGTATGCTGCCTATCTCCCCTCGCCAAGCTCCCTTCCTGCACTTGCGGACTGCCCTCTATACTCGCTGCGGACTACCACAATTCGTTGCGGACTGCTCCTCCTTGCCTCTTGCCCTAGACGATGCAACTCGCCCTTCGGGGTTCTTGCTCGCTCTCTTCCCAGCGGCTCCTATGTCAGTCCGCTTCTGCAGTCCGCCGGTTTTGCTTCCTCTCCCCGCAATGACTTCCAGCGACTCCACTGCGGTCAGCCCCTCTACAGATTGCCTGACACCTATTCCTGAAATCCGTGATGAGCTGCAGATTACAACTCTCTCCCTCTCCGGGAAGAAGAATTTTCTCCCTTGGGTTCATTCTGTTCGTCGGGTTCTTCAGGCCAAGGGCCTTTTACATCACCTCACTCAAGCTCCTCCTTCTCCTTCTACCGACGAATGGCTCTGCAATGATGGTCGTGTTCAGACCTGACTCCTCAATTCCCTCGATGGAGAACTGTATCAGATGACCATGTATCACGAAATGGTCAAAGCTATGTGGGATGAACTGCAGTCTCTGTACTCGGGTAAAGACAGTCTTCAGCATCTCTATGTCATCCTCACCGATCTTCTGGCTCTCGACACGGGGGGGGGGGGGGGGGGGGGGGGGGGGGGGGGACGTGACCTCGTTTGTCGCTCGTGCAAAGACTCTCGCTGAGGTCTGGATTCAACATCAACCGTCTACCAATGAGGCAATGACCATGCTACTCAACATGCTCAAAAAGAGGTTGTCTGCATTTCCATCATGATGGCTTGTCTCCCGCCTCACCTTCAGAATATTCGCACTCAGATTCAGGCTTCCTCCATTATACCCTCCTTATCTGATGTTTGCTCTATGCTCCTCCGTGTTTCTCCACCTCCTGATACTACTGCGCCTGCACCCGCAGTCCTTCTTCAGCAAACCACGCCCCCCTTACTTCCCCCACCTACTTTTGTTCGTGGTGGCCGTTCGGGTTCTAGGGGCCGCGGGCGCGGTGGTCGGGGTCAGCCGACTTGTTCCTACTGCGAAAAGGACGGCCATTATGCGGCAACCTGCCTCAAAGAAAATTGGTTATCCTACTCGTCCGACAGCCTCGGTTGTTGCGGACACATCCTCTGTTGCTCCTTCTGACCTTGAGATTGTTCGTCCCCAACTCCAGCAACTCCAAGGGCTGCTCAACCCGCCCTCTGCTCCATCGCCACCGCCTCCAACACAGGTATTGCTTGTTTATCCACCAGTCCGTGATGGATCCTGAACTCGGGTGCCACTCATCATATTACCTCGCAACGGCCACCCAAGTACACAGATTCTCCTCATCCAAAGTATATCACTGTGGCAAATGGGGCGATGGTTCCCGTCTCCGGCTCGGCTGACCTTATACTCAACTCATCGCTCTCCCTTCGCTCGGCTCTTCATGTTCTGAGCTCCCCGTTCAATTTACTTTTTGTTGGTCGTCTTACAAATGATCTAAATTGCTCTGTCATATTCACCCCCTCTTCTTTTCTCATACAGGATCAGCGGACGCGGACTACCATTGGTAGAGGCACACTGCAGAGCGAGCTCTACCTTCTCGATGACTATCCCACTGTTCTATCTTCTGTCTCCTCCAGTGAGTGGCATCGACGTCTTGGCCACGCTCCTCTCCCGGTGCTTCAGCGGGCTCTTCCTGATGTTTCCCTTCACCCTTTTCAGTGCGAGTCTTGTATCTTCGGCAAGCAGCCGCGTTCTTCTTTTCCTGCACATTGTACCCGGAGCACTACTCATTTTCATTTAGTGCATTCAGACATTAGGGGTCCTTATAAAGTTACTAGTATTTTTTGGTTATCGCTATTTCATCACATTTATTGATGACTACTCTCGCACAACGTGGTTTTACTTGCTGCGTGATCGTACTGAGCTTCCTCGTGTCTTTCGGGCCTTTGTCCTTGAAACTCATATGCAATTCAACACTACCATCAAAACATTACGCACGGATAATGCTCGTGAATACACTAGCAACGGCTTTGCAACCTTGTGCTCTGAATTCGGGATTCTTCATCAAACATCATGTGCTTACAAACCCCAGCAAAACAGCATTGCCGAACGGAAGAACCGACACTTGCTTGATGTTGCTCGCTCTCTCATGCTTCAAATGCATGTCCCCAAAAGTTACTGGAACTTTGCGGTCTCTACTGTGTGCTTCCTGATCAACCGGCTCTCTTACTCTGTCCTCCACTATGCTACTCTGTTTAGCCTCCTCTTTCCCTCTACTCCGGCTTTCCCTCTCCTGCCTCGGATTTT
The DNA here is from genome assembly GCA_039583875.1 of Platanthera guangdongensis. Taxonomy (NCBI): domain Eukaryota; kingdom Viridiplantae; phylum Streptophyta; class Magnoliopsida; order Asparagales; family Orchidaceae; genus Platanthera; species Platanthera guangdongensis. The sequence goes on from CM077162.1 coordinate 113,613,134, forward strand.
TGGCTCCACCCGCTATGTCCACCGCATGGGTCCGTCCACGAACAAGTTGGAACCCCGGGCCACTAAACATGTCTTCCTTGGTTATTCACGTATGCAGAAAGGCTATGTTTGTTACTCTCCCGCTACCCGCAAGGTTTTCGTTTTTGCAGATGTTACCTTCCGGGAAGATCAACCGTTCTTCTCTGCTCCTTCACCCCCTCCTTGCACGCCGGAACCTCTACCACCACTCCTCCCACAGCCTGTTATTCCCGTTACTACACCTCTACAACCGGGACCACCTACTCCGACTCCTGCCCCCTCCAGGCCACATGTCATCCGCGTATACTCTCACAGCCCGTCCGACTCTGTTGCCCCTCTGCAGTTGGCCTCGACCTCGGCTACTCCGCGCCCTGCTGATCAGGTACCTGCCTTCACTGTTCATCCTCTGGCAAACTGTGTCTCCTTTCATCGCCTCTCTCCTCACCTCCACACATTTGCTACTTCTCTTTCCTCGATTTCGGTTCCTAACTCTGTGCAGGAGGCGCTACAACATCCTGGATGGCGGGCCGCCATGAAAGAGGAAATGGCTGCTCTCTGGGCCAACCAGACATGGACTCTTGTACTCCTTCCTCCGGGTCAAACGTCGGTTGGGTGTAAATGGGTGTATGTTATCAAACATGTTGCTGACGGAACGATTGACCGCCTGAAAGCTCGTCTGGTGGCTCGTGGCTTCACCCAACAACAAGGGCTCGACTATGAATAAACCTTTTCTCCGGTTGTCAAACTCAACACCGTTTAAGTCCTCATCTTCGTGGTTGTCCATCGTCGGTGGCCTTTATTCCAACTCGATATTAAGAACGCCTTTCTGAATGGCGATCTCCAAGAAACGGTCTATATGCAGCAACCTCCCGGGTTTGAGACCACGGGGGAGTCTCAGGTCTGTCGTCTGACGAAGGCTCTGTATGGTCTCAAACAATCCCCACGGGCGTGGTTTGACAAATTCAGTAAGACCCTTCGAGAGGTTGGTTTTACTCGAAGCTCGGCAGACTTCTCGTTATTCACTCGTCACCGAACAATGGAAACTGTTCTTCTGTTAATTTATGTTGACGATATCATAATTACGGGAGACGACTCGAACGGAATACATGAGGTCAAACTACACCCAGACACAGTTTTTCAAACAAAAGATCTGGGGCCCCTTCGGTACTTCTTGGGCCTTGAGGTTGCCAGACGACCAGACGGTCTCGTCCTCTCTCAGCGAAAGTATTGCCTCGGCCTCCTTCGAGATGCTGGCTATTCAGGCTGTAAGCCAGTTGACACCCCAATGGATGCAAATCACAAGTTGTGCGCTCATGCATCCGACTCAGATCTCCTACTCCAGAATCCAGAATACTATCGTCGTCTCGTTGGGAAATAGATCTACCTCACGGTAACCAGAACAGATATTTCCTTCGTTGTTGGTATTGTCAGTCGATACATGCATACCCCTCGAAGATCTCATCTTCAGGTTGTTGAACGCATTCGCAGATACATTAAAACGGCTCCTGCTCAAGGTCTGATTTACAAAACCTCATCTTCAGCTCCAACGTTGGTGGCGTATTCCGATGCCGATTATGCCGGTTCCCTTGATGATCGACGGTCAACCAGTGGCTTTTGCACATATCTTGGAGGACATTTGATTACTTGGAGAAGCAAAAAACAAGCAGTCGTTGCTCGATCATCAGCTGAGGCAGAATACCGGCCATGGCGTCAGTGGTTTCTGAACTAACTTGGCTTGAAGGTCTTCTTACCGATCTGGTTGTAAAGCTCCCTTCCCCAGCTCTCCTCCTCTGTGACAGCCAGGCTGCCATATACATTGTCAAGAACCCAGTATTCCACGAGAGAATAAAGCATATTGAAGTCGACTGCCATTTCATCCGGGAAAAGGTTCAAATGAAGAAACTTGGCCTGAAGCATGTTCTGGGGTCAGAACAAGTTGTGGGCGTCCTCACAAAGGCTCTTTCCAGTATTCTCTTCTATCAGTGCTTGTCCAAGCTTGGCACATACGATTTGCACGCTCCAGCTTGCGGGGGAGTGTTAGAAAAGCCCATGTAAAAAAGCCTATTATTGGGCTCATGTATTTGATTTTTTCCCTCTTCTCTTATTAGACTCACATCTTGTATAGGACTTCCTCTCTCCTTTTCTCTTCTATATATTTGTACTCTCTCATTGTATTTATATACACAAGAAATATATACAAGATTTTGAGCTCTTTCTACAATCCCAAATGAAATAAATAAATAAAAATAAAACAACTATATGGAAGACTGTAACTTTCAATGGAGGATAAAGTAGCAAGAAAGATTTTTTCTAGATGTTGTAAAGCAGTGAGCTGGGAGGCTGCTGACGACTTTTGTGACTAACATTTTCTCTTCTACCGAAATTTAGGGTTCCCGCAGTTTCCAAATCAAAGTCAGGCAACACTTGGCTCCAATCAAAACCTAAATTTAAATGTAGTCAATCGTCTTATTCCTGTAAGCTATTTAGTCATTGAATAAATCCATGAAGTCTGATAAAAAAAATCTTCATTTTCTAAACTAAGGTAATTGGAGTTGCGCTTTGGGTAAATTCTCTGCAAATTAGAACGTGGTAACCTGCAAGCACCCAACTTTTCCAAAGAACATAGCAATAGAAGACAAAGAACATAGCAATAAAAGAAAACATGGTAATTGGAGTTGCTCTTTGGGTAAATTCTGTGCAAATTAGAACGTGATAAAGTGCAAGCACACAACTATTTCAAAGAACATAGCAATATAAGACGTAAAAGATATTCAAAAACATCCAAAATTCTATAATATGGATCACAAAGTCGCAGGTAAAAAACGAAACTGCTTAAACAAAATGAACTAGTTGGTTAAAAAATACTTGACGAAGTCCAGAAGACGCCATGAATGGATTTTACGCAGCTCACTGTCACCACCACGAAGGCGCAGAACAAGGTGGAGGGTGGATTCCTTCTGTATATTGTAATACGCAAGGGTTCGGCCATCCTCGAGCTTCTTTCCAGCAAGCACACAACTATTTCAAAGAACATAACAACAGAAGACGTAAAAGAAATTCCAGAACATTGGCCCCTTCATTACTCCCATTCGCTATTCGCGACTTTCCTCCCTCTCCCGTGCTCCCGTTCTCGATTCCAAAATTGCGGGATCCGGCGACTCCGCCGATTTAGGTGGATTCCAGCTTAGGATCGTGGAGAAGGGGCTGTGGAAGAAGAGGGAGGTAAAAGCGGGCGGCGGGGATTTCAGGAAGGAACCCTCAGCGGCGGGGCTTTTGACCTAACAGTACAAATCAAGTGCACAAACCCCAAACAGGGACTAGGTGTTTGTTTCTTCAGGAAATTGATTTTTTTTCTTTTAATGGCTGGTTCCCGACACTGTTTTGAAAATACTGATTTACCACTCTTTTTATGATGGTGGGTATTCTTTTTTTGTTCCAGTTACTAAGTACTGAAAATGACCTGTCTTCATGTTTTAGGGTTTGCTTTAACTCAACATTGATGCTATCTTTTTTATTTGTGGTAAGAAGGAAGAGATTTCTGTTTTCCTTTCTTTCATTTGTGGTAAGAAAAAGAAAAAGATTTCTGTTTTCAAGCCTAAAAATGAATATTTTTGGTAGCAGAAACAAGGGTTCATGCTTTTACTGTAATTTTAGTGTTTGCATGTTTAATTTTTTTAAAAAAAAATTTATGATGATTTGCTAGTAGCAAAATTTTTTTTAAAATAATCATTTTTAAATACAAAAGTTTGCTAACAATAATGATTTGTTAGAAGCCAAAATGAGCTTGTTAATAACAATACCCTTCTTTTAACGCCCTGTAAATAATATACAGTTTTCTGCCCATTTTCTTCTCAGAAGTGCAAAATGATTTTGTTGTCATTGCTTGCCGAGAGGTTCATGGTGGTCAGGCATTGATTGATTCAGGAATGACCAAAATAGTAAATTTTGAGCAATCTTGAGGGTAGATCAATTTTAGTTATATGCAAATCACAGTTATAAGCAAACTCAAAAAATATAAGCAATATTATTATATGCAGACTCGCCCATGATGAGAAGAGCGGCGTTGTCGCTTTTTCCCCGATATAAATAAAAAACATCCAAGTACTTCGCTGTCTGCAAGATCACCTTCGGCCTCGAAATCCAACTTACATAGATAAGAATTGGGAATACCCTAAAACTAATGCCATGGGTTTTGCCTAATTCCATTTCTGCCTTAAATTTCTTTCACTCGAACGCCCTCTCAAATAATTTATAATGTTTTATAAATTTTATCAATTTTCATTTTACGTGCACATAATTTTTTTGTTTCAAGTAACATTTATTTGTGCGCGCACAATATTTATGCGCATTTTTGCGAGGAAAGAAGTAAAATGTTTTATTATGTTGTGTATAGGTAGCCAAGGTTAATAAGAATTAAAATAGATGTTTTATTATGCTCTTGTTGTAATAGTGTTTCGCTATAAATAGCCTTGGGTGTTAGCCCTAAGAAGATTACGGTTCTTTTTGCTCAACTTGGTATCCGGGGGGGCGAAACGCGACGTCGACGACACCTTTCGCGCGACTGCTCCGGCGGTTGCTTCCGCTGCGATTTCAGCGGGTCTTCGCCGGAGGAACCCCGCCGCCGGCTCTGTGTGGTGTCTTCGACGGAGAACTTCCGCCTCTAGGGTTGCAGGAACCCTGTAGCCGGCTCTGTACGATTTCTCCTTCTGCTGGATCTGTGCGGGTTGCCTCTAGGCCTCAAGATCGACGGAGGAGGCCTCTAGGGTTGCGGGATTGTCCCTCCCGCCGCCGGATCCAGCGGGCGCCTCCGTTCCCGGTTGTTGCGTGACTTGTTGCAGTGGACAATCAGCACGACCACATCTAGCGGGTCTTCAACAACACCTCCACATTCTAGCGGATCTGAGGATGAGGTGATCAGATCTAGGGCATGAGGAGGCATTGATTGGCACCGGACCGGCTGCGGTGATCGGTGAGGAAGTGGATCCATGGCGTCGAAGGAAGGAACGATGGAAGATGTCTTCAAGATGTTGGGCACGGATGGGTTGGCCACATTGTTGAGGGTGTTGGGTTCATCGCAACTGTCAGCGAAATTGGAACTTCCACCGATTGACTTGAAGCTTGACGGACCGACGACCTACTTGAGTTGGTCAAGACGTGTGAAGAAAATCCTTGTAGCGAAACAGGTTGGGGGATTCTTGATAGGGGCTTTGAAGAAACCAGAGAACTCGGTTGGAGATGAGTGGGGGTCGGCCCACATGACGGTGTTTATGTGGCTTTTAAGCTCGGTTGTCTCATCGATTGCCGTCACGGTAGATGGCCTCGAGACAGTTATAGAGGTTTGGGACAAGCTAAAGAACACATATGATGGCGTTGGGAACACTCACCGGGTTTTCCAGGTGAAGGGAGAAATTGATGACACTGCCCAGGGAGAGAAACCAGTGCAGGAGTACGCCTCCGAGTTGGAACGACTATGGGTGGACTACGATCATACCTCTGGTGGGATGTGTTGCAGCAATTCTCAGTGTAGGGCTTCCAAAATCATCGTGGAGGAGAGGACGATGAATTTCCTGAAGAGGTTAGATGACAAGTTCGATCAGCGGAGAGCCCTACTTCTTTCTGGTACGTCGATTCCTACACTCACCGAGGCCATCTCTGCTATGATTCAAGAGGAGACACATCTCAAGCTTCAGGCAGGAGTAGGAGGGTCCATGACTGTGAAGTCAGCACTTGTGGTTGCTGCTCCTGGCATTGCACAACAAAGGGAAGAAACCCGTCAGTGCTACAATTGTGCCGAGGTGGGCCATCTGAGGCTAGCATGCCCCAAGCCACCCAAGGATAGAGATTCAGGTGGTGGACGGGGACGTGGTCAGGGGCGTGGTCATGCTCGTGGTGGCAGAGGAGGCTATCGAGCTAATTTGGGCATGACTGAGAGTGCAGAGGAAGTTGACGTTTTTTATACAGAGGAGCAAACCCTACTTAGCATGATGGAAGACATCAAGAGGAAACAAACGGGCGAGGGGAGCAGAGATGGAGCTGGGGGGGTCGTGATGTATGCCCACCCAACTGATGGATCTCTCGCTCTTGCATCTATATCCTCCTCAAGGGCGTCAGATTGGTTCATCGACTGAGGCGCATCATGTCACGTGACAGGAAATGCAGGCGAGTTCTCCTCCTATACTCGTCTAGCTGCTGCAGATAACATCCAGAGGGCGAACGGTACGTTTCAGTCACTGGTCGGTAAGGGTACTGTTAGTTGTTCAGGTTCGGTAATATTATCCAATGTTTTGCATGCTCCTTCTTTTCCAGTTAATCTTCTATCCATTAGTTTCATAATTATACAACTGAAATGTATTGTTTCTTTTGATATTCCCAAGGTGACTTTCCAAGAGAAAGGGACGAGGCAAATACTTGGGACTGAGACTTGACATGACGGGTTGTGGTATCTGGATCGAAAAGGATTGGATGCGGCTCTTGTATCTGTGGTAGAGAAGACGAGAGGTAGAGGACAAAAGATGAGTGCAGAGGACATGTTGATACTTCATCACAGATGGTTGGGTCACCGTCATTCAGTACTGTAGTTAGATTATTTCCTATTATTGTTAAAACAATTGATAAAACAAAGTTAGTGTGTGATGCTTGTGAGTTCGACAAGTTTACTAGGAGTTCGTATGCTAGTACAGGCCGAAGAAGCTCTTATGTTTTTGATGTTATTCATTCTGATGTATGGGGACCTTGTACTGTAGGTTTTTTGAATGGTTTTAAGTACTTTGTAACATTTATTGAATGTGTTTCTCGTGTTACTTGGTTGTATTTGATGAAAGCTAAAAATGAAGTATTTACCTGCTTTCGAGATTTCCATAAGCTTGTTCAAACTCAATACAATGCAGTGATTAAGGTACTACGATCGGATAATGGAACAGAATACATCAACAATGCAATGGAGGAATATGAATCGGCTTATGAGATAGTGCACCAGACCACATGTCCATATACGCCTGCACAGAACGAAGTGGCGGAAAGGAAGAACAAGCATCTTCTGGAGGTGGCAAGGAGTATGATACTCAACATGAAGGTTCCTCAAAGTCTGTGGGGATATGCAGTGCTAACAGCGACACAGTTGATCAGTAGGATGCCTTCTCAGGTTCTAGGGTGAAAGTCCCCGTGTCAGCAGTTGCATGGACATAATGGAGGGATGCTTCCTTTGAAGGTGTTTGGGCATGTGTGCTTCGTGAAGGACAACAGGCCGGGTGTTGGTAAACTTGATGCAAGGGCAGTCAAGTGTATGTTTGTGGCCCACTCTCGTACTCAAAAGGGGTACATGTGTTGGAGCCTAGTGGAGAAAAGATATTTTGTGAGTATGGACGTCCACTTTAGAGAGCTGAACAATATTACCGACAAGGGGGCCCCACCTACAGCTGACTCATCAGATACCAAAAGTATGGGGCTAGAGAGAGAAAGGTTGGTGATTGATCTGGGAGTATGGCAGGGAGGATCTGTGGAGGATGAGCAGGAGAGTGATGAGGAGCGGGAGGAGGAGATCGAGGAGGAAAGGCGAGACGAGACGTGAGACCTACGGCTTAGGGGGAGCTGCTGACATACAGGAGGAGGAGGAGGAAGCTGTCAGCAGTACCAGATTCAATGTCTGTCCCAGTCCCACTCCCAGTCCCTTGGCTACGTCTCTCCCTACTCCTGGAACACCTACATCACCACACGACTCAGGTGACATTTTTTTCCTTCCCCTACTTCTCTTACATTACGGAGGACTACTCGCAACAATGCGGGAAATCCTCCGGATAGATACGGTTGGGACCTTGCGTCCTTTGTCTCATAAGATCATATTTGCTCTACTCACGGAGCATTCATTGCATCTTTGGATAGTATTATTGTACCTAACAATTGGCAGGTTGCCAAAAATGATCCGAAATGGAAGGCAACGATGAAGGAAGAGATGAGAGCTCTTGAGAAGAATAATACTTGGGAACTTGTACAGCGGCCAAAGGACAAGAAGGTTGTTGGGTGCAAGTGGGTGTTCACTGTGAAGCAGAACCCAGATGGACAGGTTGAGCGCTACAAGGCTCGATTGGTGGCCAAGGGGTACAGCCAAACCTACGATATCGACTACGACGAGACATTTGCACCAGCTGCAAAGATGAGCAACGTTAGGACCCTGATTAGCCTAGCGGTGAATGGTGGATGGAGGTTGCACCAACTAGATGTGAAGAATGCGTTTCTTCATGGAGATCTGGCAGAGGAGGTGTATATGGAGATACCGTCAGGTTTTGGCACGGCGAAGACTGAAGGCAGAGTCTGCAGGTTGAAGAATCTCTCTATGGGCTGAAACAGTCACCCCGTCGTGGTTCGACAGGTTCAGGAAAGCGATGATCGGGATGGGATATCACCAGATCAATGCAGATCACACAGTTTTCTCAAGGCAAAATGAAGGTCACATCAACATGCTTATGGCGTATGTGTATGATATGGTCATTACGGGGGATGATGAGCAGGAGATTGGCCGCCTCAAGGGGGCTCTACGCAAGGAGTTTGAGGTGAAGGATCTAGGCATTCTTAGGTACTTTCTTGGGATTGAAATCGCTTATGAGGCGGAGGGGGTAGTCCTTTTCCAAAGGAAACACACTAGATCTCCTCACTCAAACTGGGATGTTAGGGTGTAAATCTGCTGCGACGTCTATCGATCAGAGGTGTAAACTGGGTGCAGAGGTCGGGGAACCAGTAGATCGTGAGATGTATCAGAGGCTGGTTGGAAAGTTAATTTACCTGAGCCATACTCGCCCAGATATCTCCTTTTCTGTGAGCGTAGTGAGCCGCTACATGCATGACCCAAGGAAGGGTCATATGAATGCAGTGTACCAGATCTTGTGATACTTGAAGAGTGCTCCTAGGAAGGGGCTGACCTTCAGAATGAATGGACACGTGAAGATTGAGGGCTATTGCGACTCTGACTGGGCAAGCTGTGCGGATGATAGGAGATCCACTTTAGGCTATTGCATATTTGTGGGAGGCAACCTGGTCTCCTGGAGGAGCAAGAAACAGTCAGTAGTGGCTAGCTCAATAGCAGAGGCGGAGTACAGAGTCATGGCATTAGGGGTTGCAGAGCTCCTGTGGCTGAGAGGGGTGCTTGTGGAGTTGAAGTTGGATCGAGGAGATAAGATGAAGTTGTGGTGTGACAGTCAGTCAGCCATCAGTGTTGCAAATAATCCAGTCCAACACGATCGAACCAAGCACATATAGATTGATAGATTCTTTATTAAGGAAAAGCTTGACAGTGAGCTACTGGAGTTGAGTCACGTGTCGACCAAGGGTCAGGTTGCAGACTGCTTGACCAAGGGACTCAATTCAGAGGACATGATCATAGGTTGTAACAAGATGGGATTCGTGAATATCTTTCGCCAATCTTGAGGAGGAGTGTTGTAATAGTGTTTCGGCTATAAATAGCCTTGGGTGTTAACCCTAATAAGAATAGGGTTCTTTTTGCTCAACTGCTCTAATATAAAAGCCTATAAGTGAAGAATTGGAGAATAAGATAGGGGAATAAAGGGTAGGGGCACAAACAATACGGAATGGATATCCAGCCCAACAACATCGAAACCCTACCAAAATGGATATAATTTCTCATATGACTTCAGGCATTTGCGAACTCATCACAATGCTCGCCACTGTGCCAAACGAACCCTTAGCTAACCAATCTAACCGTCTGTGTATAAGAATAGGCACCATCACTATTAGGAATGGAGAATCCCTGCACGCATTCAGTTATTTAAGAGATTCAGGGTTGATTCCGTTGGGGCTTGCGACCGCCGGATGGCAAAATGATGCAATTGATGTTCTGCACAAATTACAATATTTTTCATAGCTTATGTGAATTTCTTAATATATTTTACAATCGTATACAAAAATGTCTTCATATGTTTTGATGGAGTTCCACTGAGTGGGTTCGTTTGAACCAAGAATACCTTGAATATGGTCTGAGTCGCCGGTCGCACTCATGCAAATCCCCTGAGTGGGTTCGACCTGAACCTCCGTATAGAATAATGGACACAACAGGTTGTGCATCAAGCGAAAACAAATCCACCAATGTACATTTTGTGGGAACGTGAGCGATAATGAGACCTCAGATACCATCTGGAGACCATGAAGGCCTCATTGGAGAGAGGGATTGATCAAAACATGATGCAACATGAGTCACACCAGAGTCTTACTTTATTTCAGGCATTTTTATTTGATATTTTGTAGCGCATGCACATTGTCCTTCGCGCACTTGTTACAGCTCTTATTGAGGTGATCGTCCAATAACCACCTGAATAAAAAGCAAGGTTTGACCAAATAAATAATTCAATTGTTGATATTTATAGAAACAGAACTCCTTCCCGGGCAGATTTGGGCAGATTAGAGAATAGGAAAATCCTTCCCTATTTTCAGAAAGTCCAGCCAAATATTCCAGCAGCCTGCTCATAAATGATAGATATAATCACTATTGTGGATATCCTTCGACATGGCCGACATGGCGGCTGACATAAAGATTTCATGGACAAAATGACACGTTCCCGATATTTTTTTTGCAAAATATCATTTTGCAATATATCCTCTTATATGTCTACTAATGACCGATATATTCATCGATATATCCCGACATTTCAGCGACTGGTTTTTTTAATTTATTTTAATTAGTGTTTATGGTCTAATAGACAATATACCAAAATTATTTCATTATTCAAGTTGTTTTGTCCCTTCCTCTAGCTTTATTCCTTGCTCAAATTTGTCATCGACTTCAATTATGCATAATCTTTGAATTATGGACTAAAGGTTTCATATCTTCCATTGTCATCGACAACTTCGCAACATTCTGTTTCCTCTTGTTTTATTTCACATGTTATACCGTTATTACATGTGTAACACAAAATGTTTATATTAGTTTGATAAATTTAGGAGTTTAATAAATATCAAATTATTAATACATTAATATATATAAATTAAACAAAAGATTAAATTTATAAATAATTACACAAATAATTAAATATTAAAATATGATATATGAAATATCTCTGATATATCCCCCGACATATTTAAACGACATGAAATACCTAAACCGACGTGTCTTCGATATCCGACATCTACAACCTTGAACATAACAGAGAGATTCTTTGGATCTCTTCCTCTCCCACAACTCAAGGGGTAAAAGTTCATTCTCATCTTAGGGGTGGGGGGGGGGGGGGGTTCTTTTCATGCTATTACATGTAATGGAAGGCCAAAAAAATGTTGCCCATAAAATTTCATGAACATGTTATATATAATTTAAGCATCTATCATTATGTGAAAAAAAAATTGGACTACAAAAATATATGGAGGGAACAAAATCCATTTAACATCTCAATTTTAGTAATGCATTTCACTAAATAAAAACCATCAAGCTCCTCTAGCATTAACATTAGAAGATACACCCATGGCATGGCATTTAAATTCAATTCTATATCTATCCTCCTCTGTCGCACTTCAATTCTATATTCTTCGTGAACATTATATCACAAGCGCTGAAAAAATTTAGACTCACATTAAAAAGCTTATAAAAAGTTTTGCACTTAGGTTTCTGTTTGGCTTGGCGGTGGAGGTCGTGAACGCCCGACTCACCTTAGGAACTTCATCCACTTTCTGGTTCAAAACTAGTTTTCTTTTCTCGGTGTCGGTCATAACCTGTCATGTCAAAGGTACTTTCTATGTTGGTGGCTTTTTTGTCCAAATTTATAGGAGCAAAGAAGCCACCCCAAACGGAGCCTTAATCACGATCACAAACCCTCTCCATCAATATAACAAATTAGTTTTAGGTTGAATTCTAAGATTCTAATATGATATCATTGCATGCCATGACAAGCAACTCACTGTCAAGTCAACCAACTACAAAAAAATCCGTACGTTAAGAGGCCGGTTGAAGTATTAGACCGGGCGGCCTGTCGGTCTAGTCTGGCGGGTTGTTGACTGCGCGGTCTAGCGGTTCCTTTCCAGCAGGTTCGTGTTCAGACTGTTGCTGTTTGTAGTCCGAGCGGTCTGGCGGTCTCTCTCAGAAGCTTGGAGACCGGGCGGTCTAGCGGTCTCCTATTGCGGCGTGTTCTCTTCCTGCTGGAGTTGCCAAGCGGTTAGCCCATTTGTCTAACCGCGCGGCCTGTGCGGTCTCTTTAATTTCTAGCCGCTCAGCCCTGTAAATTTTTAATCTCACATTGTTTGTTTGTACTCTCTCTTATCTTCTTCATTCTATAAAAGGGAGGTCATATCTTTGTAAATGATATCTTTTTGGATAATAAAACTTTCAATTATTCAAATTTCTGTATGTTTGTTAGCTGTGTGTTTGCTACTTTTACATGTTATCAGAGGCAGCGATCGATTCGACCTGATTCCGTCTTTGGCTCTTCTGTCCGCGCGGCTTGTCCAAGCGGCTTCTTTGCCTTGTCGCTGCCCTGTTCGCGCGACTTACTCCGGTTTTTTCTCGACCTGTTCTCAGGGGTCCCTTGCTTCCTCTTCTCTCTGTTCGCTCGGCCTCTTTCAGTTCGCGCGACCTCTTTCCTTGTGCCTTGGTCTGCTTCCTGGCCGCTGGTGTTCTGCCACCGTGTCGTTGCAGCTTCTTCTCTTTATCCCGCTGCGGTTTCATCCTTGTTCGCTGCGGTCTCCTTCTCGTGTCGCGGCCTCCTCCTTAGGTCGTGTGGCTTTCTCTCTTTTTTCTCTCCCCGCAGCTTCTCTTCTATTCGCGCAGTTTCCTGCCTTCTCTATGGACAATTCCGGTCTCTCCACCCCCGTTATCTCTACCTCCACCACCCCTGCGGCTCCTCCTCCTACTCCTTCTGGAAACCTTGGCACGCTTTCTAAACTTATTGGCCCCAACTATCCGGATTGGAGTGTTTCTTTCACCTTTCTTCTACGCTCTCAGCGCAAGCGTCATCACCTCACCGATGACCCTCCTCCTCTTAACTCTGCTCAATTTGATGACTGGGATGCGAGTGATGCGCTTGTCCGCACTTGGCTGGCCAACAGCCTTTTTGATGAGTGTCTTCCCGTCATTCGCCATGATGAGACGGTCAAGGCTGCTTGGCTTCACCTAGCTGCTCTCTATTCGAAGGGGGGCCAGACGTCCCGCATTTATACTCTCTATGCGGGCCTCTTCGCCCGCCCTTCCATGTCTCCTATTGCGGCTTATCAGCAGGTTCAGGCTCTTGGCGCAGAGATCCTCCAGAATCGCCCCTTCTCCGCGGACTTGGCCGAACAGCACAAACACTTCCAGGAACTCCTGGTTGTTTGTTATCTTCTCCACCTTCCCGAATCCTTTGATATGATCCGCCAGCAAATCTTGGGTGAGGCGGAGTCTCCCACTTTGGATGCCACCGCGGCTCGCATTGCCGCTGTTACTTCGCTGCTTCAGCGTCCTCTGTTGTCCCCCCTCCTTCCCAGGACTCCTATGCTCACCAAGCTCAGCAGGGGGGCCCTAGTGGCCGCAGCCACTCAGGCGGGCGCGGTTCGTCCAGGTTCCTCTGCTCTCACTGTGGTTGTACCGGTCATTCTGTTGACCGTTGCTGGCAGAAACATCCTCATCTTCGCCCTTCTGGTGAAGCATCTTCCTCAACCCCCGCCTCCTCTCGGCCATCTGCCTCTGTGGCCACGACTTCAGGTAGTGCCCACGTCGTTACCCAAGGTAAATGGCTGATTGACTCTAGTGTTACAAATCACATGACCGGCAACCCTCATTGTTTCTCTCTCCTTGAAACGCATGACCGATTGCCCCCAGTTCGTGTGGCGGATGGTTCACCCTCCCCGGTTCATGGGACGGGCATGGTTCAAGTCACCCCGTCGCTTCGCTTGGAGGACACTCTCTATGTCCCGAAGTTCCCATGCAATTTATTATCTGTTACTACTTTATGCAGGCAACTTCAGTGTTCCGTCTTATTCACTCTCACTTCTTGTTCTTTCCAGGACCCGAGGACCCAGCGGACGATTGTTACTGGGACTGAGAGCGGCGGCATCTACTTCCTTGACAACGTTTTCGCTCTGTCCGCCTACTCCTCCTCCTCTACAGATCTGCTTTAATGACATCTTCTCCTTGGACATCCTCCTACTCGGATTCTTCGACAGCTTCTGCCCCACTTACCTCTGACCAGTCCTCCGCTCAACTGTGATGCGTGTCAGCTTGGCAAACATCATCGCTCCTCCTTCCCGCCGAAGCAAGGTCGTGGCTCCTCTCGCCCATTTGATCTCATTCATTCTGATGTTTGGGGTCCTACTCCTACCCTCATCGTTGGTCGGGGTAGTTCCTACTTTGTAACTTTTATTGATGATTTTTCTAGATGTAACTGGGTGTATCTGTTAAAAGATCGCTCTGAACTCTTTTCTGTCTGACAATCTTTTTATTATATGATTAAAACTCAATTTGGCATTTCTATTAAAGTCTTTTGCTCTGATAATGCTAAGGAATATCTTAGTCATGAGTTTTCCTCCTCTCTGCAACATGTTCTTGTTCATCAGACCACCTGTGTTTACACCTCCCAGCAAAATGGGGTGGCGGAGCGTAAAAACCGTCACCTCCTTGATGTCGCTCGCACTCTCATAACGCAGATGCAAGTGCCCCGCTCCTACTGGGGCTACGCTGTGCTCCTCGCCTGCTATCTCATCAATCGCCTTCCCTCCACGGTTCTCCACGGCCAGACCTCATTCTCCATTCTATACCCCAGCAAGGAACCATTTCCTCTCCCTCTTCGTGTCTTTGGGTGTACGGCTTTTGTACACGCTCCGTCCGCTACCCGTGACAAGCTTTCCCCCTGTTCCATCAAGTGTGTCTTTTTGGGGTACTCTACCACTCAAAAAAGCTATTGTTGTTTTGACCCCGTTCTGCGCAAACAATTTATGTCCGCAGACGTGACCTTCTTCGAGAATGCATCCTACTTCTCTCTTGAATCCCCTCTTCCTCCTGATGTCTCTGCTTCTCCATCATCTCTCTCTGTTCCTTCCACGCCTATCGACGACTCCCCTCTTACCTCATCTCCTCCTCCGTCTCCTCCTCTGTCCGTCCTACCCCCTCCACCTTCTCCCTCTTCTCCGCAAACGTCTCTCTCTAGTCCCGGGCCAGCCTTCTCCGTCACGGACGCTCCGGTCACTGAGGCACGCGTCGACCTGGATCTTCCCATTGCTCTTCGCAAAGGGGTGCGGGCGTGTACTCAACACCCGCTTGCAGCAGTTGTTTCCTATGATCGGCTTTCTCCTTCTCGCAGGTGTTTTGCCTTGGCTATCTCCGCTACTGCCACTCCCCGCACCTACCAGGAGGCTCTTGTTATTTCTCATTGGAAATCTGTCATGAATGAAGAGATGGCTACTCTTACTGAAAGGGGTACCTGGACCCTTGTTCCTCCACCAGTGGGTACTGATTTGGTTGGTTGTCGCTGGGTGTTTGTTGTGAAATTTCTCCCCGACGGCACTGTGGATCGCTACAAGACCCGGCTGGTGGCCAAAGGCTTCACTCAGACTTATGGCGTTGATTACTTTGATACTTTCTTTCCGGTTGCTCGCCTCAGCACCATCCGGGTTCTTCTCTCTGTGGCTATCAACAGGGATTGGGCTATTTCCCAGCTTGATGTCAAAAATGCCTTTCTCTATGGGGATCTTCAGGAGGACGTCTACATGGAGCAACCTCCTGAGTATGTTGCTCAGTGGGAGCCAAGAGTATGCCGTTTGAAAAAGGCCATTTATGCCCTAAAGCAAAGCCCTCGGGCGTGGTTCGACAAGTTCAGTGGCATTGTGGCTACCATCGGCTTTGCAAGGAGTTCGGCCGATCACTCCTTATTTATTCGCAAAACTGCCTCGGGACTGGTGGTTTTGACAGTGTATGTGGATGATATTCTTCTTACTGACGATGACCAAGCTGGGGTGGACTTAACGAAGAAACACCTCTGTCAACACCTGGTCACAAAGGATATGGGCTCCCCGAAATACTTTTTGGGGATAAAAATCTCTCGGAAGCTTGACTCGTTGGTTCCCTCCCAACGGAAGTATGCTCTTGATCTTCTACAAGAGGCAGGATTGACAGGTGCCAAACCGGCCCGGTTTCCCATGGCTATTGGAGAAGACAAAACATGGACAGATGACTCGTCTTTTCTATCTGATGTCACGAGGTACAGACGTTTGATGGACAAACTCATCTATCTCACGGTTACCAGACCCGACATCTCCTATGTTGTAGGCAAGGTTAGTCAGTTTATGCAAGCTCACAGGAAGTGTCATCTTCAGTCTGTCTTGAAGATTTTAGAGTATGTCAAAGCAGCACCGGGCAAAGGTCTAATCTTTCAGAGGAATGGTCATCTGAGGGTTGAAGCCTACTCAGATTCAAGCTATACGGATGATAAAGGCGATCGTAAATCCACATCAGGTTTTTGTACTTTTGTTGGAGGAAATCTTGTGAGTTGGAAGAGCAAGAAATAGTTTGTTGTCTCCAGATCCAGTGCAGAAGCCGAATACCGGAGTATGGCGTCAACCACGTGTGAATTAAAATGGTTGCGAGCTCTCATGCTTAACCTAGGAGAGCTCTACGACTATCCTCTTCCTATGTTCTGTTACAACAAGGTCGCTATATACATATCCAAAAATCCGGTATTCCATGAGAGAATAAAACATATAGAAGTCGACTGCCACTTCATTCAGGAAGAGGTTTTGAAGAAACAGATTTGTACTCCGTTTGTCATCTCCGACGAAAAATTGGCGGATATCTTCACAAAACCGATCTCTACTTCCTTCTTCCACATTTGTGACAAGCTGGGCATGATTGATATCTATGCTCCAGCTTGAGGGGGAGTGGTGAAGTATTAGACCGGGCGGCCTGGCGGTCTAGTCTGGCGGGTTGTTGACCGCGCGGTCTAGCGGTTCCTTTCCAGCTCGAGCTATCACTTAAAACCGAAAACCGTAAACCGAACCGAAACCGAACCGAAACCGCAAAGAACCAGACCGAACTGTTTGCAAATTATTCGGGTTCTGGTTTGAATTTTGGAACCGTGAACAACTTTGGTTCGGGTGTGGTTCTTAGATTTTATTATCCGGATCGGAACCGGAACCGGAATCGCAACATAAAAGTCTCAAGCGGTTTTAAGATTTTTGGACCCGATCCGAACCGGACCGAAGTAGAACCGAACCGCAACCCGTTTGTTTTTATTAATTTTATTATAATATTATTATAATTTTATAATCTATCTATAATATTTATATTTACTATCGGGGGTCAAACTGATGCGGTTTGAACCCAAACTGTAATCGCACCAAAATAGGTTAGTTTTGGACTGAACAAAACTGCACCAAAACCGTGTGCTATGGTTTGACATTGGTGCGGTTTGAAATCGATTTTTACAGTACATTTTTTTCATTTTTATACAGTTATATAATGTATTTTCAATTTTACTTACATATTTTTCAGAAATATTTTATTTAAAAAATATAAAAGCTATACAATTACTATAAAATAGTAATCATGAAAGACACAACTAATCGTAGCCGATTATTACGGTTGCGCAAGCTGGCGAGATGCACGCAAGCCAACTAGATGTTGTGGCAAGTCTTTACACGTAGGAAGGCGACCGATACTAGCCCACAGATCGTGGAAGAGACCGACGAGGAGTGCGCAACTTAATTATTTTTATTTTGTTGTTGTTTTGAGTTTTACTATTTGCAGACTGCTTTTATTTGACTCCGTCAAGTTTGGTTTTGTTTTAGTTAGAACCCATTTGAACCGGACCGAACCCACATAGAAGCATGTCGACGAGACGCGCACAAGCCAACTAGACGTCATAGCAAGTCTACACGCGTAGAAAGGCGACATATACTAGCCCACCGATCGTGGAAGAGACCGTCGAGTAGTGTGCAACTTAATTATTTCTATTTTGAAGGTGTTTTGAATTTTTTGCAGACTGCTTTTATTTCATTCTATCAAATTTGGTTTTAGTTTTAGTTGGAACCGATTGGAACCGGACCGAACCGCATAGAACCGAACCAAACCTTTAGTAACTGGTTTGGTTTTGGTTCTTGTTAAACCGTAACCGGAACCGTTGACACGACGGTTCAAAAAATTATGATGGAACCGGAACAGGTCAAACCAAATAAGGTTTTGGTTCTAACTTGAAGAACCGTTATCTTAGCAGTTCGGTTCATGGTTTTAGTAGAACCGGAACCGAACCGGAACCGTGACAGCTCTATTTCCAGCAGGTTCGTGTTCAGACTGTTGCTGTTTGTAGTCCGAGCGGTCTGGCGGTCTCTCTCAGAAGCTTGGAGACCGGGCGGTCTAGCGGTCTCCTATTACGGCGTGTTCTCTTCCTGCTGGAGTTGCCGAGGGGTTAGCCCATTTGTCTAACCGCGCGGCCTGTGCGGTCTCTTTAATTTCTAGTCGCTCAGCCCTGTAAATTTTTAGTCCCACATTGTTTGTTTGTACTCTCTCCTATCTCCTTCATTCTATAAAAAGGAGGTCATACCTTTGTAAATGATATCTTTTTGGATAATAAAACTTTCAATTATTCAAATTTCTGTCTGTTTATTAGCTGCGTGTTTGCTACTTTTACAAGACCAAAGACCCTAGTGTTGAGATAGTCCCACATCAGAAATTAATGTAATCTTGTGCACTTAATATAGATCCTAGGCGCCACCTATAACCAATTAGTTGTAGATTCAATGCTTTGATTCTAATATGGAATATCATTGTATGCCATGACAAGCAACTAAGTGTCAAGTCAACCAACTAAAAAAACTCTTATTAGAAGTCAAAGACCCTACACACAAGGGCAGGTGTTGACAATTTAGTGCTACCTCAAAAAATTAAGGTAATCTTGTGCACTTAATATAGATCTAGGGTCACTCCACCTATAACCAATTCGTTTTAGGTTGGATGTTAGATTGTAACAATAGGTATTTTGATGCTTTCTATTGGATATCTCAACCTTTCTGAGTCCAAAGATCTTCCATGTAAAAAACAACATAGTCAATGAAGTTTTGTGCCATTTACCAATAAATAACAACTGCTGCTACATATCTACCGTCATCTGGGAACAAAATTGGAGATCGGGAAGATGATCCAGTCGCTTATCTCAGCTTAAACAATTAAATTAATTTCAAAAAAATAATAACTTTAAGATCTACATTATATTTCAGTCAAATAAAAAGAAAAATATTACATAACAGGATTATCGAGTTAGAGTTAGTACCAGAGAATCTGCTTGCTTTTGATACTCAGGCGGTTCAAGCTTTATTATACTCTAAATTTCTAATGCCCCCATACAAAAAAAATTCTGTCTGCTGACAAGAAACCAGACCATGCATATAAGGGTTACTTCAAAAGAGTTCACTTAAAAAATCAATTCTCAGCGGAATATATGTGAAATTCTTCAAGATAAGAAGTCAAATTGTGATAATAATGACTTACCAAATCAGTGGAATAAGAAAAAAAGTTGAGAATAAAAAAAAATTTAATGTAATCTGTAGAAAGCTCGAAAACTTGTATGTATTTCTTATATGTCTAAATACAAGGAGAGTACAAATATATAGGAGGAAGAAGGAGAGAGAATCAATCATATATATGATGTGGGAGTAAAGAAGAGAGAAGAGAAAAGGCAAAAATGGGTCTAATAATGGGCTCTTTACATGAGCTTTTCTAACACTCCCCCGCAAGCTGGAGCGTACAAATCGTATGCGCCAAGCTTGGACAAGCACTGATAGAAGAGGGGCCTGGAAAGAGCCTTTGTGAGGACATCCGCATCATGTTCAGTCCCTGGGACATGCTTTAGATCGAGCTTCTTCATTTGAACTTTCTCCCGGATGAAGTGACAGTCGACTTCGATGTGCTTTGTTCTTTCGTGGAAGATCGGATTCTTGGCGATATGTATAGCAGCTTGGTTGTCACAGAGGAGAAGAGCCGGTGAAGGTAGTTTTACACCCAGATCAGTGAGAAGACTCTCAAGCCACGTCAGTTCAGACACTACAGATGTCAATGTCTGGTATTCTGTCTCAGCTGATGATCGAGCAACGACCGCTTGTTTCTTGCTTCGCCAGGTAACCAAATGTCCTCCAAAATAGGTGCAAAAATCACTAGTAGATCGTCGGTCATCAAGGGAACCAGCATAATCAGCATCTGAGTATGTCACCAATGTTGGAGCTGAACAAGAGATTCTGTAAACAAGTCCTTGACCAGGAGCTGTTTTAAGATATCTGAGAATGCGTTCAACAGCCTGAAGATGAGATCTTCGAGGGGAGTGCATGTATCGACTGACAATACCAACAGCGAAGGAAATATCTGCTCTGGTTACCGTGAGATAGATCAATTTTCCAACAAGACGCCGATAATATTCTGGATTCTGGAGTAGGAGATCCGAGTCAGATGCCTGGGCGCACAACTTGTGATTTACATTCATAAGGGCGTCACTCGGCTTACAGCCTGAATAACCTGCATCATGAAGGAGGTCGAGGCAATACTTCCGTTGAGAGAGGACAAACTCATCTGGTCGTCTGGCAACCTCAAGACCCAAGAAGTATCGTAGGGGCCCCAGATCTTTTTTCTGAAAGACGGAACTTAGATGCAGTTTGACTGTCTGTATCCCTTGTAAGTCATCTCCTGTAATGATGATATCGTTAACGTAAACTAACAGAAGAGCCGTTCCTGTTGTTCGGTGACGGGTAAACAGCGAGAAATCGGCCGAGCTCCGAGTAAAACCAATATCTCAAAGGGCTTTACTGAATTTGTCAAACCATGCCCGTGGGGATTGTAATAGACCATATAGAGCCTTCAAAAGACGACAGACCTGAGACTCCCCCGTGGTCTCAAACCCGGGTGGTTGCTGCATATACACTGTTTCCTGGAGATCCCCATTCAAAAAAGCATTCTTAATATCCAGTTGGAATAGGGACCACTGGCGATGGACAGCAACGGAGATGAGGACACGAACGGTATTGAGCTTGGCCACCAGAGAGAGTTTCCTCATAGTCGAGCCCCTGTTGTTGGGTGAAACCACGAGCCACGAGACGAGCCTTCAGACGGTCAATTGTTCCATCAGCAGCATGTTTGATGACAAAGACCTACTTACACTCAACCGGTTTCTGACCCTGAGGAAGGGGTACTACAGTCCATGTCTGGTTAGCCCAGAGAGCAGACATTTCTTCCTCCATGGCGGCCCGCCAGCCCGGATGTTGAAACGTCTCCTACACAGAGTTAGGAACAGAGACCAAGGAAAGAGAAGTAGCAAATGTGTGCAAGAGGGGAGAGAGGCGATGGAGGGAGACATAGTTGGCCAGAGGATGAGCAGTGGAGGGCGGTACCTGATCAGCAGGACGCGGAGTATCCGTGGTTGAGGCCGACTGTAGAGGGGCAACGGAACCGGGAGGGCGACGAGTGTAGACACGGATAACGGGTGCTTTGGAGGGAGCAGGAGCCGGTGCAGGGGGACCCGATGAAGGTGGTGCAGTAACGGGGATAACCGGTCGTAGGATGGATGGTTGGAGAGGAGCTGGTGGTAGATGAGCGGGTAAAGGAGCAGGGAAAATGGTTGATCTTCCCGTAAGGTAACATCAGCAGAGACCAAGATCTTTCGAGAAGCTGGAGAATAACAGACATAGCCCTTCTGGGTGCGCGAATAGCCGACAAAGATGTGTTTAGCCGCCCGGGAATCCAACTTATTCGAGGACGGCCCTAGACGGTGGACGTAGCAGGTGTTGCCAAAGAGACGAGGCGGGAGAGGAAATGCCGGAGTGGAGGGAAATAGTAGGCTGAACGGTGTAGCATAGCGGAGGACGGAGGATAGGAGACGGTTGATGAGAAAGCATGCAGTGGATGTTGAAATTTCTCGGACCTTGGAGTTAGCAGGGGTTATCTCAACCAAAGATAGTCACAACCAGAAACACATGCAGCACAAGAGTCTTTATTGATTAACAGCAATCTTATTTACAACACGAGACATACATTGCGAGACATGCTTCACCAAAACCACCAAAGGGAAAGCAGAGAACTACAAATACAAGACAAGACAAACAAGCCGCGCGGACTCAAACACCAAGCCGTCGGTCTACTGTTGTGGAGTCCGCACAGTCCGCCAGGTCGCCAGATCGCAACCCAAACCGCGCGGACTACCCCTTATTCCAATGCTAGCTCTAGCCGCTGATCTGCAAGCCGCCTAACCGCGAGGTCGCCTAGCCGCCAGACCGCACAAGCTGCGATGCCGAATAGAACAGTCCGCCTGAAGCAGACGACTTATTGAACCCTGAACCAAGTTGCCAAAAAGAAGACCGTCAGGTCGCTGTCCGCGACCTGCTGTTTTCCTCCTGTTGCTTAACCGCAGAGTCCGCACTGTCCCTGACTGCAATCAGAGCCAAGTCCTGACTTTCCAGCGATATCCGCACAACCTGCACAGCACAAACCGGTCAACTCTATCAAACCGCGCGGACACCAAAAGTCAGTCCGCAGCAACTGTTGCAGGCTCAAGTTACTGTTCACTTACTTCGGTTCTCTCTCTAATTAATGATGTGACATGGGTCCTATTTATAGGCACGATGATGAGTGTGGTCACCGCCCTAGCCGATAGGATTACCGCCACATCCTGCAGCAAGAACAAGTGTATCCGCAAGCCCGCGGATACATAAACCAGTCCGTCGCTGCCTATGCAAGATAGCCAGTCTGCCTATGCTTCTCCAAGGCCACACACAACGCCAGTCCGCCTTGTCGCCAAAGGCCAAGCCAAGACCACCACAGCCGGACTCCGCAGCAACATTATCCGCCAATCCGCGGACACAGCTCCAGCCCGCTTATCCCGAGCTCACAGCCTCATCACAAGGCAAATGCCGGACTCAGCGGACACACCGCTTCAGTCTGCTGATCCCGAGCCCACGGCTTCGCCACCAAGGCAACTGTCGGTCTCAGCGGACACGCCGTTCCAGTCCGCTCAGACTGCGGACAGCTCTAGTCTACATATCCCTGCAGACAACTCCAGCCCGCTTATCCCGAGCTCACTGCTTTAGTATGCTTACACAGCAGACACCTCCAGTCCGCATATCCCGAGTCCACGACCATGTCAGCAAGGCAGCTGTCGGACTCAGCGGACCCAGCTCCAGACCGCACGCAGTTGCGGACACAATCTCCAGTCTGCTTCTCCCAAACTCGCAACCAAGGCACACAGCTCTTCTGCCGAGTTCAGCGGACAGAGAAGCAGTCTGCGCTCCACTGCGCGATCTCCCCGGACTGAGCCAAACATGGACCTGGTTCAGAACCAACCAAGTCCACACCACTGGCCACAAGGGCCAGTCCGCGCTTACTGGCGGATGCTGGATCCAGTCAGCCAAACCCGGCGACCTCCAGCACCTGTCCGCACTGACTGGCGATCTCCACAGCTTCCACTTGCCGCTTCACCAGAGCAAGACCAAGGCTTCTGCCAAGCCGATCTGCCGAGCTCCAATTCTTCAGTCCGCTTCTTGCCGGACTCCGCGGATAGAGTTTTTATCCGCCCGGTTACCTTCTGGGATCCAGCTGCTTGCAGAGCATAAGCCGGCCTGGCTAACTGTCACTGCTGTCTGCGTAGTCCGCGCGAACAGACCGCCCAGACCGCCACAGAACAAGCCGTCTGCACCAGCCCCGCCGACCTGGCTGTCTGCCAACCCTGTCTGCATAGTCCGCGCGGATAGGTTGCCCAAGTCTTTCATTCACCCACTTTCGCTTCACAATTTTCAACACTCCCCCTTGAAGTGAGAAGTGGTGAATAACTCCAGCAGCTCCCGTAACCTTGCACCTGGTCCCTCTGATAGCATCTACGAAGAGATGTCCAAGACATATTCCTCGCCCCGCATATCATGGACCACGAGGGAGCCCTCAGTATCTCCCGAAAGGATGTCCAAGACATATTCCTCTGCCTTTTTTCAGCTTCAACCTCCACTCATGCATCACAGGAGTATCACGAACAACCTTGAGCACAGGGGCCCAAGCCTCGTTACCTCTGAGAGAGTAGTCACCTCCTCAGACTTGGCGTCAACCACCTCCTTGATTCTAGCGGGGTCATCACAGCTAGAAGGTACTCGCTCGACCTGAGGGCTTGCAAATAAACATGGGACCAAGCTCGTTGTGTTCCCTTCGCTATATCGAGCTGGTGGGTTACTGATCCTCTTCGATCTCCGAAGAACCTGATCATGGCTAACCACCTCCGCTGCTCCTCCTGAACCAGCTCCGTTCCCGGGCAAACCCGAAACAATGCTCCCCTTGCTTCCTGAACAAGACGCCACCTCACTGGAACCAGGAGCACCTGGAGCAACACTCCCCCTGCTACCTGAACCAGAAGTCTCCGCTCTCGAATAAGAACTACCTGGAACATTGCTCCCTCTACTTCCTAAACCGGAAGTCTTCGCCTTCGAGCCAGAAGTTCTTGGAGCATTACTCCCCCTGCTTCCTGACCCTGAACCCTTTGCCCCGGAGCTAAAACAACCTGGAGCTCCTGGTGACTCAGGCAGCTCCACCTGAACCTTAGCAGCAGCCTCCTTCAGCCCACCATCTGACCTGCTTATCTCTAGCTCCACATAAGAGTTATCCCAATATGGCGTCAACTCATCGAAGACAACGTCTCTCGACACGATGAGCCTCTTTGTCGCAGGATCCATACACCTCCATCTTCTCCTCTGCTCATCATACCCAACAAAGACTAGCTTCGTCTTGAGAGCATCTGAAGTGTGTACGTAGCAGGTAGATCCAAACACCCATAGGTGCTTTACACTGGGCTTCACCCCGAACATCAACTGATAAGGAGTCTTCACATAGATTGGACTAAGAGGCATCTGATTGATGACATGAGCAGCACAGGCCATTCATTCCGCCCAAAAAGCCTTAGGAATGTCTTTGCTCTGAAGCCAACACTTGCAGGTCTCCGTCAACCAACGGATCATCCGAGCTGCAATATCACCTTGCTGTGAAGTATGTCCACAAGAAAGCTCCTTCCGGATCTCATGCTTTCTGCAAAAGTTCGAGAACTTGGTTGAGCCAAACTCACCACTGATGCTTGTTCTCAACTTCTTGATCTGCAGGTCAAGCTGGCCTTCCACAAGCTTCTTAAACTCCACAAACAAGCGCATCATGGTCGACTTCGCCTTCATGAAGTATACCCAAGTATACCTCGAATAGTCATCAACCAATATCAACATGTACTTGATGCCTCCAAGACTGGCGGTGACGGTCGGTCCAACCAGAGCACAATGGACAACCTCCAAAGGTGATTTACATCTGGATTGTGTCTTATCAACCATAAAGCGATAAGCTTCACCATGCTGACATCCCGCACACCCCTGACCATCGTCATAAGATGACAATCTATGCAATCCTCTTACGAGTCTTCTTACCGCCATTTCTTTCAGCTTGTCCATCCCTACATACCTCAGTCTTTCATGCAAGATAGTTGCACTATCACTGACCTTCATCTGATCAGCACCTGAACTTGTTGAAGTCCCAACTAAGTTCTTCTCCTTACTCCCAACATGAGCTACGTTCTCCGAGAGCAAGACAACCTTGTACTCTTTCCTGAGATGACCATGTTGCTTGCATTTATAGCACCTTGGTCCTTCCTTCCTCTTCCCATCATGCCTAGGAGAAACACTCATCTCTTGCTGATATGAAGTAGAAGGACCATCCTCTACAGCAACCTTCACCTCCTTCCTGAACAACCCATCAAGGGAATTCCAAACCTCCGCAGCTGACTGATATCTACTGATGTGGTCCAAGAGTTCCGATGAGATCACCTGCTTGAGAATAGACTCCGCTTTCGCATTTGTCTCCTTCCAAGTTCTCATCTCTTCAGCATTGTCAGCAGTAACCTCTTGTCTTTCTGCTCCGCATACAACCTCCCAAAGGTCCTCGCCAAAAAGAAAGCTCTTCATACAAGACTTTCATCTATCAAAGTTCGTCTCTATAAGGAGTTCAATTCCAAGACAACATGCATCTTCCACTGCCATGGTTCAACCACTGGTTCCCTCTTCACAAGAGCAACAACCACTTCAGTTGATCACTGTTTATCCACTCCAATCCAACTCTGATACCATGTTGAAATTTCCCGGACCTTTGAGTTAGCAGGGGTTATCTCAACCAAAGATAGTCACAACCAGAAACACATGCAGCACAAGAGTCTTTATTGATTAACATCAATCTTCTTTACAACGCGAGACATACATGGCGAGACATGCTTCACCAAAACAACCAAAGGGAAAGCAGAGAACTACAAATACAAGACAAGACAAACAAGCCGCGCGGACTCAAACACCAAGCCGCAGGTCTACTGCTGTGGAGTCCGCACAGTCCGTCAGGTCGCCAGATCGCAACCCAAACCGCGCGGACTATCCCTTATTTCAATGCTAGCTCTAGCCGCCGATCTGCAAGCCGCCTAACCGCGAGGTCGCCTAGCCGCCAAACCACACAAGCTGCGATGCCGAATAGAACAGTCC
Organism: Platanthera guangdongensis; assembly: GCA_039583875.1. NCBI lineage: Eukaryota > Viridiplantae > Streptophyta > Magnoliopsida > Asparagales > Orchidaceae > Platanthera > Platanthera guangdongensis. Next base: position 113,639,618 of record CM077162.1, read on the forward strand.
GCCTGAAACAGGCAACTTATTGAACCCCGAACCAAGTTGTCAAATAGAAGACCGTCAGGTCGCTGTCCGCGACTTACTGTTTTCCGCCAGTTGCTTAACCGCAGAGTCTGCACTGTCCCTGACTGCAATCAGAGCCAAGTCTTGACTTTCCAGCGCTATCCGCACAACCTGCACAGCACAAACCGGTCAACTCTATCAAACCGCGCGGACACCAAAAGTCAGTCCGCAGCAACTGTTGCAGGCTCAAGTTATTGTTCACTTACTTCGGTTCTCTCTCTAATTCCTGATGTGACTTGAGTACTATTTATAGGCACGATGATGAGTGTGGTCACCGCCATAGCCGATAGTATTACCTCCACATCCCGCAGTAAGAACAAGTGTATCCGCAAGCTCGCGGATACACACACCAGTCCGTCGCTGCCTGTGCAAGATAGCCAGTCCGCCTATGCTTCTCCAAGGCCAGACACAATGCCAGTCCGCCTTGTCGCCAAAGGCCAAGCCAAGACCACCACAGCCGGACTCCGCAGCAACATTGTCCGCCAATCCGCGGACACAGCTCTAGCCCGCTTATCCCGAGCCCACAGCCTCGTCACAAGGCAAATGTCGGACTCAGCGGACACACCGCTTCAGTCCGCTCATCCCGAGCCCACGGCTTCGCCACCAAGGCAACTGCCGGACTCAGCGGACACACCGTTCCAGTCCGCTCAGACTGCGTACGGCTCTAGTCTGCATATCCCTGCAGACAACTCCAGTCCGCATACCCTGAGTCTATAGCCTTGTCACCAAGACACCTACCGGACTCAGCGGACACTGCTTCAGTCTGCTTACACAGCATACACCTCCAGTCCGTATATCCCGAGTCCACGACCATGCCAGCAAGGCAGCTGTCGGACTCAGCGGACCCAGCTCCAGCCCGCACGCAGTTGGGAACACAATCTCCAGTCTGCTTCTCCCAAACTCGCAACCAAGGCACACAGCTCTTCTGCCGAGCTCAGCGGACTGAGAAGCAGTCCGCGCTCCACTGCGCGATCTCCCCGGACTGAGTCAAACATGGACTTGGTTCAGAACCAACCAAGCCCACACCACTGGACACAAGGGCCAGTCCGCACTTACTGGCGGACGCTGGATCCAGTCAGCCAAACCCGGCGACCTCCAGCACCTGTCCGCACTGACTGGCGATCTCTGCGGCTTCCACTTGTCGTTTCACCAGAGCAAGACCAAGGCTTCTGCCAAGCCGATCTGCCGAGCTCCAGTTCTTCAGTCCGCTTCTTGCCGGGCTCCGCGGATAGAGTTTCTATCCGCCCGGTTACCTTCTGGGATCCATCTGCTTGCAGAGCATAAGCCGGTCTGGCTAACTGCCACTGCTGTCCGCGTAGTCCGCGCGAACAGACCGCCTAGGACGCCACAGAACAAGCCGTCGGCACCAGCCCCGCCGACCTGGCTGTTCGCCAACCCTGTCTGCATAGTCCGCGCGGATAGGTTGTCCAAGTCTTTCATTCACCCACTTTCACTTCACAATTTTCAACAGTGGAGACCGCAAAGTTCCAGTAAGGTTTAGGAATGTGCATTTGAAGCATGAGAAAGCGGGCGACATCGAGTAAGTGGCGGTTTTTTTCTTTCGATAACGTCATTTTGCTGGGGAGTGTAGGAACAGGATGTTTGATGAATAATCCCGAATTCAGAGCACAAATCTGTAAATCCATGACCGGTGTATTCGCGAGCATTACACCGAAAAACACGGGGAAACTCGGAGCGATCACGAAATAAGTATAGCCACGTAGTGCGAGAGTAATCATCAATAAATGTGATAAAGTAACGAATACCAGAAATACTTGTAATCTTAAAAGGACCTCATACATCGGAATGAACTAAATCAAACGGAGCAGTGCTCCGTGTACAATGTGCATGAAAAAAAGAACGCGGCTGCTTGCCGAAGATACATGAACCACACTGAAACGAATGAAGAGAGAGATCAGGAAGAGCCCGCTGGAGGACCAGCAAAGGGGCATGCCCAAGACGTCGATGTCACTCAGTAGAAGAGACAGAAGAGAGAATGGTGGGAGAGTCATCGAGAAGGTAGAGCCCGTTCCGCAGTGTGCCTTTACCAATGGTAGTCTGCGTCCTCCGATCCTGTATAACAAAAGAAGAAGAGGTGAATATGACAGAACAATCAAGATCACTAGTAAGACGTCCGACAGAAAGTAAATTGAACGGGGAGCTCGAAACATGAAGAGCCGAGCAAAGGGAGATCGACGGGTTGAGAGAAAGATCCGCCGAGCCGGAGACGGGAACCGTCCCCCATTGGCCACAGTGATAGACTTCGGATAAGGAGAATCTGAGTACTGGGCAGGCCGTCCCGAGGTAATGTGATGAGTGGCACCTGAGTCCACGATCCAGCACGGGCTGGTGGATAAACAAGCAGTACCTGTGTTGGAGACGGAGGCAATGGAGGTAGAGGGCGGGTTGAGTAGCCACTGGAGTTGCTGGAGCTGGAGACGAACGGCCTCAAGATCAGAAGGGGCGGCAGAGGAGGCGTCAGCAACAACAGATGTCGTCGGACGAGAAGGATAACCAATCTTCCGGTAGCAGGTCACCTCAAGGTGGCGGTCTTTCCCGTAGTAGTAACACTTGGCCGACCCCGGCCACCACGCCCACGGCCTCGAGATCCCAAACGTCCGCCTCGAGCAGAGGTAGGGGGGACGGTAGGAGGGAAGGGGAATGCTGAAGAAGGGTCGGGGGAGAAGGAGCAGAAGTATCCGGAGGAGGTGACACGTGGAGAAGCATGGAGCAAACATCAGAGAAAGACGATGTTGTGGGAGAAGCCAGGACCTGAGTTCGAATGTTCTGAAGGTGAGACGGAACACGAGCCATCATGATGGCAATGCAGACGGCTTCCTTCTGAGCGTGCTGAGCAGCATGATCATTGGTAGACGGCTGATGCTGGATCCAGGCCTCAGCAAGGGTCTTGGCTCGAGCGACAAAGGAGGTCATATCTGAAACCCCGCCAGTGTCGAGAACAAGAAGATCAGGGAGTATGTCGTAGAGATGCTGAAGGCTGTCTCGGCCTGAGTACAAGGAATGCAGCTCATCTCACATAGCCTTGGCGGTGTCGTGGTACATGTCCATCTGATAAGGTTCACTATCTAAGGAATTAAGGATCCAAGTCTGAACGCGGTCATCATTGCGGAGCCAATCGTCAGTAGGAGGAGAAGGAGGTGCCTGAGTAAGGTGAGGCAAGAGGCCCTTGGCCTGAAGAACCCGTCGAACAGAATGCACCCAAGGGATAAAGTTTTTATTCCCAGAGAGAGAAATAGTAGTTATCCGCAGCTCGTCGTGGATTTCAGCAGAACAAACCGGGCGGTCTACAGGACAAGTCGGGCGGTCTGCAGGCAGACTAGCCGTCGGGCCAGTGGAGTTGACAGAAGAGCCCATAGAAGCAGCAGGAGATGGAGACCGCAGCGAGAAAAACCGGAGACCGCACGGCAGGTAGGGAAGGAGAAGACCGCGACCTCAATGGGGGAAAACAACAGACCGCACAGTCACACTATGGACACCAGCGATCAGACAGACCGCGACTAAAATGCGGAAAGAAGATAGACTGCACGGTCTTGGTGAGCACAGCAGCGGTCAGAGCAAAGAAGGAGGCCGCGAGAAGAACGCGAGCGGACGGGGAGAGGAAACCGCGAGTAGAAGAACTCGAGCGGATAGAAGAAGAGGTCGCGAGTTGAAAAATAACTCGAGCGGATAGAGAATACAGCGGGTAGGAGAAGCCGCGAGAAGAGGTCGCGAGTAGAAGAACTCAAGCGACAAGAGAAGGCAGTAGATCCGCGGCAAGATGCGGGGAGGAGCAGTCCGCGGCGAACTGGAGCAGTCTACGGCGATTAGAAGGGGCAGGCCGTAATTTGCGATTTGAGATAGGCCGCGGCAGACAGGAGCAGTCCGCAAGAGGGGAAATTTCAGCGCACCGTGAGAAGAGAGCCCGCAGCGGTTAGGAGGAGTCCGCGGCGGGATAAACCAAGAGACCGCGAGCGAGAAGAGAGCTCGGTCTGGACTGAGGTAGAAGCTCGCAAGGAAGGAGAGAAGTAGAGCAGGGGAAGAAAGCCCGTAGCGGACAAGAGGAGCCCGCAACGAACAAGAGTAGCCCGCATCGGACTGAATGAGAACAACTGGGAGAAGTGCACCCCACGGTACAAAGAGAGAGGAGGCTATAAGAAGCCCGAGGAGGGTGGAACCACGGAGAGGAAGAGGGAGCGGAAGCAGAAATAGAGGCCGCAGAAGACTGCAGACCGCAGTTAGCCGAGCGGCTAAGGGAGGGGAGCGGATAGTCTTTGCAGGCCGTAGGAGATCAGAGGAAGGCGGATAGAGTTTGGAGTCCGCATGACGCAACGAGTCCCTCGGATATCATGTAGAAAGAGCTCGAAAACTTATATCTAAATACAAGGTGAGAATACAAATATATAGGAGGAAGGATAGAGAATCAATCCTATACATGATGTGCGACAAAAGAAGAGAAGAGAAAAGGCAAAAATGAGCCCAATAATGGGCTCTTTACATGGGCTTTTCTAAATAATCAATAGTTGCTATCTGCAGATTTAACCTAGCAGAATGACGGAAAAAAATATCTTCTTCCAGGGATTAAATGCATACTTTGGTTTCTGAGTATCAAATATTCATTCTAGGGATAAAATAACTTGAATACTGTCTTCCAGGGAGAAATTCTATTGCCGTTGCATGGCAATCAACTCGCCATCTTCACATTTTCTTATGCTGATATTCATGACTGTATTATCATCAAAAGAGTCTACAACATCACAGCAATGCCTTCTCCTAACCTGCAACTTATTGAAACACACCAATAATAAATACAAACAGAAATTTATTAGAAAAAAACTAATTGTTTTCAATGAAACGCACCTTCCGGATTTTCAAATAATATTTCTCAGAATTAACAGTTATTTGCTGCAATCTTCTGGTTGAAATAGGAATTCCAGGACAATTTCCAGACACATCTCTACCATAAATACTCACTATCCTATTCATAAAAGGAAACAGTCTTTCTAGAAAGAAAATGGCAGGCCGTTTACATGGATCTCTGGGAAACTCTCTTGTATTGAACATATAAATGCCTGAAGTTGAATTACGGCCTCTCTTCCATGGTCTAAATGTCTTCTGTGAGGCCAGAAGGTCAGTGAGGAGTCTGTTGCCCTCAAATACTTGAACAGAAAAACCCCAAGAAACAGAAACCGTGCGGAAATTATTGCGGTCATAGCAAACAGTTTGCTGAAGAATTCTTTCTGGATCAATATTCGTCACTTTCAATAAATGAATCAGTGATTCTGAATGGTTTTTGCCGGGAAACAAGGGATTGACAAAGTCAATATGATGGAGAGATACCAGAGGTTACAATGGATGGGTTGATAGAAAGCCAAAAAGATCTCCTCGCAGGTCAACCTGCAAATGTAAAAATAAGATTCGTCAAGCAACCCGTTGAATAATGAGACCTAGAGAAGCAATTTCTTATTTCGAATAACCAAGATTATTTTTAAAATAATTCTATAGTTTTTTAGGATAGTTAATACTAATCTTTAAACTTTTCAACCATAAGCTGCAAAGACCACAAAGCATGTAATGGCAGGAACAGCGGGCTGCAGACGGATTTCATAAAGACCTCCATATTTTGGATCGGGCTTTCACCTATTGTCCAAGATTCTCACTGTTATTCCTTGTGGGAGTCCGTGTGTGGTTTATCATCCAAAAAACAACTAAGCATCATTGGCTTGGTCAGCCGTTATGACGCAGGACGAATCTATAGGCGACGGAAAATCGGTGACCTAACCCTACATGCTATGCAAAGCCCGACGGATAAAATCACAATTCAATAATAAATAATATCATCCCACACAAAATATTCAAAGCAAAACAAAGATAATTTATTTAGGCAAGACAAGCTTATGTTTTCCTCTACGTGGAGGGTCAAAGCAAGAGTGCGCGGCGAATAAATCCTGCAAAACACAATAATTATATAACAGACCACCACAATACAAGATATCCAAACTAATATAGTAACCAATCTAATACAATAATGCTGAAAATAATAAGTCCAATACTATGAGAACTCACCAAATAGTGGGTTGGCCAAGACACTGAAGAATCCGGAGCCGGAGATGCATGAACGACTATATAAGGTGAAACCGGATGCGTGGAAAACGGCGTAGGTGGCTGTGGGGAGTGCATCCACCGAAGAGGAGGGTTGGAAGCCAAGGGGAAAATAGGGTTTGATATGGGGTTGCTGTAGAGGGAAGATGGAGGGCGGCAGCCGACAGTTTTGCTGGAAGAAGAGGGGATGTCGGCGGCTGGATTGTTGGGAGGAAGTGGGGCGGTCGGCGGCTGGTTTGCTCGGAGGAAGAGGGTGGCAGGTGGCTGGCCCATTAGTGGTTAAAGGGGCTGGCCGGTGGTTGTTGCGGCTGTAGGCGGTGGTGGGGAAAGGAGGATGGCGGTGCTTGGAGTGCAGCAGGGCACAGGGTGGCTCCACGGGTGGGAGTAAAAGGGGGCTGGCGGCTGTGGATTCAGGAGGGGGGGAGTAGGCAGTGGAGGATTTCCTGGAGGTTTTCAGGCCATCATTTCACCAGAATAAAAAAACTATAGTCAATGAACAATAAATTTCATTTAAGAACATTGGAAGTGAATGGAAATAGGAGTTTTCTGAACAGCAGTAAGTGCGGCTGTTTGGGGGGTTATAGGGGCTGCGGAAGAGGGTTTCGGAGGGGGAAGAAGGAGCCTAGGGTTAGGGAAAACCTTGGGGAGAGAGATACAAGCCTAGGACTTATCACCTAGGGTTCCACGTAGTCGGCACCGTGGGATGATCGCGGGAATCCGGGAATAACTTTCTTCAAATTCTGTAATCCTAAAACCAGCTCACTACCTATTTATTTATAATAAAAGAAAATCAAGGCAACCCACCATTGACTGCTATGATTGGCCGGAGGTAGAGTCACTCAAATTCAACAAATATAAACCAAAAAACACTAAAGCAATATGTGATTTTGACTCGCAACACAAATCCGGACGCATCTGCGGAGTCGGATAACCGATCTGGGCACGCCATATATGGTAGTCGTCAAATCAGCTCCGAACAGGGCCAAAACTCGTCCTCTGATGAGGTTCCACGTCTCTGCTCTGCATCACTTTACCTGACCGCATTCAAGCCTAACAAACACCCCCACTCTAGCAATTACGAGCAATCGAAGCACCGAGAAAATCGCCCCCTTCTAAGTTGGAGGTTCATGATCAGTCCCAAAAGTTTGGTCTGAAAGAATGTCTTTCGGCAGGTTTGAAGTTAAGATATTCCATCATCTTTTTTCGTTTTTCAGAACAGGAAAAGAGAGATGGAAAAGCAAGGTCCAGAAGAAGAAGAGAAGTTTTTTTTCAAAAGTACTAGCAAGAAAACGACAAGCATCGCTACTCTCCCTTCTGCTTGATATCTTTCAAAGAAATTTAATGCCCTTCATTTCAAAAGGAATGTTTTCACAAAACTGAAATCACTAACCATTTCTTTCCTGTTTATGAACAAAAATATTGTATCTTGGTGAAGATAGAGTATTCTGATACAAGCCTTATGGAAACTCAGTATGTGAAACTTCATGATCTTAACTACTTCATGATCTTAACTATTTTTTGGTTTTGCGCCATGTTTCCAAAGCTTCAATAAAAAACTGGGAATAGATGAAAGTATAATTGATACACACATACGCTCAACTTTAAAGACTTTATCGAATGGAATCTTCGTGTCAATAATATTTTCTTCTAGATTGATAACATGGGGATCCATGTATTACCTTTCTTGTTATGGACAACATCCATTCACAAGTTAAGGTTAACATCTTCTTCCTCATACCTGGGACCGTGAAATAGTTATCTTCCCCTGTGTTACGCCCCCGCTACGCTTTACGGGTCGCCACTATGTTCGGAGGAGCAAGAACGCGCTAAACAACGGGGCTGAACCTTCCGGTTCAGCCCCCACTCAGTGAACCGGCCGGCCAGGGGCTGAACCAGGCGGGTTCAGCCCCCTTGGGAGGGGCCGGCCGGCCCCTCCAGGCCCGGATATATATATATCCGGGCAGCCCCCTTTAGGGGTTTATGCAAAGTATGATTAGGTAGCCTTCTTCTTCTTCCTAACCCTAAATCTTCTCTTAATCCCTAGATCTCTCTCTCTTTAGTTGCTCCTTAGTAGTTTTTCCCTAACATTTGGTATCAGAGCATTCGTCCATGGTGACCACTCGCACTCAAGAGGAGTCCTCACGGATTGAAACCCTAGAGAAGAGCGTTGTTGGCCTAACCGATTCGATGGCGGCCATGGAAGGGCGGATGGAGGCCCGGATGGAGGAGTTGAAGGCGTTGTTGAAAGGAAAAGGACCGGCTAGTGAGGATTTGGCCGGATCGGGCGCCGAACTCGGCGGAACGGGCGGAAATCAACCCGGCGCGGGCTCGGCAGCCGCGTATGGCGGTTTGGCGGGTTCGATTCCGCCCGGAATCGGCGCAGGAGGGTCCGGTGGCCCTGGATGGGCGGCGTACGGGCCAGCAGGGGGCTCGACAGCGCTGCAGGGGGGCTTGGCGGGGACGATTCCGCCCGGATTCGCGGCAGGCGGGTTCGGCGAGACGGGACTGGGTCGCGGCCAGGTACGCCGGGGCTGGGAAGAACCCGGTGGGTTTCGGCGGCTGCCCGATGTTACGGGACAGCCAAGGGGAGGGCTCCTCCCTCCTCCTCGTTGATTTGGGGCACCGGGAGTGGCCGGTTTTGGCCAAGGATGGGGCGGCCAGCCACAACCCCCTCCTTGGGGAGCAGGTCCGCATCAAGGCTACGGCGGTTTCGAGCAAGGGGAGCCCGCAAGATGGGAAGAAGGTCAGGGGGGACACCGTTTAACTCCCGGATTAACTCGGATGTACTTCCCGGAGTTCGAGGGCGGCGACACCTTGGAGTGGATCCAAAAGGCAGAATTATTTTTCCAATACCAGGAGGTGCTTGAAGGCCAGTGGGTACAGCTAGCATCCTTCCATTTGAAGGACGACGCTTTCCAGTGGACGCAGTGGTTCCTGCGAGGGCGGGAGTACGTGCCTTGGGGGGAATTTGTGGAGGGATTTTCGGCCAGTTTTGGCCCATTGGAGTACGAGAACTTTGAGGCCCTCCTTCAGAAGCTTCGTCAAAAAGGGTCGGTGATGGAGTATCGTACGGAGTTCGAGAAGTTGGCAAATCGGGTTCAGTGGTCAGAGAGGACACTCTACAGCTGTTTCATATCTGGTCTCAAGGAGCACATTCGTGACGAGGTGCAAGCACTCATGCCTCGATCATTGAACCACGCGATTACCTTGGCTCGTATACAGGAGGAGAGGTTCAACAGGCAGAGGGCTCGCATCATGAGTAGGCCGGCTTTGACCCCTGCGACCGCAGCACGACGGGAGCAGCCTACGGGTACCAAGCCGACTGTGACTCGGTTATCTTGGAGTGAGTTATCCGCCCGAAAGGAGAAGGGTCTGTGCTTTAACTGCGACGAGAAGTTTGTGCCAGGTCATAAATGCCAGAAGATACAGGTGTTCATGTTGCATCAAGACGCGGACGAGCCGGCTCCGGATGAGGAGCTGGAGGTAGATCTGGAGGAAACTGAGTTCGGGGTTTCTATACATGCTCTTGAGGGTTGCGCTCCCCCGCTTACTATGCGGCTGGCGGGCTGGATTGCCTAAGAAAGAGTTACCATTCTGGTGGATAGTGGGAGTACCCACAAATTCATACATCCTGATGTGGCACGACGAGTTGGGCACGTGATTGACAGGGGAGCTGCCTTTCACGTTATGGTGGCGGATGGCAGCAGGCTGCAGTGCGAGGGGGCGCTGCGGGGAGTGGAAATGCGGATACGTGACTATGTGGGAAGGACTGACGTCTACCTGTTACCTATTCGGGGCTCAGACATGGTGCTGGGAGTTCAGTGGTTGCTCCAGTTACAGCGGGTGACGTTTGACTGGCAACATATGACTATGGAGTTTGTGCACGGAGAAAAACAGTTTTGCCTGTAAGGGATCATGTCATCTCCTGTTAAGGAGGTTTCTCTTCGCAGCTTGCAGCGGTTGAGCGGGGACGGACCGCTGATGGCCGTCCTTCGGGAGGTCCAGACCAGCAATTCCACGCCTTCTGAGGTACCGGTTCAGTTACAGTTACTTCTGACAGATTATGCTGATGTTTTTCAGGAGCCACGTACTTTGCCACCGCCGAGGTTTCGAGACCACTGTATTCCGCTGAAGGCGGATGCTGAGCCGACGAATGTTCGGCCGTACCGTTACCCACACGTGCAAAAGGCAGAGATTGAACGGAGTGTCCGCGAGATGCTGGAGGCCGGCATCATTCGGCCGAGTACGAGCTCCTTCTCGGCTCCTATCATTCTGGTCAAGAAAAAAGACGGGTATTGGAGATTCTGCGTGGACTACCGGGCCTTGAACGCCGCTACTATCAAAGATAATTTCCTGATTCCTCACATCGAAGAGTTACTGGATGAACTGCATGGGGCGCAACGATTCACCAAGCTGGATCTTCGTTCCGGCTATTATCAGATTTTGATGGCTCAGGAGGATGTTCATAAGACGGCATTCCGGACGCATGACGACCATTATGAGTTTTTGGTTATGGCCAATGGACTGACTGGAGGGCCTGCGACATTCCAGGCCAACATGAACGAGATATTCAGAGATTTCTTGCGGGAGTTTGTCTTGGTTTTCTTTGACGATATCCTTATCTACAGCGCCAACTGGGAGGACCACGTGCACCACGTGGGGCAGGTCCTTGAGAGACTTCGCCTACACCATCTTTATGCCAACCATTCCAAGTGCTCCTTCGGGCAGGAGGAGGTGGAGTATTTGGGCCATTTGGTTTCCGGTCAGGGCGTTCGAGCCGATCCACGAAAGATTCAGAGTATGCAGTCCTGGCCGCGACCGGTGACAGTCCGGGCCTTGCGGGGTTTTTTGGGCCTCACCGGGTACTACCGACGGTTTGTCCAGGATTATGGGAAGATAGCCCGGCCATTGACCCAGCTGCTGCAGAAAGATTCTTTTTCTTGGAATGAGGAGACGGAGGAGGCATTTCAGGCTCTCAAACGGGCCATGACCTCCACGCCAGTGCTTGCACTACCTGATTTCACGAAGGAGTTCGTTCTGGAGACCGATGCGTCGGGGGTCGGCATCAGGGCGGTTTTGATGCAGGCGGGGCGGCCAATAGCCTTTTACAGCAAGGCCCTGGCTCCTCGTACCTTGGGTCTCTCGGCCTACGAGAAGGAGATGTTGGCCATCATTCATGCGGTGGCTGTGTGGAGGCCATATTTGTTGGGCAGGCACTTTAAGATCAGGACGGACCACCAGAGTCTGAAGCACTTTCTGGACCAGCGGGTCTCTTCGCCTCTACAGCAAAAATGGGTTACCAAGCTTCTGGGATATGACTATGAGATTGTGTATCGCCGCGGCAAAGAGAATGTGGTCGCCGATGCCCTCTCTCGCCTCCCAGGAGCTGCTCTCTCCAATATTTCGGGACCGTTGGTTGACTCTTTGGAGGATATTCAGGAGGCAGTGTTACGGTCGGACACGCTTCGGCCGTTGGTGGACTCTTTACAGCGGGGAGAGACGGGGCCGACCGGCTATCACTTGTGTAACGGCCGGCTATACTATCGGGGACGGGTGGTCGTTCCCGCCGATTCAGCTTGGAAGACGATTCTGATGCATGAGTTCCACTCGTCTCCCACAGGAGGACATGCGGGGGTGCTCCGGACCCTCCAGCGGGAGCGAGCAAACGTGTTTTGGGCAGGAATGCGATGGGACGTTCAGCAGTTTGTTCGCCACTGTGACATCTGCCAGCGGCAGAAATATGAGACTTCTTCTCCGGCCGGGCTCCTCGTGCCATTGGATATTCCGCAGCTTATTTGGGACACAATCTCCATGGACTTTATTGATGGGCTGCCTAAGTCGAAAGGCAAGTCCGTCATTTTGGTGGTAGTGGATAAGCTTTCAAAGTACGGCCATTTTCTGGCCCTCAGCCATCCGTATACCGGGGAGTCTGTGGCCGCACTCTTTGCTCGGGAAATTGTTCGACTGCATGGCCTTCCTCGGGCCATTATTTCGGATCGCGACCCCACCTTCGTCAGTGGGTTCTGGCGGGAGCTATTCAGGTTGCAGGGTACCCGCTTACACTTCAGCACGGCCAATCATCCGCAGTCGGATGGTCAGACGGAGGTCCTCAATCGGGGTGTCGAGACATATCTTCGTTGCTTTGTGATGGATGAGCCTCGGAGTTGGCCGGACTGGTTACACTGGGCAGAGTACTGTTACAATACGTCATATCATTCAGCCAGCAGGATGACGCCGTTTGGGGTGGTTTACGGACGGCCTCCTCCGACCTTGGCCAGCTATGAGCCCGGCAGCACTGCCCTTCCGGCGGTGGATCGGGCTCTTCTGGATCGGGATCGTATGTTAGTCATTCTTCGGGCGAACCTACGCCTGGCACAGGAACGCATGAAGTCCCAGGCGGACAAGCACCGCACGGAGCGGGAGTTCGCCGTGGGCGATGAAGTTTTTCTCAAGCTCCAGTCGTACCGGCAGTTGTATGTGGCTCGTCGTGGCAACCATAAGCTTTCCCCGCGCTACTACGGCCCCTTTCAGATCATCAGCAGGGTGGGGCCGGTAGCTTATACGTTGGCATTACCGGAAGGTTCCCGCATTCATCCTACATTCCACGTCTCCTTGCTCAAGCGGAAGTTGGGTCCGCATGTCCAGCCAAGTTCCTTCTTACCTGAGGTTACGCCTGCTACGCTTTACGGGTCGCCACTATGTTCGGAGGAGCAAGGACGCGCTAAACAACGGGGCTGAACCTTACGGTTCAGCCCCCAATCAGTGAACCGACCGGCCAGGGGCTGAACCAGACGGGTTCAGCCCCCTTGGGAGGGGCCGGCCGGCCCCTCCAGGCCCGAATATATATATATCCGGGCAGCCCCCTTTAGGGGTTTATGCAAAGTATGATCAGGTAGAAAAAATTGAAGTCCTATCACCACATTGTCTCCTCCATTTTAGAAGCCAGAGATCTTGACACTCTCACTGTCACAGAACTACTAGGCTCCATTCACTCACATGAAGACCTGTTCTTAAAAGATAATAGTGTTCCCCTTGAGAAAGCTTTTCATACCAAGGTAAATATCAAGCAAAACAATGATAAGAGAAAAACAAACCACCATTCAACCAACTACAAACCAAACCCCCACTGGAAAGACAGAGACAAGAGAAGTAACCTTCAGCCACAAAAGGGCGACTATAAAAGAAACAATACCCAACCACATGGAGATTATAGAAGAGATATTACTCATCACTCAGGCAACCAAGCTTGTCTGATCTGTAAGAAAACAAATCATCAACCGAAAGATTGTTTTTGCAGGTGTAAAACCTGTAAGAAACCCAACCACTCAGCACAGAATTGCTGGTACAACAAGAAGGAGGAAGCTAAGTTTACAGAAGAAGAGCAGAGGGAGCAAGGAGAAGAAAACTATGCATTTCCACTATATATATGTAAAGCCAATGTTGATACCAACTCACCAACCCAATGGTTTCTTGACAGTGCCTGCTCCAGCCATATGGTGCACTACAAGAAATACTTTGTTAGCCTTGATGAAGCATTCAAGCCCGAAGTAATATTAGGAGATGGACAGAGAAAACCTATAGAAGGGAAAGGCACAATAGCAGTAATAGTAAAAGGAGAAAGAAAACTTATAGCCAATGTTCTGTATGTGTCATCCCTCCAACAAAACCTTATGAGCATTGGCCAAATCTCTAGAAATGGCTATCTCATAGTATTTGATCATCCCCACTGCCATCTCGTCGAGAAGAAGACCAACACAACTGTAATCTCTGTCGTGATAAATCCAAGCAATATTTATACTCTACATCTTCCCTTACCATCCTCCACCTTAGCTCTTGCTTGCAATCACAATACGTTATCACCCATCTCCACACTTTGGCATCAAAGGATGGGACACCTAAACCACTCCTACCTTTTACAACTTCAAAAAAACAACATGACGGAAGGACTTCCCTCTGCCCCTCTCCACGTCCAGACCTGTGACACCTGCGCAAGAGGGAAATCTCATAGGCAGCCGTTTCCTCTAAATACCTCAAGACGAGCTACTGATGCTCTAGTTCTCTTACACATTGACATTTGGGGTCCTGCCACCGCTGCTACAATGGCAGTCGTTTCATGTGGCTCTACCACTTAGAACAAAAATCAGATGCTTTTGGTCTCTTCCAAAACTTCAAGATTCAAGTGGAAAATCAGTTCAACAAGAAAATCAAAACGTTGAGGAGTGACAGAGGGGGAGAATTCACCTCAACTATGTTTACTAATTTTAATTTAGATGCAGGAATAAGAAGAGAACTCACCACACCTGGGACCCCGCAGCAAAATGGCGTTGTCGAAAGACGAAATCGAACTGTGGTAGAGATGGCAAGGACAATGATGTTGCACAAATCCTGCCCCAAATCCTACTGGGGAGAAGCCGTCTCCACCGCAGTCTATCTCCTCAACAGGTGTCCAACAAAGGCGCTGGAACATTGTACACCATATGAAGCCCTTCATAAACGAAAGCCAAGTGTGTCTCACATGCGCACTTTCGGGTGTATTGCTTACGCACACAGAGTAAGAGAAAAGAAAGACAAACTTGATGAATCAAGCATAAAATGCGTGCTAGTTGGCTACAGCGACGAGAGCAAAGCCTACAGGCTCATTGAACCTATGACACAGAAAATTATCATATCTCGTGATGTTACCTTTGATGAAGCAGGTACTTGGCAATGGAGCTCAGAACAACTATCTGCATCTTCTGCTCCGATGCTGGTTGAGCTGAGTACCAGTCTCAGCCCCGTCCTAGCACCCACCATCCCTTATCTGGAGCATCCTGCTTCGGACTCTGATTGTGATTCATCATCGCCCCGCAAGACCAAATCCATCGAAGAAATATATCAAAGAGCTGAGTATGCCCTCTGCTCCTCCTCGCCTCTCACATATGAAGTTGCCGCAAAAGAAGAACATTGGAGACACGTAATGCAAGAAGAATTGACTACGATAGAGAAGAATAAAACTTGGTCCCTTGTCACCAGACCCAAAGGTCGGGACATCATCGGGCTCAAGTGGGTGTTCAAGGTAAAACAAAATGAAGAAGGTGAGATTCTGAAATACAAAGTCCGGCTCGTTGCAAAAGGCTATTCCCAACGCCCGGGAGAAGATTACTCAGAAACATTTGCACCAGTCGCGAGGATGACGACAATTCGCCTACTTCTGGCTATTACTGCTCATCATCAGTACCCAATCTATCAGCTAGACGTGAAATCAGCATTTCTCAATGGCGAAGTTCATGAAGAAGTGTATGTCTCTCAGCCACCTAGTTTTGAACTTAGAGGGAAAGAGAAAGAGAAAGTATATCGACTTCACAAAGCTTTGTATGGTCTAAAACAAGCCCCACGGGCATGGCATGAGCATATCGACTCATACTTCATCAATGAAGGATTCACCAGGAGCATCAATGAGCCAACACTTTACATCAAAAAACAGGGAAAAGAAAGATTGATAATATGTCTCTATGTAGATGATCTAATTGTTACTGGCACGAACAGAGATCTCATCCAAATATTCCACGATAACATGAAGACAAAGTATGAAATGACAGACCTTGGAACCCTTCATTTCTTTCTTGGTCTCCAGATCAAACATCTTCCAGGAGGGTTATTTCTATCTCAGCATTTGTATACAACCAATCTTCTTGTCAAATTTAACATGCAGAACTGTAATCCTGCTGTGACGCCAATGTCTACTTCCGACAAGCTCTCACTTAAACAGGAAGGAGAAGAGGCTACAGACAAAGAAGAATACAGGAGCATGATAGGATCCTTAATCTACCCCACTCATACAAGACCAGATATCGAGAATGCAGTGAATATTGCTGCAAGATTCGTAAGCGCTCCCTCAAAAGCTCATTTCGCGGCTGCAAAAAGGATTCTCCGATATCTACAAGGCACCAAACACTTTGGGATTTTCTACTCTAAGCTTAAAACAGAGGAACTTGTCGGTTATACTGACTCCGACTGGGCCGGAGATCTCAACGATCGAAAAAGCACAAGCGGTTTTATTTTTTTTCCCTTGGAAAAAATCCAGTCTCCTGGAGCTCAAGGAAGCAACAATCCGTCGCTTTGTCGACAACAGAAGATGAATACATGGCTCTTAACAAAGCAGCCTGTGAAGCCATATGGCTGCAGAGGCTATGCCAAGAGATAAGAGATGAGAAAGAAAAGGAAGGTGTGAAGATCTTTTGCGACAATACATCTGCGATCGCCCTATCAAAGAACCTTGTACATCATAGCAGAAGCAAACACATAGATATCAGGTGGCACTTCATCAGGGAGCTAGTAGAAAAGAAGGAAGTAAATGTTGTCTTCATCAACTCCGACGAGTAGCTCCCCGACCTACTAACCAAGCCGTTGCCTCGGGAACGTTTTATCGAGCTCAGAAAGAAGATTGGTCTCATCGACGGCCACGATTTAGAGGGGGTAAAAGGAATAAATCCTAGCTGCCTGGTTTAACTCCTGCATCAGTTCTAAAGCAGAGCATTAATATTATATTACTGTTTCCAAGTCTGATTAATTAAGTAGCAGCATCCCAGGCGTTCTCTTATGCCCTGTTTCTTTAATATGCATTAAATTTGTTCCTCTATAAAAACCGGATGTAACCTGTAAGCAAAACAGGGAATTTCTTGTAAGAAGCAGTAGTAAAACTTTTTCTTCTTCCTTGTCCTGTTCCTTTCTTACCTCCTTGCCAAATTAAACCTAAGATTACCTGATGAAACCCTGGTTCACGAGTCAGCCCCACTCCAAGTTCCGCCAAACAAGCAAAAACCCTAGCGTCGCTCCCAACAAATGGCCGTATCTCATGAGGCACGAATCCATAACCCTAGACAAAATCTTCGCCAGCGGATAGCTGATGGCGAATCCCCCTCCACCGAAAGCCATATCAAAGGAAGAACGCTAAAATGGGGCGGCCAGGTGCGGGCGGAGGAGGAGATGGCGAAGAGGAGGTGGCTTGGAGATGTCGTCGAAGTAATTGAAGAGGATGTGGAAGTGATGAAGGGAGCGGAGGAGGATCTGCAGAAGACTAGGAGGTAGATGATGAGGGATATAGCGGCAAGGAAGATGGTGCGAAGGCGGGGGAAGTTCGTTAGGGCTTGCCGGAGGCGGGGAGAGGGGCTCACCAGCATGTTTAACGTGCCGGCGATCTGTCAAGCTTGTCGAAGTATTTTCTTCAACTCAGCGACTGGTTTGAGCCGTTACAGAACTGGTGCCGGCGTGCCGCCGATGCATTATGAGGGACCCAGCTTGACCGCATCCAACTGTGACACGTGGAATGATAATAATTCAATCTCATTATTAAAATATTGAAATCAAATTGAACTAAACCATTAAGCCATCTAAGAGCAACTCCAACCGCACTCTAAAATCTCCAAATATGCAGCTCGCCCCCCTCCAACCGAACTCCAATTTCTCCTCCAAAAATGGAGGGGCGGGCATTTTCTATTTCTCCTCTAAATTTAGAGGAGGGGGGGGGAGAGAGAAAATAGAGCTCCTCCATTTAATTTTTTTTTATTTTTTTAAAAATTAGTTAAATTATATATTTTTAAAACTTGTGTATAATTTTATTATGTACGTAATTGCTAATATATTTTATAAAATTTGGCATATAATATATCAATAAATTTGTCTTTTCGAGACCTACAAAATGACACTAATATTAAATGTTTTTTAATTATTATTTATCGCGCACATATAACAAATACAAGAAGTTCAATCATGTCAGATACACCAAAATACTTTCTGATTTTTCAAGATAAGACATTTTACTGATTAAACGCGCGCATACATCAGAAGACATTCAAATTAATATGCATAAATATTTTTAAATTATATTGTCTCGTTGCCATGTCGTTCCCAAAGATGTTCAATCAGTGCATGTTGAAGTGCAAAATGCGTATCTTTGTCTCTGATTTTTTTATGCCGATTTAGGAACTGACGAAATCTTTCGGCTTCGTCTGTGTCCATCTCTTCAACATTCTGAGTCGGTGGCGGCGGTGAAATATCGACAACTTCATTTTCATCTCGCTCGTCTTCGATAATCATATTGTGCATTATAATTTTTTTTTAAAAAAAAAAGACAAAATAACAATAAAAAAGTTTTTTCGAGACCTAAAAAATGAGGCTAACATTGGATATTTTCTAATTAATATTTATTATAGTATTATTAAATTATTATTTTATTGGATATATTTAGTTATATACATATACTATAAATATTATATATATATATATACTTATATATAAATATACATATACATAAAAAATATATAGACATATATTAAATAATAATATATACATAAAATAATACCATGTTCTCTAAATATGGAGAACATGGTTGGAGTTGCTTGAACCATGTTCTCCATATTTGGAGAACATGGTACAATGGAAGCCTCTAAATATAGAGGCTTCCATTGGAGTTGCTCTAAACAACCCCCAACACACGGAAAATTTTGGTGTGCTCGGTTGATTAAAAGATGTCAGTAGATTGGGTCATGATGCTCAGATTTATTGTGCACCGCGGACCGCATAAAATTATAAGTTTTTTCTCTTTCTATTGGTGGAGATCTAAAGAATGATCTGCCGAGCGGACCGTATTTTTACTCCTCACAGAAAATTTTTGGTCCGCTAAGCGGAGCTAAAGGAAAAAATCGTTCGACCAATTAAAAGGTGCAAGTAGGTGGGGTCATGGTGCACAGATTTACTGTGCACCGTGGACCCCACAATATTACAAGCTTTTTCTCTTTCAGATTAGTGAGGACCTAAAGAATGGTCCGTCGAGCGGATCGTATTTTTACTCCCCATGAAAAAAAATTTTGTCCGCCAAACGGACCTAAAGAAAGGTCCGGTGGGCCAATTAAAAAATGCGAGCAGATGGGACCATGATTCACGATTTCTGTGCATCGCGGACCTCACAAAATTACAAGTTTTTTCTATTTTTTTGGTGGGGACCTAAAGAATGGTCTGCCGAGCGGACCATGTTTTTACTCCACGCGAAAATTTTTTTGGTCCGCCGAGTGGACCTAAAGAAAGGTTTGTTCGGTCAATTAAAAGGTGCGAGCAGGTGGGGTTATGGTGCACAGATTTACTGTGCACCGCGGACCCCACAAAATTACAAGCTTTTCCTCTTTCTGATTGGTGGGGACCTAAAGAATGGTCCACCGAGCGGACCTAAAGGAAGGTCCGGAAGGTCCACTAGGCCAATTAAAAGGTGCGAGCAGGTGGGGCGATGGTGCACAGATTTACTGTGCACCGCAGACCCCACAAAATTACAAGTTTTCCTCTTTCTGATTGGTGGAGACCTAAAGAATGGTCCGCCGAGCGGACCGTATTATTACTCCCCATGGGAAATTTTTTGTTTCGCCGAGCAAACCTAAAGGAATGTCCGCTCGACCAATTAAAAGGGGCGAGCAGGTGGGGCCAAGGTGTACAGATTTACTGTGCATCGCGGACCACACAAAACTACAGGCTTTTCCTCTTTCTGACTGGTGGGGACCTAAAGAATGATCAGCCAAGCAGATCGTATTTTTTCTCCCCACGAAAAAAATTTTGGACTTGAAGAAAGGTCCGCTCAGCAAATTAAAAAGTGAGAGCAGGTGGGGTCATGGTCCACCGATTTACCGTGCATCGCGGACCCCATAAAATTACAAGTTTTTCCTCTTTCTGATTGGTGGGGACCTAAAGAATGGTTCGCCGAGCGGATCGTATTTTTTCTGATTGGTGGGGACCCCACAATTTACAAGCTTATTCTATTTCTGATTGGTGGAGACCTAAAGAATGGTCCGCCGAGCAGACTGTACTTTTACTCCTCACGGAAAATTTTTTGGTCTGCCGAGCAAACTTAAATGAAGGTCCGCTCTGTCAATTAAAAGATGCGAGCAGGTGGGGACATGGTGCACAGATTTACTGTGCACTGCGGACCCCACAAAATTACAAGTTTTTTCTCTTTCTGATTGGTGGCGACCTAAAGAATAGTCTGCCGAACGGACCGTATTTTTACTCCCCACGAAAAAAATTTTGGTCCGCAGAACAGACCTAAAAGAAGGTTCGCTCAACCAATTAAAAGGTGCGAGCAGGTGGGGTCATGGTGCACAGATTTACTGTGCATCGCAGACCCACAAAATTACAAGTTTTTCCTTTTTCTGATTGGTGGGAGGATCTAAAGAATGGTCCACCGAGCGGACCTAAAGGAAGGTCTGCTTGGCCAATTAAAAGGTGCGATCTGGTGGGGTCATGATGCACAGATTTAATGTGCACCGCGGACCTCACAAAATTACATGTTTTTCCTCTTTCTAGTTGGTGGGGACCTAAAAAATGGTCCGTCGAGCGGACCGTATTTTTACTTTCCACGGAAAATTTTTTGGTTCGCCAAGCAGACCTAAAGGAAGGTCCCCTGGGCCAATTAAAAGGTGCGTGCAGGCGAGGCCATGGTGCACAGATTTACTGTGCACCGCGGACCCCATAAAATTATAAGCTTTTCCTCTTTCTGATTAGTGGAGACCTAAATAATGGTCTGTCGCGCGGACCGTATTTTTACTCTCCATGAAAAAAAATTTGTCCGTCGAGTGGACCTAAAGGTAGGTCTTCTCAGTCAATTAAAAGGTGCAAGCAGGTGGGGACATGATGCACAGATTTATGGTGCACTGCGGACCCCACAAAATTATAAGCTTTTCCTTTTTCTGATTGGTGGGGACCTAAAGAATGGTCCGCCGAGCAGACCGTATTTTTTCTCCCCACGAAAATTTTCTTGGTCCACCGAGCAGACCTAAAGGAAGGGTCCGCTCGGCCAATTAAAAGGTGTCTGCAGGTGGGGTCATGGTGCACAGATTTATTGTGCATCGCAGACCCCACAAAATTACAAGTTTTTTGACTTTCTGATTTGTGGGGACCTAATGAATGGTCTATCGAGCGGATCGTATTTTTACTCCTCACGAAATTTTTTTTGATCCACCAAGCGGACCTAAATGAAGGTTCGCTCGGCCAATTAAAAGTTGCGAGCAGGTGGGACCATGATGCACAAATTTACTATGCACCGCAGACATCACAAAATTACAAGCTTTTTCTCTTTATGATTGGTGGGGACCAAAAGAATGGTCCGCTGAGCGGACCGTATTTTTACTCCCCACGAAAAAAAATTTGGTTCGTCGAGCGGACCTAAAGAGGTCCACTCGGCCAATTAAAAGGTGCGAGCAGGTGGGGTTATGATGCACAGATTTACTATACACAGCGGACCGCATAAAATTACAAGTTTTTCCTCTTTCTGACTAGTTTGCTCCTAAAGAATTGTCCGCCCAGCGGACCGTATTTTTACTCTCCACGAAACAAAATTTGGTCCGCCGAGCGGGCCTAAAATAAGGTTAGCTCGATCAATTAAAATGTGTGAGTAGGAGGGGTCATCGTGCACAGATTTACTGTGCACCGCGGACCCCACAAAATTATAAGTTTTTTCTCTTTCTGATTGGTGGGGACCTAAAGAATGATCTGCCGAGCGAACCGTATTTTTACTCCTCATGGGAAATTTTATGGTCCACCGAGCGGACCTAAAACAATGTCCGCTCGGTCAATTAAAAGGTGTGAGCAGGTGGGGCCATGGTGCACAGATTTACTGTGCACCGTGAACCTCACAAAATTACAAGTTTTCCTCTTTCTAATTGGTGGGGACCTAAAGAATGGTCCGCCGGGCGGACCGTATTTTTACTTCTCACGAAAAATTTTTGTTCCGCCAAGCGGACCTAAAGTGAAGTCTGCATGGTCAATTAAATGGTGCGAGCAGGTGGGGTCATGGTGCACAGATTTACTGTGCACCGCGGACCCCATAAAATTACCAGTTTTTCCTCTTTCTGATTGGTGGGGACCTTAAGAATGGTCCATCGAGGGGTCCGTATTTTTACACCCCACCAAAATTTTTTGGTCCGCCAAACGGACCTAAAGGAAGGTCCGCTCGACCAATTAAAATGTGCGAGAATGTGGGGTCATGATGTACAGATTTACTGTGTACCGCAAACCCCACAAAATTACAAGCACTTTCTTCTTTCAGATTGGTGGGCACCTAAAGAATAGTCCATCGAGAGAACCATATTTTACTCCTCACGGAAAATTGTTTAGACCGACGACCAGACCTAAAGGAAGGTCCGCTCGGCCAATTAAAAGGTGCAAGCATGTGGGGTCATGATGTACAGATTTACTGTGCACTGCGGTCCCCACAAAATTACAAACTTTTCCTCTTTCTGATTGGTGGGGACCTAAAGAATGGTCCGCTAAGCGGACCGTATTTTCTCCCACAAAAATTTTTTTGGTCCACCGAGCAGACCTATAGAAATGTCCGCTCGGCCAATTAAAAGGTGAGAGCATGTGGGGTCATGGTGCACAGATTTAATGTGCACCGTGGACCCCACAAAATTACAAACTTTTCCTCTTTTTGATTGGTTGGGACCTAAAAATGATCTGCCGAGCTGACAGTATTTTTACTTCCCACAAAATTTTTTTTGGTCCGCCGAATGGACCAAATGGAAGGTCAGCTCGGCCAATTAAAAGGTGCGAGTAGGTGGGGTCATTAGTGTGCACCACGGACCCCACAAAATTACCAGCTTTTCCTGTTTCTGATTGGTGGGGACCTACAGAATGGTCCGTCGAACAGAACGTATTTTTACTCCCCATGGAAAATTTTTTGGTCCACCGAGCGGACCTAAAAAAAGGTCCACTCGACCACTTAAAAGGTGCGAGCAGGTGGGGCCATGGTGCACAGATTTACTAGGCACCACGAACCCCACAAAATTGCAAGTTTTTCCTCTTTCTGATTGGTGGAGACCTAAAGAATGATCCGCCAGCTGATCGTATTTTTACTCCCCACAGAAATTTTTTTTGCCTGTCAAGCTAACCTAAAGGAAGGTTCGCTCAGCCAATTAAAATATGCGAGCAGGTGGGACCATGGTGCACAGATTTACTGTGCACCGCGGACCCCACAAAATTACAAGCTTTTTCTCTTTCTGATTGGCGGGGACCTAAAGAATGGTCTGCGGAGTGGTCCGTATTTTGACTCCCCACGTAAAATTTTTTCGCCCGTCGAGCGGACCTAAAAAATGTCCGCTCGGCAAATTAAAAATTTTATTTTAAAATTTATTTGTCTTCGCTTGGTGACTGGGCCCCCCTAGCTAAAATTATAAAGGGCATAAAAAATTATATATATATTTTGAAAGATTTTAGCAACTTCAAAAATTTATTTCATGATAGCAATTCCGTTTTAGAATACTAAAATAGAATAATTTTTCAATTTCGTGCAGGCTAGTGTTCATTTTGGGGAAGATATTTTCGGGTTAAACGATGTGTTGATTGTTATAGCGGAGCTGAATGAAAAAAATATATATATAGCTTTTGTCATTTCGATTTTGTTAGAATGATAAAATTTATGTTTTGGTTTGAATATATATGTGCAGTTTTAAGTGTAGTTAATTTTATCAATTAGCGGAGGAAAAAGATTAAAAAAAAATCCAATGTAATTTTAAAAAAAGCTGCAAATATCTGGCGGGTTTGCAATTATCTATTTGTGGGTTGCAAATATCCAAGGGATGCAAATATTGATTATATGGCTGCAAATATCAACACCCATTATTTATGACATTTTACTCCTCCCGCTTAATCACTCGCCGCCCAAGATATTCTTCTTATCAAAGTCGCTGGCTAGGTGTTCGTCAGGGGAAAATATTTATATACATGTAACCATTTCTATTTTTTGGTCCGCGGACTGTATTTTTAGCCCAAGATATAATTTTTTTAAAAAAATAAATCACCAAATATTAATTTACATGTTTTTATGATCATTTTAAGATTCCATATATATATGTTACAGTATGAAAATACACATGTAAAAAAATGATTTTTTTAATACAAGTACTGTTGTAAATTATATACATTTTTACGACTGTAAATATAACTATGAATACAGTTACAGTCGCAATTTCAACTAAAAATATTGTCTCGCACCATCCCATCAAACGTTGCGCGTACAGAAAATTCTCTCTCACCCCTTCTCTCTCTAAGTCTTCATTTGACTTAGTGTTTTACCATAATCTGATCATCATAAAATATATATTTGGCACAACAACAGTTATGACGGTCGCCGGGAAAAAAATTAGTTTTAAACATATAATCGAACGAAGTTTGATATGTCAGGTCAGGCGTTCATGAACGATAACTCATAACCCCCGCGATTAAGAAAACTATCGCTATACCAAATGGAGCCTAAGGCTTCATTTGTCGTGGCAGTGACGGTCATGAACGCAGTGGTCATGAACTATTTTTTGTGAACGTCGGACCTCACCTAAAAAAGTTCATGCATTTTATGCTCAAAACTAGTTTATTTTTTTGATAGCGGTCATAGCTGTAACAACTCAGTTTTATAATAATGATAAATAAATAAAAATAAACCTAACCTAAACTCCCCCTTATAAACCGAGTCGGCCAGCCCTTCCCCCGTTCCCGCATCCCGCAAGCTGTAAACCCGTCGGCCTAGGGTATTTCTCTCGATCCAGCTCTTCCACTTCCGTCGCTGCTCCCGCACGAAGTCGCCGCTCCCGATCCGCTCGCCTCCCTGTTTTCTGACGACTCCTGCTTCTGTCGGCATCTCCTGCTCATCTCCATGGCCGACAGCTTCTCCCTCCTCTTTGGTCGGCATCCCTCTTCTCTTCCAAGGGCCGACTGCTTCTTCTCCCTTCCTCCAAAGGCCTGCAACAGCTCTCCCTTCCAGCAGCCCTCTTCCCTCTTTGTTCTGGCCGACATTTGGCTAGAAGAGCGGCTAGAGTTTACTCCGTCTTCCTAGGGTTTGCTCGTTTTTCACCCCTACTTAGATTTTGGACCCGATTTTGACTTCCTTGGGTAAGAAATCCCAATCTTTTCCTCTTTTCAGATTTCCACAAATTTTTTCTTTGAAAGTTTGCGCTCCAATTTCATATATCATGTGTTTCAGATTTTTGCTCTTATCGTAATCATCTAACTATTGTATGTTTGTATTTTCTGGCGTCGCTCCTCGATTCAGTTGGTGGGAGTCATGTGAAGTCCTCTCTGAATTAAGGTTTCCTTTAACCCAAGAATCGTCAAGTCTCTGTCTCCGCGTGGAATCTCTCGTTCCCTCACTCATGAGGGAGGTAAATTTTTAAACTCTACTCTTGCTTGAGACTTGCGATAGATAAATCGTCTGTGTTAGCGTAGTTGTAATTGGTTATAGCGTTTCCATCGTTTATTGAACAAGTTCGCTTGAGGAGTGCCAATTTTGCTAGTATCGCTTAGCCGTCATCGCCAATTGCAGCTTCTTTAAGGCAAGTAAAGATCTTTCTTTCTTGCAAACATTGAACTTAATTGTTTTGTCTGATCTTATATTTATATGAATCAATATTTGATAGCTTGTTTTGTTAGATAAATTTAGACATCGAATCTTTTATTAGACTTGTTACTAGTTTGAGGTTCACGCGATAGGATTAGCACGAGTTGTGAATGTAAATGATGATATTTGAGTAATTGAGAGACGAGTTAGTGAATGATAGTTAATTGGATATTCAATTTGAGAATTTGCATCTTGTTTGATGAATAATTTGAGAACAGTAAGCTTGAGTACGAGCATTAATAGATTTGAATGGTCATTGTTAAGCCTCCCGATTATGGATTTAAAGATGGTTGGGTTATGTCACACTCGTACCGTACACACATTTGAATTTGAAGATCACACTTGTAACGAATTATGAATAACAAATATATGATTGGTGCTTCTACATCATGCTCGGTAGTGAACGCATATTTTTCTTGGAAGATAACTGTGTCCTAGAATTTGTTTAACCTAGGCAAGTTCTCGATATCACTGTTCTGACACATGTCAACTTACCTCTACAATATACTCGATAAATCTTCTTGATATTATGACCTTGACCTCTCGAACCTGCGAAGCTTAAACTCGATGTTTGGTTCCTTCTGTGTCGTCGAATCTGGTTTAGTATGTCTGTCTGAGTAAAACTTATTCTTGTTCTGATCGCACACTTTAAGTATTTTCATTTCCGTTAAAGAACACTTAAGTATGAAGTTCAAAAACAAATCCGTAGTTGTAAGCAAGTTCTTGAACTATAGCGTCTAACTGAGCATCTGTCTGTCGTCATGGTCACAACAAGCAGGATTACTTTTCAGACAAGATTTGCACGAAGATCTGATCGTGAACCATGGGCGTCCGCTATAGCACCTACACCCTTCATCGATCACGACTTACAACATATTACATGAATAATGTTAGGATATGCTCCGGAGTAGTCTAATACACAAACTTGTTCTGTTTAGCTCTGTTATTTGCTTGTCTCGAATAGTTTTGCTTCATGAAAACTGGTACTCTCATGTTTTTCTACTTCTGTTACTGTTCTATACTTTACTCTGCTCATCATATTTATTTCAATGTTCTGAGACTTTCCCTTTGTGTTTTGGAATTGCCTTAACTTTTGTATCAGCGCCGTCAGGTTCCTGGGCCTGATCTGCATCAAGCTTCTGCTCTACGATGATTGATCTTCTAGCTGTGTCAGGTTTGATGTTTTGATTCGTTTCTTTTACTGTCAGATGTTTTCTTTATGTGATAATTATGAACAGTAATACATGGACAATTGCTAGGCTATTAAATACCATGTACTAAAATTTATTATTATATGCATGTGCCTCTGTTAAATCATAATTGCATGAAAACTATAATAGTGTCTAAAAAACATGAATTTGCAAAATACATATGCAATTAAAACTCTGAAAGGTTTCACATAACAAAAATCAAACCGTTTTTACTAAACAGTAAATATTTTAAAACTATTTTTAGTATTTTCTGCATCCGCCTTAGCAGACATGTATTTCCTTCCACCTATGCCTATGGCATCACGGCCCGCCCGAAGCGCTCTCTGACTTCTGTCGAGACAGGTCGTGACAATAATCTCTTGTCAAACAAACATTCTATGATAATGACGTTTTGGACCAAACTCATCAGAGTAAATAAACCACACTAGACGAAACCTGTCTCTAACAATTGTAAAATAAATTGTGTTAATATTCAAAATATACATATAAAGATATGCACATTCAAACATGTATATTTTCTTATATAAATATATACTCATCCTAAATCCTTAAAACCTCCGAGATCTCCAGCTGTCATCTCCCTCAATACTATACTCACATAAAATATATCAAAAAAATCACAAAAATTAAACCCCACTCAACATAAAAACACTAACTCCTGTAATTAAATTTGCAAAATTAGAGAAATAAGGAGATCAGTTGTTTTTGTGCTGAATGCGACTCACTTTTTTGTAATTTTTTGGTATATTTTAAGTAAGTATAGTATTATCCTGGGAATAAGCCACCCAACTAATTAATCAAATGCCGAACAAACAAAACTAACATCTCTCAATTGATTTATAATCAAATGAGTCAACCAGTCCATCTTTATGAAGCTTAGATTCGAGTCATTTGTTCTTAGTCTTTTAATATTTTCTATATTATATATCTAATGGTATAAGCTCAAGACTCATCCAAAGAATCATAATTACACAAGTAAGCTCAAAATTCAAGTAATCTCACATCCCAGCAATAGGATCATTTACGGGACCTCCCCTATAAGTTTGCTAAATTACATGTTGCACACCCTCTTACAATTGAAAATACAAAAACCTCCATTGAAGTTCCCCTAGGAGTAAATTTTTAGGGCTTGGATTTAATGAAATGAAAACTTTTGAGTTTTTGTAATTCAAAAGTAAGAGAGGTCCAACCTGTGATTGTGCTAACTTCAAGAGCAAGTTTTGGTAATCATTCAAAGTTCAAACATGAAAAAAACAGAAACAAATTTGCCACAAAAAACTTGGTATGATGAGCCTCGTACATCAAATTCACCCGCGGCTTACCCATATTTAAACGCACAAATGAATGTCCATCCACAACAATCCATCCACAACATCAATTGGGAATTGATGATCCATAGCCTCAACTCTGATTTGAACTTCATGTTGTTATCCAAATATAAAGCTGTCGAATCCGATCAGCCAGGTCATACTGAACTTCTATCAGTTCAATTGTGCTTCGACACTAGTCTGCTTGTCCACACAAGCGATCTCTAATGCCTCCAACTCCCGAACCAAACGCTCGTCATGAACCGACAACCAGTTGGCTTGCGCAGGCGCTCTGCTACTCAACGCATCCGTAACCGCATTCCCTTTCCCAGGCAAATAATGAATCTTGAATGTGTAGTCCCCCAGGAACTCCATCCATCTCTGTTGTCGTATGTTTAGATCCTTTTTATCCAACAAGTACTTCAGGATCTTGTGGTCGGGATAGATATCGACCTTCACACCATACAGGTAATGCCTCCACAGCTTTAGGGCAAATATCACGACCGCTAACTCCATGTTGTGACCAGATAATTCCTCTCATGCACCTTCAGCTGATGCAAGCCATAATCTATTACACTTCCATGCCGCAGTAGAACACAACCCAATCCACTGCCCGAAGCATCGTTGTAGATCTCAAAGACTTCGATTCCACTCGGCGAACATAGAACTGGTGCTGTGGTCAATCGACTTTTCAACTCTTCGAAAGCTTATGCGCACTCATGCGTCCAAACAAACTTCTGTTCTTTCCTTATTATAGTCGTGAGGGAAACGCTATCCGCGAGAAGTTCTCCATGAAGCGCCTGTAATAGCCGACAAGCCCCAGAAAACTCTGATCTTCCGCTAACGTAGACAGCACAGGCCACTCCCGTATAACAACTATCTTCACCGGATCCACCGCAATTCCCTCTCCACTAACTATGTGACCAAGGAGCGATACTGAGGACAACCAAAACTCGCATTTGGAGAACTTGGCATACAGTTGGTTCCTCCTCAGCGTATCCAACACCAAATCCAGATGCTTAAAGTGATCCTCCTCACTCTATGAGTACAGCAATATATCATCGATAAAGACGATCACAAAGTGGTCCAGGTACTCTCTGAAAGTTCTGTTCATCAGATCCATGAACACGGATGATGCATTAGTCAACCCAAACGGCATGACGGTAAACTCATAGTGCTCGTACCTCGTGCTGAATGCTATCTTGGGGATATCACTTCCTCTTATTCTCAGCTGATAATAACCAGTCTCGAAAATTCTTCCATCGAGATGTCCATGAGATTGTCTTCCCCTCAGGTGATGTAGCTCTAAACCTTCCCACCACAACGTTGCATCTTCGTCCAACAGGAAAGTAACTATGGTGGTCATCCGCCACTCCGTTTCTATAGATGTCAAGACTCTCTTTACTCGGGAGAGCCAATCCTCAGCTTAGGATGGGTTTCCCGTCCCCGAGAACACCGGAGGATTGAAGCCTATAACATGCTTGAGCTGCTTTTCAGTTGCTCTCCTAGGTACCGATGGCTCCACCACCACTTGCTCCACCCTTCTCGGTTCCGCCACTTGAAGCGGTACTTGCTCCACCGCAGGGGCAGGCTGCTGCATTTGCCTTGTAGGCTGGGCATTTAACATAGCGAACACCGCTTCAGCTCCAATCTTATGGTTTCTACCGAGGGAGGCGTTGCAAGCACATCATTCGGTGTGCTACTTGCCTCAAAAATCGGACGTTCTGATGGCCCTGCACCACTCCTGGTCACCTATAGTCGTACAAAACACCATTAAGTGACGCACACACATGTGTTCACCACCCCTTAAAAGAATTCGTCCACGAATTCATTTAAGTTGACCGAAATCGGTAGTCTGATACCAAATTGTAACACCCCCTATCCGTCACATAGCATATAGCAGTAGGTCCGGCCGGGGCCTGACGCCATATACCACATACAGACCGAAGGGTTACGCAATGAAACCATCCTTCCAATAACCAACATCCAACACAGAGCACATTCTAGCTGAAGCATTTTAAATGTTGCAAAAATAAGAACTCAGCCACAGCATGAATGTCCACTAACAATAACCCAAAAGGAATGAACGTACAAAAATACACAAAGTACTTTGGCCTTATGCCCTTACAAGAGTTTACTCAAATAAATAGTGTCTTCCAAACATCGGCACGCAGGCCGGTCACACATGAGAATAAAATTAAACATTAGCAAAGGCCTTCGAGGGCCGGCTCAGCAACAAGGGCTTTTGCCCGTAATTTGCCACTAGACTCCGCAGCACCTGTAAGAAACAATCCACCGAAGCAGTGGCAAACAAAAGCAACGGTCAGCTAAAGCTGACCAAATTATAACGACCCCGCCCCCAAACTTGGGGCGGCGATGCTCCTTCCCTGCACTTTATTAGCATAGCTAAACAGTAGTGAGATTACACTTCATTACAGGCGTAGGCTCGCACGTCCACATACTCTGTGCTCTCAGGGCACATTCTCGGTGAACCCGGTCAAAATCTGCGGTCTCACCACCGCCCCTTGGACGGCAAATCTCGTGAGCATTATGGTCTTTCAGGCCTGAGCCTAAGACCCTCCATCTATGCCAACATCAAGCACCACATACCTTAGGTCTCTTTAGCCGAACGACATAGAGCGGGTATGGTTTCGCCTGACCCGTTGCTCACACCGCAATGCTAATTTAAGCCATATGCGCGGGTCAAGCTTCCCTGAGTCCCAATTCGATCACACACTTTACATAACCCAGTTATGTGCAAGTTGGCTCCCAGGTAGGGGTGTGCGCAGTGCGGTTTGGTGCGGTTTTGGCCCAAACCACAACCGCACCGTAAGGGCTCGGTTTTTGTCCGAGAAAAACCGCACCACATCGAAATTATGCAATGCAGTTTCGGTTTGGTGCGGTTGCGGATTCGGTGTGGTTTTTAACATGTATTTTACATAAACTACAGGTAAGCATCAGAACTCTGAATGTTGTTTGATAATTAATGAGTTCTTTTATGTTTTGCTGTTTTTCTCTCTTTATTGTATTAAATTACATCATTTTCTTAAAACAGGTGATTTCATTTTCATAAAATTTGATGCAGTTATTTGTCTTTCTTTTTGGAGATGTCATACCAACTTATGAATTATATATTATTTTGTGAATATCATGTTTTATAGACAAATATTTTCACATAAACTTTGTTGCAGGAGACTAATTTATTCTTATATATCAACACTTCTTATGCAATATTTTGTTTTAATTTGGATTATTAAAACTAAGATACTGTTCTAATTAATATCCAAGTAGTTTGTGTGTGGAAGAGATACAACAACACTAAAACCTTTATCCCACTATAATGTGGTCGGCTATATGGATCATTTGTCATCATTGTGTCATATCTTGACATATTCCCACTAATGCGTACATCATGTTTTTCTTATAGTTTTAAGCCTTTATTCCCCTATAGTGTGTGTGGAAGATATGATTCAGCAAAATATCTCACCTAATTATAATAACTCTGACGGTCATATATCGTATAAATATATCAACTCTTACTTAATATACTTAAATGTGACGTCACATAATTATAAAAATTTAAATACAAAAAATATTCGGTGCGGTGCGGTTTTTGCGGTTTTCAAAATCCAAAAACCACACCGCATCGAACCACGCTTGGTTTGTAAAAGTTCAAAACCGCACCGCACCTAAACTATGCGGTGCGGTTTAAAAATCGATGCGGTTTTTTGCGTTGCGGGCGGTTTTTGCGATTTACAGTTTTTCATGCTCACCCCTACTCCCAGGCCACGAAGATGGCAGTATCATGCTTCTGCCCAGTTTTCCGGGTGCACCTTGCAGTTAGTCCCCAAGGTTCCCTGTTGCAATCTACCACGTAGAAAACCCGAAAAACAACCAACGGCGCGGAGTCTTCTCTGGCCATTCATGCAATGCAACATCACCGATCCAGACCAACTTGTTTGGGTAGGACTCACACACCATGCCTATGTCCGTTCTTCGATTTCGGACTCTACATGCAAAACAACGGGGACTATTCATGTCTACCCGAAGGAATACCTCACACTCACCGCATACTCGCGAGAGCGGGCTTCCTATGAAAAAATAAAAGAGGACTTCACATGTCCAAGATGAGAATCGTTACCCTTGTGTTTCTCTTTGGCACCATGAAGATCTAGACGGATGAAAAGCACCGCAACGGTCTCGCCTTCGTAGATCTGAACTTGGCTTGAGATTTGGGGCTCCAAAGCTCCACCGGCACCCGGAACTCTCCTCCTCCTTCTTACTTTCTCTCCCCTCTCTCTAAAGCTTTAGAAAGAGAAATCTTGAAGTAGAATGAGGATTTCAAGCCCTATTCCCGAACTTAACCCAGCAGGAACAACCTGGGGCCCTTGGATCCCAAAAGAAGGAAACAGACGGCCACGATTTGTGTAACGCCCCGAAACTCAAAGGAGCAAAGGGGGACGTTTTGGGCCAGTTTTGGTTTCTGGCTGAAGGCACACGGCCTGGGACACGGGCGTGTCCCAGGGCGTGTCAAGTGTGTGCCGACACTTAGTCGCGAAGTCGTCGAGTTATACTCGACGATTCGTCGAGAAAGGGCACACGGCCTGCGACACGGGCGTGTCGCAGGGCGTGTCGACCCGTGTCGACACTTAGCCGTGAAATCGTCGAGTTATTCTCGACGATTCGTCGAGAATGGGCACACGGCCTGCGACACGGGCGTGTCGCAGGGCGTGTCGACCCGTGTCGACGATCGTCAAGATGAAATCGTCGAGATTCACTCGACGATCGTCGAGACAAGGTACACGGCCTAGGACATGGGCGTGTCCAAGGCCGTGTCATCCAGTCGTCGTTCTCCCCTCGACGAAATGTCCCGTGTACACGGCCTGGGGGCCCAGGCGTGTCAATGTGACACGGGCAAGGACACGGGCGTGTCCTAGAACCGGTGCAGTGCTCGGGTTGGAAACGGGGGAAAATCATGGGGTACACGGCCGGCTACACGGCCGTGTCAGCTGGAACACGGGCGTGTCAGCTCGAACACGGGCGTGTTCGATACCCGTGTGCGTGTTCAGAAGATTCGATTTTGACGGCGAATGCGGCACACGGCCCTGGACACGGGCGTGTGCCAGGCCGTGTTCGGCCCAGATTGGGCATTTCAGCCCCGAATCAAAGCCGCTCGTTTTCTTAGGTTGAGATCCGACGGCTGGGGATGGTTCCTGAGAGTATATACTCGGGTTTGACTTAGAAAAATCCACACTTTTCACCCCTTTTCATCTCTCCAAACCCTTGGAGAAAGAAGAGCTAAGGCAAGAGGAAGAGGAGCTAGATCCGCCATTGGAGGAGCTTCGGAGCTCCGAATCGCAAGCCGACTCCGGATCCACGGAGGCAACGCAAGTGCGGTGATTTCTATCCGATTACATTTCGATGGCGCCAAAGAGGAACGCAAGGGTAACGATCCTCACTTGTGAGCATGATAGCTCTCTTTCTTAGCATAGGAAGCCCTCTCTCGCGAGTTTGCGAAGAGTTGGAGGCGTTCCTTCGGGTAGATATGTAAAGTCCCTGTTGTTTAGCGTCCGTATGCGAGAACGGAAATAGGCATTTTGGTTGAAGCCTACCCGGACATGTTAGTCCGGATCGGTGATGTTGCATTGCATAAGGCCGGAGAAGACTCCGTGCTATTTGGTGTTTTCGGGTTTTCTACGCGGTAGATTGCAGCAGGGAGCCTTGGGGACTAACCCAAAGGTGCACCCGGAAAACTGGGCGGACACGAGGTCTTGCCAACTTGGTGGCTTGGAAGACAACTTGAACATAATCGGGTTATGTGACTTGTGATGAAAATGGGACTCGGTAGAAGTTTGACCTGCGCATATGGTTTAAATTACCGTTGCGGGCGCATATGGTTTAAATTATCGTTGCGTGGTGAGCACGGGTTAGATGGAACCGTACCCACTCTATGTCGTTCGGATTAGGGCCGTTGGCATAGATGAGGGTCTTCGGCGGTCTATGGTTTTAATTACCGTGACCCATGCCAGGAAGACAAACTGCTCATTGTTTGGCCGTCCAAGAGAGGATGGCGGTGAGTCGGCAGACTTAGACTGCGTTCACCAAGAATGTGCCCTGAGTGCACGGGGTGTGTGGCCGTTGAGCCTCCGCCTGTGATGAAATGACTATATTTATAATGCTCGCTTATGTTAATGAAATGCAGGGAAGGAGCATCGCCGCCCCGAGTTGGGGGCGGGATCGTTATAATTTGGTCAGCATTGCTGACCGTTGCTTTGTTTGCCACCGTGCGGTGGTTTGTTTGCTTGCAGGTGCAGCTGGACCGAGCGGTCAATAGCGGGCTAAAGCCCTTTTTGCGAAGCTGGCCCTCGAAGGCCCAAGTGAAATGTTTTCTATTTTTATTCATGTATGGCCGGCCTGCGTGCCGAGGTTGGTAAATCATGTAACAGTCAAGTGAAACTTTTTGTAAGGCCTTAAGGCCAATGTTTGGGTATTTTTGTATACATTCCTAAATGTTGTATTAGTGGACATTCGTGCTCTTATGCTGGGTTCTTGTTTACAACTTATATTAACTGCTTCCGCTAGAATGCTCTGTGTAGGACGTTGAGATTGGTTGGATGGTTTCCATAAGTAACCACCCGGTCTGTCTGTGGTATATGGCGTCGGGCCCCGGCCGGACCTACTGCTATATGTTATGCGACGGATAGGGGGCGTTACAATTTGGTATCAGACTACTGGTTTTGGTCGGGCTTAAACGGAATTCGTTGTCGAATTCTTTTTAAGGGGTGGTGAGCACATTGTGTGCGTCATCGTTATAATGGTAAAAGAACCCATGAATGTCCACTTAGGAATGAAAATACTCGTGTTTGAGGAACCTGCGTGTTCCTATAATTGCTGTTTGCAATGTTATTTGGTCGCTTAATGGTGTTTTGTACCACTATAGGTGACCCGAAGTGGTGTTGGGCCGTCAGAACGCCGAGGTTCTGAGGCTAGTAGTGCACCAGAAGTTGCTCCAGCAACACCTTTGTCGGCTGAAAATATACGATTGGTGGCTGAAGCGGTGTTGGCCGTGATAAATGCGCAGCCTGGGAGGCAAGCGCAGCAGCCCGCTCCTGTGATGGAGCAAGCACCTCTTCAAGAGGCCGAGCCGAGGAGGATGGAGCAAGTGGTTGTAGAACCAATAGTGCCAAGGAGGGCGACTGAGAGGCAGTTGAAGCATGTAATGAGCTTTAACCCTCCGTTATTCTCGGGGTTGGGAACCCCATCGCAGGCTGAAGACTGGCTCTCTAGGGTGAAGAGAGTCATGACAGCGACGGAGACGGAGGAGTGGCAAATGACCACAATCGCTACGTTCCTTCTGGATGGGGAAGCGAGGATGTGGTGGGAAGGTTTGGAGCTGCATCATTTGAGAGGTAGACAACTGATAGACGTTCCGATGGAAGAGTTCTCGGAATTGTTCTTGGCAAGATACCTCCCTTCGACTCAGAGGATTTCAATGGAGAATGAGTTCCTGAAGTTGGTGCAGGGTGAGAGGAGCGTGGATGAATATCTCCACGAGTTTACGCGGTTGAGTCGTTACGCGAGCTCCATCATCATGGATGAGGAGCGCAAGACTAATCGTTTTTATGAAGGCTTGAGGGATGAGCTGAGATTGTTACTGTCGGGGCCAATGACGCAGGGTTTCTTAACCTTGGTCAATACT
This sequence comes from Platanthera guangdongensis, assembly GCA_039583875.1. NCBI lineage: Eukaryota > Viridiplantae > Streptophyta > Magnoliopsida > Asparagales > Orchidaceae > Platanthera > Platanthera guangdongensis. The sequence goes on from CM077162.1 coordinate 113,675,396, forward strand.
GCCCGGTCCTTGGAGAAGGACATGAAGAGTGTACAAGCGAAGAAAGGCTTGGGCGAGAAGAAATCTGGGTTCAAAGTGCCGACTACTTCAAAGTCTGGCTATCAAAGAATCTTTAAGAAGCATAGGACTTCGGGTCCAGCTCCTTCTGGTGCTTCTGGGGCGACTACGAGTCGGACCCCGGGCGCGTGCTTCACTTGTGGCAAGACGGGGCATTTCGCCCGTGATTGTTGGAGCGGACGTCCTAAGTCCGAAAGGAGGCCAGGAGCTACCTACGAAGAAAAGGGAAAGGCGGTGGAGTCGACCGCATCTCACTATGCTCCGGCCCAACCAAGGGTTTACAATCTTGGCCAACAGGAGGCCATTAAACAAGCTGACGTGGTGACAGGTACGGTTTAATTTATAGCAAGTCAATTCCTTTATATGCTTGTTATGTATACGTTACCTTACCACTGCTTGTTTAGGATTTGTAATGATTTGTGAAAATCCCGCACGAGCACTCTTCGATACGGGAGCTTCACACTCCTTCTTGTCCGAAGGATTTATAGCACGCATCGGAGTCCCTTCTTCGATGGCGAAGGACAAGTTGGATGTATTATTGCCCAATGGGTGTTCGATGCGAGCGGTTAGGATCTGCGAGGTTAAGACTCGTATTGGAGAGCAGGAGTTCGACCTGCGGGCGTCTTTACTTCCGTTAGTGGAGTTCGACGTCATATTTGGCATGGACTGGCTCTCGGAGCAGCAGGCCCATATAGATTGCGGTAACAAGGAAGTCAAGCTGGGAGCGAGTCGTGAGACGACTTTTACGGGCTTAAAGGGGTCGAGCAAGACGTTGATGTCTGCTCTTCAGGTGGTGAAGGCGGTTCGTGCTGGAGCAGAACTGTTCTTTACACTAGTGGAGGTTGCAAAGCCGAAGCCCGCGTTGGATTGTATTTCAGTGGTATCGGAATACCCTGATGTGTTCCCCGCAGATCTTCCTGGAGCCCCGCCTCAACGGGAGATAGATTTTACGATCGAGCTAGTGCTAGGTGCAAAGCCTGTGTCACGATCTCCGTATCGGCTAGCGCCTAAGGAAATGGCAGAGCTGAAAGTTCAACTACAAGAGTTGTTGGAGCAAGGGTATGTGCGCCCGAGTTCTTCGCCTTGGAGCGCACCGGTCCTCTTTGTTAAGAAGAAGGACAGAAGCTTGAGGTTGTGTATTGATTATCGGGAGCTAAACAAGCTGACTGAGAAGAACAAGTACCCGATCCCCCGGATTGATGATCTCTTTGATCAGTTAGTCGGGTCGACGGTGTACTCGAAGTTAGATCTCAAGTCTGGGTACTATCAGCTGCGGATAAGGGATAGTGATATCCCGAAGACAGCGTTTAGTACGAGATACGGGCATTATGAGTTTACCGTCATGCCGTTTGGGCTGACTAATGCGCCGTCAGTATTCATGGATTTGATGAACAGGACGTTCAGGGAGTACTTGGACCATTTCGTGATCGTCTTCATCGACGATATTTTGGTGTACTCGCAAAGTGAGGAAGATCACTTCAAGCATCTTCATTTGGTGTTGGAGACGCTAAGGAGAAACCAGTTGTATGCCAAGTTCTCGAAGTGCGAGTTTTGGCTATCCTCAGTGGCGTTCCTCGGGCATATAGTGAGTGGAGAGGGTATTGCGGTGGATCCGGCGAAGATTGTTGCGATACGGGAGTGGCCTGAGCTTGCTACGGTAGCAGAAGTCCGGAGCTTTTTGGGGCTTGCCGGTTATTATAGGCGCTTCGTAGAGAACTTCTCGCGGATAGCGCTACCTCTCACTACTTTGACGAGGAAGGAGCATAAGTTCGTTTGGATGCCGGAGTGCGCGCGAGCTTTTGAGGAATTGAAGTGTCGGTTGACCACGGCGCCTGTGTTGAGTTCGCCGGTTGGGACCGAAGGCTATGAGATATATAGTGATGCTTCGGGCAGCGGTTTGGGTTGCGTGCTACTGCAGCACGGCAGCGTGATAGCTTATGGCTCGAGACAGCTAAAAGTGCACGAGAGGAATTATCCGGTCCATGACTTGGAGTTAGCGGCCGTGATTTTTGCCTTGAAGCTGTGGAGATACTATTTATACGGTGTGAAGATTGATATCTACACCGATCACAAGAGCCTAAAGTACCTGATTGATCAGAAGGATCTGAATATGCGGCAGCGTAGATGGATGGAGTTCTTAGGGGACTATACATTCAAGATCCACTACGTGCCTGGCAAAGGGAATGCGGTTGCGGACGCGTTGAGTCGTCGAGCCCCAGCTCAAGCGAATTGGCTATCAGTGCATGCTGAGCGGTTGGTGCAGGAGCTGGAGGCGTTGGAGATTGTTTGTGTGGATAGACAATCTAGTGCTGAAGCAGGGCTGAATTGGACTGAAGTCCAATATGACCTGGCTGATCGGATTCGGCAGGCTTTGGATATGGATGCTCATATGAAGCAGTTCATGATAGAGGCTTTGGATGGGTCAAATTCCCAATTCGTTGTAGAGGACGGATTGCTGTGGAAAGACGGTCGTCTGTGCGTCCCAAGCATGGGCAATTTACGGGTGGAGTTGTTGTACGAGGCACACCATACCAGGTACTCGATTCAGCCGGGGAGCACGAAGATGTATCGCGATGTAAAGAAGCTATTTTGGTGGCCGGGTTTGAAAAAGGATGTGGCGCTATACGTAGCGAAGTGCCAAACCTGCGCCTTAGTAAAGGCGGAGTGCCAAAAGCCGGGAGGATTTCTTAAGTCCTTGCCTATTCCGGAGTGGAAATTTGACGACATCTCTATGGACTTTGTGCACGGTTTGCCAAGGTCGCAAAAGGGGAACGACGCCATTTGGGTGGTCGTGGATCGATTAACGAAGGTGTCGCATTTTATTCCGCATAGGAAGGACGATCCGGTGGAGAAGCTGGCGAAGCTTTATGTGGATAATATAGTACGGCTTCATGGTGTGCCCCGCAGCATCGTGAGTGACCGAGATGGGCGGTTCACGTCCAATGATTGGAGGCTGGTGCAGCAAATGTTGGGAACAAAGCTGAAGTTTAGCACAGCCTTCCATCCGCAAACGGATGGGCAGACCGAGAGGGTCAATAGAACCATGGAAGACATGCTTCGCATGTGTGTTTTGGACTTTGGAAAGCAATGGGAGGACAACCTTTATTTGGTGGAGTTCGCATACAACAACAGCTACCAAGCAAGTATTCAGATGGCACCTTTCGAGGCCCTATATGGTAGAAGTTGTCGCACGCCGTTGTCTTGGTTAGAAACGGGCGAGTCGAAGTTGTATACGCGATCGGAAGTGGATGATGCTACTTCTTTGGTGAGAACCATTCGGGAGAGGTTACTCATCGCTCAGGACCGGCAAGCAAAGTACTATAATGCCAAGCACAGGAACGTGGAGTTCGCTGTGGGTGATTATGTGTACCTAAAGATCAAGCCGTTCAAGGGTGTCTCGCGGGTGCGACGGTTGAAAAAGCTAAGCCCGAGGTACCTTGGACCGTTTGAGGTTCTGGAGCGAGTTGGAGAAGCGGCCTATAGGTTGAAGCTTTCAGTGGAGCTAAGTGGTTTACACGATGTATTCCACATTTCGGTGCTTCGGAAGGCGGTGCAAGAGCCTACGCAAGTGATCGCGGTCGATCAAGTGCCGGTGGATAGTGGGCTAACGACAAAGGTAAAGCCCGTGCGGATTGAGGACTCGGAGGTCAAGCGGCTACGCAATAAAGAGATCAGGATGGTCAAGGTCCGGTGGGACAATTGCGGTCGTGAGGAGCTCTCCTGGGAGCGAGAGCAGACTATGCTTGACGAGTATCCGGAGTTGTTCCGCTCAGGTACAAATGTTGTTTTTGTATAACTTTCCTTTATGTAATTTCGTGGGCGAAATTCTTTTAAGAGGGGGAGAGTTGTAACGCCCCGAAACTCAAAGGAGCAAAGGGGGACGTTTTGGGCCAGTTTTGGTTTCTGGCTGAAGGCACACGGCCTGGGACACGGGCGTGTCCCAGGGCGTGTCAAATGTGTGCCGACACTTAGTCGCGAAGTCGTCGAGTTATACTCGACGATTCGTCGAGAAAGGGCACACGGCCTGCGACACGGGCGTGTCGCAGGGCGTGTCGACCCGTGTCGACACTTAGCCGTGAAATCGTCGAGTTATTCTCGACGATTCGTCGAGAATGGGCACACGGCCTGCGACACGGGCGTGTCGCAGGGCGTGTCGACCCGTGTCGACGATCGTCAAGATGAAATCGTCGAGATTCACTCGACGATCGTCGAGACAAGGCACACGGCCTAGGACACGGGCGTGTCCAAGGCCGTGTCATCCAGTCGTCGTTCTCCCCTCGACGAAATGTCCCGTGTACACGGCCTGGGGGCCCAGGCGTGTCAATGTGACACGGGCAAGGACACGGGCGTGTCCTAGAACCCGTGCAGTGCTCGGGTTGGAAACGGGGGAAAATCATGGGATACACGGCAGGCTACACGGCCGTGTCAGCTGGAACACGGGCGTGTCAGCTCGAACACGGGCGTGTTCGATACCCGTGTGCGTGTTCAGAAGATTCGATTTTGACGGCGAATGCGGCACACGGCCCTGGACACGGGCGTGTGCCAGGCCGTGTTCGGCCCAGATTGGGCATTTCAGCCCCGAATCAAAGCCGCTCGTTTTCTTAGGTTGAGATCCGACGGCTGGGGATGGTTCCTGAGAGTATATACTCGGGTTTGACTTAGAAAAATCCACACTTTTCACCCCTTTTCATCTCTCCAAACCCTTGGAGAAAGAAGAGCTAAGGCAAGAGGAAGAGGAGCTAGATCCGCCATTGGAGGAGCTTCGGAGCTCCGAATCGCAAGCCGACTCCGGATCCACGGAGGCAACGCAAGTGCGGTGATTTCTATCCGATTACATTTCGATGGCGCCAAAGAGGAACGCAAGGGTAACGATCCTCACTTGTGAGCATGATAGCTCTCTTTCTTAGCATAGGAAGCCCTCTCTCGCGAGTTTGCGAAGAGTTGGAGGCGTTCCTTCGGGTAGATATGTAAAGTCCCCGTTGTTTAGCGTCCGTATGCGAGAACGGACATAGGCATTTTGGTTGAAGCCTACCCGGACATGTTAGTCCGGATCGGTGATGTTGCATTGCATAAGGCCGGAGAAGACTCCGTGCTATTTGGTGTTTTCGGGTTTTCTACGCGGTAGATTGCAGCAGGGAGCCTTGGGGACTAACCCAAAGGTGCACCCGGAAAACTGGGCGGACACGAGGTCTTGCCAACTTGGTGGCTTGGAAGCCAACTTGAACATAACCGGGTTATGTGACTTGTGATGAAAATGGGACTCGGTAGAAGTTTGACCTGCGCATATGGTTTAAATTACCGTTGCGGGCGCATATGGTTTAAATTACCGTTGCGTTGTGAGCACGGGTTAGATGGAACCGTACCCACTCTATGTCGTTCGGATTAGGGCCGTTGGCATAGATGAGGGTCTTCGGTGGTCTATGGTTTTAATTACCGTGACCCATGCCAGGAAGACAAACTGCTCATTGTTTGGCCGTCCAAGAGAGGATGGCGGTGAGTCGGCAGACTTAGACTGCGTTCACCAAGAATGTGCCCTGAGTGCACGGGGTGTGTGGCCGTTGAGCCTCCACCTGTGATGAAATGACTATATTTATAATGCTCGCTTATGCTAATGAAATGCAGGGAAGGAGCATCGCCGCCCCGAGTTGGGGGCGGGATCGTTATAATTTGGTCAGCATTGCTGACCGTTGATTTGTTTGCCACCGTGCGGTGGTTTGTTTGCTTGCAGGTGCAGCTGGACCGAGCGGTCAATAGCGGGCTAAAGCCCTTTTTGCGAAGCTGGCCCTCGAAGGCCCAAGTGAAATGTTTTCTATTTTTATTCATGTATGGCCGGCCTGCGTGCCGAGGTTGGTAAATCATGTAACAGTCAAGTGAAACTTTTTGTAAGGCCTTAAGGCCAATGTTTGGGTATTTTTGTATACATTCCTAAATGTTGTATTAGTGGACATTCGTGCTCTTATGCTGGGTTCTTGTTTACAACTTATATTAACTGCTTCCGCTAGAATGCTCTGTGTAGGACGTTGAGATTGGTTGGATGGTTTCCATAAGTAACCACCCGGTCTGTCTGTGGTATATGGCGTCGGGCCCCGGCCGGACCTACTGCTATATGTTATGCGACGGATAGGGGGCGTTACAATTTGCACTTTAAATCAATTTCCTGGGCTGAACACGGCTTGCGACACGCCCGTGTCCAAGGCCGTGTGCCTCAATCGACGCTGAAACCGTCGCATCAAAAATAGGACACGGGCTCTTGACACGCCCGTGTCACACATGACACTCCTATGTCAATCAGTATACGCCTGTGTTGCGGGGCCTGTTCCTCCATCGACACAAGACCAAAAATATCCCGAAGAGGACACGGGTTCTTGACACGCCCGTGTCAAATTCGACATGCCCGTGTAAACCCGAACACGCCTGGGCTCCAGGTCATGTTCCTCCCCCGACACAGCTCGACTAACAATTCGAGCAGGACACGGACTGGGACACGCCCGTGTCTCAGGCCGTGTTCACTGTCTCGACAATTGTCGATTGCATTTTCGTCGACCACACATCAAGATCGTCGAACCCAAGCACGACACGGCCCTGGACATGCTCGTGTCCCAGGATGTGTGACCCCTACCATGCACCAAACTTGGTTCTAAATACTGCCCGTCCCTCTTTTGAGTTTCGGGGTGTTACATCAAGCATGTAATCTCACTGCCAATACAATATCAGCCTACAGGGTCGGATATAAGAGTATTTAGAGAAGTTGGAAGAATGGATTATGTCGGTCTTACTCATGTGATGAGTGAAAGACCAAGCACTGGCAGGCGTTGAGTGTGTTGATACCTAGCACGGTCAGGCATTGAGTGTGTCGAGACCACTCAACGATTCGTCGAGTCAAATGTTGATTCGTCGAGTTAGGTGTTGAGTTCGTCGAGACCACTCAACGATTCGTCGAGTCAAATGTTTATTCATCGAGTCAGGCGTTGAGTGCATTGAATCCACTTGACGCTTCATCGAATCAAATGTTGATTCATCGAGGCGTTGAGAACATCGTGACCACTCGACGCTTCGTCGATTCAACTGTTGATTTATGGAGGCGTTGAGAGCGTTGAGTCCACTCGATGATTCGTCGAGTCAAATGTTGATTCATCGAGTCAAGTGATGAGTGTACAACCCCGAGTCCAGCGAGTGGGGTCGACAGGAACAGGTTCAGCCAAGTAATGAGCGATCTAGGCATCAGGCGAGTCAGAGGGGTGAGTGTCACAGAGTTTCTCCGACTCACCCGGTTTGGGGGAACATAATGTGGGGCGAGTGGAGTATCTGGGCTCGCACTCGCCCCTGGACTTGGGTAGGAGACAGGTGAGTGGGATGGTCAAGTTTGCATTATCAGGGACCTTGGTATAGTGAAGCGCGTGCTAGTCCCATCGAGCACTCGCCGCCCCAGGAGATTGATCTTTTCATGGACCACCAGCCTAGTAGTGCCTTTTACTATTTTGCCCTCGTTGGCCTACCGATAGCCTTTCAGAACAGTGGAGTTGCGCTATTGGCAGTTCGATCTGAGCTACGTATAGCCGTTTAGAACAACGGAGTTGTGCTATTTACAAGCCGATCTTGGAATTCTATAAATACACCCACAAGGGTACCTCAGAGGGCAAGCTTTCTTATTTCCTGGTCTTGTGGCGCTTTTTGAGGCACCCTTAGCTCGGCACATGCTAAGGAGGGGAAGCGCTCTAAGATCGTTCGGGTGTGTGGTGGGACCTCCATGCTGTATTCATGGATAAGTCTCGAATCCTAAGTGTTCGGTCGAGTCGGCTCCCCAGGAGAAGTAAGTGTGTGGTCGCCCATTTTTAGGGTCCGAAATCCACAAAAGCATGTTTCCGGTTTCAATATTTTGGTGCGGTGAGCATGGAACGTGACCAACATAGAAAATTCCTAGTGTGTTTAATGAGTGGAGGTGAAGGGAAAGGAGCTAATCCGGCTGACTCGCCGCCTCCCGCTCCCTTGTCCACCCTCGGAATGTTCAAGGACTTCAAGAAGGAAGTTCGGGATCTCGTACTCTTTACACTCGTGGCTCGTGGTGAGTGCTCAACTTCTCCTATCACGGTGGTCGCTGCCCTGGCTCTGGGCGAGAATGCTCCCGTCAGGCGACATGGGAAGGAGGCTGTGCGGGGAAGGCGGCGAGTAAGATCTCCCAGGGCACATGCTGTTCTCCGGTTCGGCGAGTGTGGGAAGGGTCAGCGAGGTGGATGCGCGAGATCACCCCGCTCGACCTGCAAGTGAAGGAAGTCCTTTCAGCGAGCTGCTCGCATCCGCCTTGGCTCTAGAGGGTATATGCGAGCCGGAGATGTCCTACTACACCAGGAGGTGTGATCTGGTTTGGCACACCCAATGGTTCAAGGATGTGGTCTCAATCCGACAGATGTTAGATGCCTTCAAGCCCTGGCTCTTCACTATAACCTTCAAGGAGAAGGCAAGGGAGTGGTTCCACTAGCTTCCCACCAGCTCCATTTACTATTTCGAGGACTTGCGCTGGCATTTATTGCTGACATTTTCAACTTCAAAGAAGAGGAAGAAGGAATCTGAGTCCCTGTTTCTCATCAAGCAGGGGGCGGAAGAGATGTTGGGGAGTTAAGTCGATGGGTTCTAGGAGGAGGTCCTCCAAGTTTAGGAAATGACAGGGCATACCCTCATGGTGGCCTTCACTCTGGGGCTGTGATAAGGGTTCTTCATGATGGAGTTGAAACGAGTGCCTCCACTGAACTTTGAAGAGCTTATGGAGAGGGCATCCAAGGAGGTTGAGGGAGTATCAGTGAATCCAGCATTTGCTAGGAGATTAGTCAAGTGGGAAGCATAGGAAGTGAGAGAGCCAGGAGGAGGTAGGAGTCGGGAAGCGAGGAGGGAAGAGCCCAGGAAGCAGCAGCAGCCGAGGTGGTGGCGCTAGGAGCCGAATAATCAGCTGGTCTGGAGGCAACATGAATGATACAACCAGGGCTAGAGAAGAGGTTTTCACAAAGGGGAGAAGCACCAAGGGGGCAAGGTCAGTTCAACCCCCATTGCTGGAGGCAAGGACAGAGACCTCCTCTTCCCGAGCAACACAGGGCCATGGAGATAGCTCTGTGGAGGAGAAGCAGAGGCGCCTATAGGAGGAGGCCGGAAGGCAGGGCAGAGATGCCCTACTGTGATTTTCACCAGGGGGAAGACCATGCAATGACTACCTACCCGGAGTTCTTGGAGATGAGGGGAGCAAGGGAGCAGTACCAACCACAACCGTGATCCCTCTAGGATGTGTATATAGAAGAAGTTCTGCTAGGAGAGGAGGAATATAGGTTTGGGGATCGGGCTGAAATAGGAGGCCGAGGAGGGATCAAATTGACCCACGGGGGGGGCGGGGGGGGGGGGGGAGTTGATTGTAACACCCCAACAAGTACATGAGTTGTCTGAGCACGATATTGGTGGACACACGCTCGTGCGCATGGCCATGTCGGGTTGCTCATTTCCTCTTATACTCATCCCAAGCACCACACGGGTAGCTACCCAGCCGTGTGCATAACATATGTATAATCTGAGCTCGACGAAAATCATCGAGCGGAGCTCGATGAATATCATTGAGCGGAGGTCAACGAATATCGTCGAGCTGAGGTCGACGAACAGCTCAACGTCGAGTGGAGTTCTACGAAATTCCTGTGGCCTGTTATGATGGACAACTCGACGGATTCAGCCTGTTCTACGAAGGATAGTCTGTTTGACGAATTTCATTCGACGAAAGTGGGGCCGGTCGACGAAATACGGAAGGTGGATAATGATGTGGTGGTGTTGCGTATCAGGTCATTATGTTATGACCTTTGAGCGGTGGTTGACGTGGTCAACTAATCCTGACACTTATCTGCAGGGATGGAAAGAGGAGATTATTATTTCCTTTTATTTTCTCCCTCTTTCTCTTTCTTCCCGAGAGCTGGAGCAGACCCTTTGGGTTGAAGGTGAAATCTCGGCTAGAAGTGCTGGAGCGGGTCTTGAGGATGGAACTGAAAGACAAAGCTAAAATCGTAAAGGAGAAGTGCGACGATCCTTTCGGTCTGCGTAGAAGCACTTTGTCATGGCTCCAAAGAGGTCGTCAAGGCTAACGGTCTTTATTCTTGGACAAGTGAAGTCCTTTCTTTTGGCATATACATGGAATCCCCCACCAAAAGGTGGAAAGTTGAGGGAGTTCCTTTGGGTTGATTCATGAAATCCCCAGTGAGTCTTGCATATAGATCCGGAAATGTGTAGTAGGGAATATGCATACTGTGTGAAGCCCATCTGGACAGGTTGGTCTGGATTGGTGATGTTTTATTTTGCGCACTGGAGAAGACTCCGTGTATTAACGAGTATTTTGTGAAGTCGGTGGGTTGCGCCTGTGAAGGGTAGTAGCAGGAAGTACTAGAGTGAAAGTCCAGGAAAATACCTGCAATGTGCATGTGTTGTATGCCATGAAAGACCAGTGTTTCTGGCACTGCAGGCGGCTGTAGGGATTTCTGGATGGTTGTTCTAGATAAGAGTAGGACTGGGGACGAAAATATAGTTCTGTCACTAACACCGGGCGATAGTAAGTGTCGCTGGCGATGGCTCCTAGCTAACCTATGATTTTGAAGCCAGTCCTGAGAGGACAGTGTGGCTATTGGGAACTATGCGAGCTTTGAAAAAGAGTTCGTGCCGAACGGACAAGGGGATGCCAACCCGCGTTAGTCTAGTCATTGAACTGATGATTTGAGCAACGAGCAAGGGTTGAACTGTATCCGCATTATGATTGTCTGACATGAGTGCCTGGGATATTGGCGTTCATCAGGTTCACATAATGAGAGTCTTAGGCCTGCATGACATTAAGACTAAAGTCTCCGACTATAGGCCATGGAGTGAAATGCTCAAGTTTTCCATTGTGAAAGGTGGTGGGACCCTGGTTTTCCGATACACCGAGAATGTGCCCTGAGTGCACGGAACGTCTGGCCGTGTGGTCGACATTTGTGATATGTTGATGGTGTGTGAGTGCACCTTTTGTGCTATATCTTCTTATGCATTGTTATGCCTGCAGGGAAGAAATGCTACTACCCCGGGCAAGGGGCAGAGTCGTTATAAATTGGCCAGCTGAACGCTGACTGTTGCCTTGTTTACCGCCATTGCGGTGGATTGTCCCCATGTAGGTGCCGGAGAGCTGAGTGGAAAATAGGTGGTTGAAGCCCTTGCTACTGTTGTTGTTGTTGATGGCCCTCGAAGGACGAATGAAGAATTTTATGATTTTCATGTGTGGCTGGCCCATGTGAAGATGTATGAAATCCATAGTTGTAAAGCTTAACTGTAAGTCCATAAGGCCAGACTTGTTGTGTATTTTGTTGATATTCCTTTGTGGTGATATATATACATGCTGGTTTATATATTGTGGATATTCAAATATGTTGAGTTTAAATAACTTAAAAGCTTACGCTAGAATGCTCTGAGTTAAGATGCGAATAGTTTTTGATGTTAACTTGTAACCCCGCCGTCTGTTTGTGATATATGGTGTGGGGCCCCGGCCGAACCTTCAATATATGTCATATAATGGATGGAGATGTTACAATTTGGTATCAGTTTGTCTCAGTCTTCCTCTCTCGAATTCGTGGTCGAATTCTTTTGTGGGGTGGCGAGCACGTGTAAGTGCAACCCGCTTTAACCATAAATGAACTCAAGAATGTCCACTAAGGAATGCAAATACGCCTGTTTGAGGAACCTGCACGTTCCTATATTGTTGATGTTACATGTGCAAAGTCGTTAAAGTGTGTCTTGTCCACCTATAGGTGACTCAAAGTGGTGCTGGGCAGTCTGAGCCCCAGCATTCTGATAAGAGTGCGGCCCCAGCTGAGGTGCTTACACCTCCTCCTTTTGTGGAAACAGTACACTTAGGTGCTGAGGTGCTGCTTGCAATGATTCATGCACAACCTACTAGGCAGGCGCAACCTGAAAGGGTGCTAGAACAGGTTGGTGTGAGGCCAGAACCTGTTGAGGTTGTTATTGATCCTCGAGCAGCTGAACGGCAGTTGAAGCAGCTTATGAGCTTCAATCCTCCTACGTTTACGGGTGTGGGATCCCCAATGCAAGCGAAGGATTGGTTGTCCCGCGTCAAGAGAATATTGACGACGATAAGGAAGGAGGAAGAAAATAAAGTCACCTTGGCCACCTTCTTGCTGGAAGGCGAGGCCCGGCTATGGTGGGATGAGATAGAGTTGCACCACTTGGCAGGCAGACAATTAATAGAAGTCTCGATAGAGGAGTTTTCAAGATTGTTCTTGGCAAAGCATTTGCCAGCAGCACAGCGCATCGTCATGGAAAATGAGTTTTAGCGTCTAACTCAGTGTGAAAGTAGTGTTGACACCTACCTACATGAGTTTACATGGTTGGGATGCTATGCGGGGTTATCTTCGCTAATGAACAATGTAAAACCAATCGGTTCTACGAAGGGCTGTGGGATGAGTTGAGAATTCCTGCTCTCGAGTTCGGTGAAACAAGGGTTTCAAGCGTTGGTGGATACGACATGTGCATTGGAAAAAGATATGAAGCGAGTGGAAGGAAAAAAGGGACTTGACTGTGACAAAGTCCGAGTTTAAAGTGCCTCACTCGGGGAAATCAAACTACCGAAGGAAATGGGGTAAGAGGTCTATGTCTTCTGCACAGGCTCCCTTAAGTGTTGCATCTAGAGCAACTTCAAGGCAAGAATCTCGTACCTATTATACATGTGGGAGAGTGGGTCATATAGCATGTGACTGTTGGGTTGGTCCACCAAAGGTTGAAAATAAGACAAGAGCTTCATATGCTGCTAAGGGAAAGGCAGTGCTGAAGCCCTCTGCATCCCAAGCGCAGCCCCGAGTGTATAATCTTGGCCAACAGTAGGCCATAAAGCAAAGTGACGTTGTCACAGGTACGATCTAAGTTATTGATTGTTTCCTTTTCCTATTTCATACCTTATATGTAGCTTGTGTATGATGTGTTTGTATTAGGCTTTGTCCTGATTCAAGACTATCTGGCATGAGCACTGTTTGATACGGGTGCTTCGCATTCGTTTCTATCTGTGGACTTTGTGTTACAGATCAGTGTGCCGATTTATGTGGTGGCAGATAGTGTGAAGGTGTTATTACCGAATGGATGTGTGATGCATGCGGATAGAGCTTGCTTTGCAGAGGTACGAATTGGAAGTCGGGATTTCGGGTTGGAAGCATCTGTGCTGCCGATATCGGAGTTTGATGTGATGTTTGGTATGGATTGGCTCTCGGAGCAGCATGCCTTTATAGATTGCAATTCAAAGGAAGTCACACTGAGGCAGAATACCGAACGATAGATGAAATTCACTGGTATGCGAGGATCGAGCAAGGCATTGATGCCTGCTCTCCAGGTGGTCAAGGCAGTTCGGAAAGGCGTGGAGTTGTTCTTCACGCTTATTGAGGCTGTTGAGCCAAAGTTTAGTGTGAGTGATGTTCAGATTGTTTCAGAGTTTACTGATGTGTTTCCAAAGGAGCTTCCAGGGTTACCACCACAGCGGGATATTGACTTCTCGATTGTGTTGGTGCCAGGTGCAAAACCTGTGGCCCGCTCTCCATATCGAGTGGCGCCAAAGGAAATGGCAGAACTAAAAGTTCAACTATAAGAGCTATTGTAACAGGGTTATATACGCCCAAGTATGTCACCTTGGAGCGCACTTGTTCTCTTTGTGAAAAATAAGGATGGTAGCCTGCGATTGTGTATCGACTTTCGTGAATTGAACAAGTTGACGAAGAAAAACAAATATCTGATTCCACAGATAGATGACTTGTTTGATCAACTGGCTGGATCGACAGTATACTCAAAGCTTGATTTGAAATCTGGCTACTACCAGTTGCGGATTCGGGAAGGTGACATTCCGAAGACAGCATTTGGAACACGGTACGGTCATTACAAATTCACTGTAATGTCATTTGGTCTATGTAATGTGCCATCAGTGTTCATGGATTTAATGCACAGTACTTTTAGAGAGTACCTGGATTTATTTGTGATCGTCTTCATCGACGACATTTTGGTGTACTCTCAATCGGAAGAAGATCATGCGAACCATTTACGGATGGTGTTGCACACCTTGAGGAGAAATCAGAACTATGTCAAGTTCTCCCAGTGTGAGTTCTGGCTATCATCAGTGGCTTTTCTTGGTCATGTGGTGAGTAAAGAGGGCATTGCGGTGGATCCGTCAAAGATAAGAGACGTTCGGGAGTGGCCGGTGTTGTCTTCGGTGGCCGAAGTCAGGAGTTTCCTTGGACTGGCGGGCTACTATAGACATTTTGTAGAACATTTCTCACAGATCGCTTTGCCTCTTACCACATTAACAAGGAAGGATCAGAAGTTCATTTGGACGCCAGAGTGCGCGCGAGCCTTTGAAGAGCTAAAGAGTCGTTTGACCACGATGCCCGTTTTGACGTCGCTATGTGGTACAGACGGCTATGATATCTATTGTGATGCCTCAGGGAGCATCTTAGGCTGCGTTCTTCTTCAGTTTGGAAAGGTGATTGCTTATGGGTCACACCAGTTGAAAGTGCATGAGCGAAACTATCCCGTCCATTACTTGGAGTTGGCGGCGGTGATGTTTGCACTTAAATTTTGGCGTCACTATCTATATGGCGTAAAGGTGGAGATATTCACAGACCACAAGAGCCTAAAGTACCTTTTGGATCAGAAGGATCTCAATATGCGACAATGAAGGTGGATGGAGTTCCTCGGGGACTATACCTTTGATATTCATTATACTCCCGGGAAGGGAAACGTTGTCGTAGACGCCTTGAGTCATAAGACTCCAACAAGAGCAACTTGGTTGAAGATGCATGATGTGTGTCTGATCCAGGAGTTGGAAGCATTAGAGATTTCTTGTGTTGACAAGAATTCCACAACAAATGCATACTTGAACTAGACGTAAGTACAATATGACCTTGCGGATAGGGTTTGGCGAGCAACGGAACTTGATGCAAGTTTGCAACGCTATGTAGTGGATGGGTCAAATGGCCAATTCTCCTGGGATGAACGTCTCTTGCGGAAAGATGGTCGTTTATGCATCCCAAGTATGGGTAAGTTAAGAGAAGAATTGATATATCAGGCTCACTTTACAAAATACTCAATTCACCCAGGGAGCGCAAAAATGTACACAGACATGAAAAAGCTGTTCTGGTGGCTAGGTTTGAAGGACATCGTATAGTATGTGGATAAATGTCAGACCTGTGCCTTAGTGAAAGCAGAATTCCAGAAGCCTGGCAGTTTCCTGAGGTCGCTACCTATTCCGGAATGGAAGTTTGATGATATTTTGATGGATTTCGTGCACGGTTTGCCGAGATCGCAACGCGTTAACGATTCGGTTTGGCTAATCATAGACTGGTTAACTACGGTGGCGCACTTCATTCCGAATAAGAGGGACGACTCAGCAGAAATCTTGGCTAAGCTTTATGTTGAGCAAATCGTACGATTGCACGATGTGCCCCTTAGCATCGTAAGTGATCGGGATGGACGCTTTACTTCGAATGATTGGAGACTCATCCATCAATTGTTGGGGACAAAATAAACATACAATACGACCTTTCATCCACAAACGGATGGCTAAACTGAGAGAACCAACAGAACGATGGAGGACAAGCTCCGAATGTGCGCCTTGGATTTTGGATAGAGATGGGAAGATCATCTCTATATGGTAGAGTTCGCCTACAATAATAGTATAAAGATGTCACCGTTTGAAGCTTTGTATGGTAGGAAATGTCGTACACCACTAGCTTGGGCAGAATCAGGCGAATATAAGTTATATAAGCGTAAAGAAGTAGAAGAAGCTAATTCGACAATACGCTCTATTCGGGAGAGGCTACTGATATCCCAAGATAGACAAGTCAAATACTACAACGCCAAACACCGGAATGTGGAATTTGCGGTTGGCGAGTGGGTCTATTTAAAAATCAAACCGTTCAAAGGCGTATCCAGGATACGACGCTTGAAAAAGTTGAGGCCAAGATATCTTGGTCCGTTTGAAGTGGTGGAACGAGTGGGCGAAGCTGCCTATCAGCTAGCTCTTTCGGCAGAATTAAGTGGATTGCATGATGTGTTTCACATCTCAGTGCTTCACAAAGCCGTGAAGGATCCAGCTCAAGTAATTGTGAATGATCGCGTACTGGTCCAATCTGGACTAACGACGAAGGGGAATCCTATTCGAATCGAAGATAAAGTGGATAAGCAACTGCGGAACAAGACAATCGGGATGGTCAAGGTCCGGTGGGACAATTGTGGCTGTGAGGAGCTCACATAGGAGAGGGAGCAGACCATGTGTGCGGAATTTCCTGAATTGTTTGTTTAATATGGTATTAGACTTTTGTGTTGTTGTTGAACGGCAACTACAATTGTTATGTTTTGTTTGTACAGAACCTAAAAGGTTATAACAATTGTTGTTTTGTTTTGAACAGAACCTACATTATTGTAACAACTTAGTGTGGAAGAAATCTTTTGTTATAACAACTTTGTTACTGATTGCGAGTGCTGTAAATTTCGGGACGAAATTTTAATTAGGTGGGGAGGGTTGTAACACCCCAACAAGGACATGAGTTGCCCGAGCATGACATGGGCGGACACACGCCCGTGCGCATGGCCATGTCGAATTGCTCATTTCCTCTTATACTCATCCCAAGCACCACACGGGTTGCTACCCAGCCGTGTGTATTGCCGTGTGCATAACATAGGCATAAGCATTCGAGCGGAGCTTGAAGAAAATCGTCGAGCGGAGCTCTACGAATATCGTCTAGCGGAGCTCGATGAATATTGTCGAGCAGATCTCGATGAACAACGCATGCAGAGCTCGACGAACAACTCATGCAGAGCGGAGCTCGACGAACAACTCATCGTCGAGCGGAGCTCGACGAACAACTCATCGTCGAGCGGAGCTCGATGATATTCCTGTGGCCTATTGTGATGGAAAGCTCGACGGATTCAACCTATTTGACAAAGGCTAGTCTGTTTGACGAATTTCATTCGACGAAAGTGGGGCCGATCGATGAAATATGGAAGGCGAATAACGTTGTGGTGGTGTTGCGTGTCAGGTCATTATGTTATGACCTGTGAGCGGTGGTTGACGTGGTCAACTAATCCCGAGCCTTATCTGCAGGGATGGAAAGAGGAGATTATTATTTTCTTTTATCTTCTTCCTCTTTCTCTTTCTTCCCGAGAGCTGGAGCAGACCCTTCGGGTTGAGGGTCAAATCTCGGGTTGAAGTGCTGGAGCGGGTCTGGAGGCTGGAATTGAAAGACAAATCTAGAATCACGGAGGGGTAGTGCGACGATCCTTTCTGTCTGCGTAGAAGCACTTTGTCATGGCTCCAAAGAGGTCGTCAAGGGTAACGAACTTTCTTCTTGGACAATTGAAGTCCTTTCTTTTGGCATATGCATGGAATCCCCCACCAAAAGGTGGAAAGTCGAGGGAGTTCCTTTGGGTTGATTCATGAAATCCACAGTGAGTCTTGCATATAGATCCAGAAATGTGTAGTACGGAATAGACATACTGTGTGAAGCCCATCTGGATAGGTTGGTATGGATTGGCGATGTTTTATTTTGCGCACCGGAGAAGACTCCGTGTATAAACGAGTATTTTGTGGAGTCGGTTGGTTGTGCATGCGAAGGGTAGTAGCAGGATGTACTTGAGTGAAAGTCCAGGAAAATACCCGCAATGTGCATGTGCTATATGCTATGAAAGACCAGTGTTTTTGGCACTGCAGGCGGCTGCAGGGATTTCTGGATGGTTGCTCCAGATAAGAGTAGGGCTGGGGACGGAAAGAGAGTTCTGTCGCTAACGCCGGGCGATAGTAAGTGTCGCTGGCGATGGCTCCTAGCTAACCTATGACTGTGAAGCCAGTCCTGAGGGGACAGTGTGGCTATTGGGAGCTATATAAGCACTGAAAAAGGCTTCGTGTTGAACGGACAAGTGGATGCCGACTCGCGTTAGTCTAGTCATTGAACTGACGATTTGAGAAACGGGCAAGGGCTGAACTATATCCGCATTATGGTTGTCTGACATGAGTGCATGGGATATTGGCATTCGTCAGGTTCATATAATGAGAGTCTTAGGTCTGCACGCCATTAAGACTAAAGTCTCCGGTTGTAGGTCGTGGAGCGAAATGCTCAAGTTTGCCATTGTGAATGGTGGTGGGACCCTGGTTTTTCGATACACCGAGAATGTGCCCTGAGTACACGGAACGTCAGGCCATGTTGTCGATGTTTGTGATATGTTGATGGTGCGTGAGTGCAGCTTTTGAGCTATATCTGCTTGTGCATTTCTATGCCTGTAGGGAAGAAATGCCACTACCCCGGGCAAGGGGCATGATCGTTATAAATTGGTCAGCTGAACGCTGACCGTTGCCTTGTTTACTACTATTGCGGTGGATTGTCACAATGCAAGTGCCGGAGAGCCGAGTGGAAAATAGGGGGCTGAAGCCCTTACTGCTGCTATTGCTGTTGATGACCCTCGAAGGCCGAATGAGGAATTTTATGATTTTCATGTGTGGCCGACCCGTGTGCCGATGTATGAAATCTACAGTTCTAAAGCTTAACTGTAAGGACATAAGGTCAGACTTGTTGTGTATTTGGTGGATATTCCTTTGTGGTGATATATACATGTTGGTTTATATATTGTGGACATTCAAATATGTTGAATTCAAATAACTTAAAATCTTCCGCTATAATGCTCTAAGTTAAGATGCGAATAGTTTTTGATGTTAACCTGTAACCCCGCCGTTTGTTTGTGATATATGGTGTGGGGCCCTGGCCGGACCTTCAATATATGTCATGTAATGGATGAAGATGTTTCATCGAGGCTGCCCGTAAGGTGAGTCTCCACACAATGTACCAGCAGAGCGTTGCCTCGACCTCCCAAGCCTCGCCCCCAGATGAGAAGATCTGCTTTTCCCGGAAGTATATGCTAGATCATGAGGATCCACGATGCGCTGGTAATCTAAGCCGCCATCGAGAATTTCACTGTCGCCCGGATCCTCATTGACAATGGGAGTTCCGTCAACGTCGTCTTCAAGAACGCGTTTGACATGATGAAGGTGGAGGCCAATAGGGTGCTGGCCTTGGACGAACCTTTTTTTGGTTTTTTTGGGGAAAGGAAGGAGGTGGAAGGGGGAGTGGGACTCCATATCACTTTGGGTTTCTGAGCCAGAAACTAAAGGTTCGTCATCATGGACGCTCCTAGCAGCTATAATGCGATACTCGGTCGGCCGCGCATCAATGCCTTCTGCTGCGTACCCTCGTCCTTCCACCAATGCCTCAAGTTCAATGCCGAAGGAATTCATGTCTGAATTAGGGGAGACCCCAAGTCGGCGAGGGAGTGTTACGTCACCGCGGCCAACACCATCTTATAGCATGAGGGAGCTGAGGATATTGAGAGAGGAATGTAGGAGCATTCTAGGCATGAGGCCATGGGAGAAGAAAAGGAGATGGTGGTGGAGGAGGTGGAGATCCATGCCCATGTGGGGGAGTAGAAGAAGTTCCAGAGGAATATACCATGGTGATGACAGTAGAGGAAGTTGAGGAGGATAAGGCCCTCATCCCTGGTGAGAGGGTAGTAGGTGAGTGGGAAGAACATTCCTAACTGGAAGTAGCAGAAGAAGTGGTAGAGATGGAAGTCCTTACCTAGGGAGGAAGTGTGGAGAAGGTGCGAGTCAGTGGGGGCTGAGCCCGAAGGATCAGCAGAAGATGATGGAGTGCATCCAGAAGAACATGAACATCATTGTATGCAGCGTGGGGGACATGCCAATCTGTCAGCGAAAGTACTTCACAGTTAAGCATGCTCGGGCTGGAGTAGTCTAGGGATTGGTGGCCTCCTTGGAAGTCCTCGTAGGGGCGCTTAACTTGACTTTCCATCATCGAAGGTAGGCTGTGGACTCCAACAACCTGCTAGTGGGACTGGAGAGGGGTTGGGGTGTATGGTCTACAGGCCTTGTTGAGGCTGAACCCTTTCGAGCATGGTGCTAGGGCCGTCCTTTTGAGTTGTATGTTGGGGAGGTCTTTACAAAAAAATGCACTTTTTTGTAACAACCACCCCAACACACGGCTCGAAAGGACGATTGCTGGAACTGCAGCACCACACTCGAAAGAGTTCAGCCTCAAATAGTCCGCAGACCATACAACCCAACCCATCTACAGTCCACCGACTAGTTGTTGGAGGTCGCGACCTCCCTTCGATGAAGGAAAGTCAAGTTAAGCGCCCCTACGATAACTTCCCAGGAGGCCACCCATCCCAGGACTACTCCAGCCCAAGCACGCTTAACTATGAAGTATTTTCGCATCTCATCACCAATTGAGCTGGGCATAAGGATCCCCCTTGGTTTTTGAAGGGAGGGTCCTTACATAATAGACGAACATAATGTTTTCAACATGTGCATGTGCTAGATTCCAGGTGAACTCTAAGGAATCTCATTATGTTGCTGCAAAGAGGATTTTGAGATACCTTAAAGGTACACCAAATCTTGGCTTATGGTAACCAAGAAGTAATGACTGTAAACTAATTGTTTTTTTTCAGATGCTAACTTTGCAGGAAGCGAGGATGATAGGAAAATCACTTCTGGGACGTGTTAGTTCCTAGGAAGAAGGCTTAGCTCATGGAGTAGTAAGAAGCAAAATTGTGTTGCAATCTTGACGCTGAGTCAGAGTATATCTCTGCAGGAAGTTATTGCGCACAACTTCTATGGATAAGGAATCAGCTTGAAGACTACAACATGAAGCTAAAGGAGATTCCCATGTTTTGCGACTCTTCCAACGCAATAGCAATTGCTCACAATCCAGTCTCTCACAGCCGGAGAAAGTACATCAAGATAAGGTACCACTTCATCCAAGAGCATGTGGAGAACGTGGACATAAATCTCAGTTATGTCCCGATGGATAAGCAAGTTGTCGACATTTTCACAAAGCCGCTGGACGAGGCCAAGTTCAATTTCTTCAAGATGGAACTTGGTATGCTCAACAAGGAACCATAAAGAGTCAAGAAATCAGCAAAAGTATATAAATTCAACATCTCGAAAATTCTAAGGAAAATTCGTCGAATATACCAGTGTCATTTCGATGAATTTGTCGAGACTTCATGTGAAATTAGAAATTCTTCATGAGTCATTTCGATGAATTACCAATATTACACGTGTCATTTCGATGAATTACCAAGATTACACTTGTCATTTTGACAAATTTCTCAGGACTTCTCGGGATTTGTCGTCAATTTCATCGCCAACGATTCCACTTCTAACAGAAGGTCTCGCCGCAGATTCTTCTCTGATAATTCTTCCCATCCATTCCTTACAGTCGACTTTCAGAGGATAGCTCCCCAAGGCATTGAAAATCTTCAAGTAGGTGGTGAACTTATTCACACCGGTGTTGCTATAACATCAGTTGAATTCCATTATGTCATCCTGTTGTTCGAGACGGCAGGGCTGTCTTTCTCTCTGGAACACTATTGGAACCATATTACTGATTTGGGCTAGGATCACTATCATTTGTTTAGGATGATTGGTTTGACCCAATATATATAGTCTAGGGTTATAGGGTTATTTCCAGGGTTGCTCCTTCAGAAGAATTCCAGAGAAGTCTAGATTCGACGAAAGCAGAATTCTGGTGGACGAAACCTGAGCTCAATTCGACGAATGTCAAACTAAGTTCGACGAACTCGGAGTTCTACCTCTGAGTTATGCTCGAGGAACTCAGGGCTCCGTTCGACGAACATTGATCATAACTCAGCAGCCCAGCTCGAAAAACTCCAGGCTCAGCTTGACGAACACCAGGCTCTGCTCGACGAACTTCTTGCTATGTTTGACGATTTCTTTGCATTGTTCAGACAGTTTTATATTCAGAGGCAAAATGATTTTAAATGGCTTAAATTCAGGCAGTTACACTCTGATATTTAATGTTAAATATTTTTAATTAATATAGCTATTTCATGCAATATTAAATAGGGATTTATTACAGAGTTATTAATCTAATTAATTACTAAGATAATTACAAAATCTCAGAGATTCTTCAGACGTTTCAAAGAATGGTTTCAATTCAAATATTTGAATTATTCTTAGAGATTATGTATTCAGAAGATTGCTGCCTCAAATGGGTTACTGACTCAGAGTTTAAGGGATACATTCTTATAGATCAACATATTTTTAACAGATCTTCTGCTTTAGTCTTTTAGTGCAAAATCTTCAATTAATCAGCATCTTGAAGGCCTACACCCTGAAGAAAAGTTTCCCCTCCTGATCAAAAATCTCTACTCAAATCAGGGGGAGCTTTTTGCTTCAACAACATCCACTAAAGTCTTCTCAGAGATAGTTGACAGAGAAGACAACATCAACTTCTTATAGTTTATTTCCTAAACTGTGTACAGGTTATATCTCCCTTCAAAAGTTAACCTCTTGGTTCATAAGTTGTTGGGTATTGTATCCACAATTACCTGGATTTGAGGAAGTCACCTGTCAAGCTAAGATGAATTCACCATGTATTTGATGAAACCTCTTAAGTTGTGCTTGCAGTTCTTCCACGCTAAGTGCACACCAATGTCAGGGTGCAGTAGGTCAATATACACGGGTCTGCATGACGTAATCCCTCATTGAGCAGATCAGTGTGTTGGCCTACGTGTACTCTCTCTATTGGAGTGCACTTACTTTCAAGTACAGGGCCGTGTATATGCAAGAGAAGACAAGGAGCAAGGATGGGTCAAGGAGCAACTCTTGGGTGGATAGACGAAAAATTGTCCAAGTATAATTCGACGAGAATCACCAAGTGATTCTCGCCGATTCGGCGAGAATCACTAGTGATTCTCGCCGAATCGTCGAGAATCACTAGTGATTCTCGCCGACTCTTTCCGGCTACCTCAAAACGGTGCCAAGTAAGATTCGGCGAGAATCACTAATGATTCTCGCCGAACCCGTCGCTGAGCAGGTCATGAATACCAAGTGAAAATCGTTTAGAATCAACAAGTGATTCGTCGAGAATCACTAGTGATTCTCGACGAATCGTCGAGAATCGTTAACTGATTCTCGCCGATTCGTCGAGAATCACCAATGATTCTCGACGAATTTTACTTGGCGTCTTCTCTGGATGCTGCTGGACCGGATTCTGCCGATGGACCACTTTGAACTGGATTTCGGATTTCTACTTGTGGGACCCACAACGGTCATATTGTATGGGTCTAGAGTGTATAAATACATGGGTATTTTTGAACAGAAAGACAGGCGAAGAAGACAAGAAATACGCGAGCACGGACAAACCCTAAATCGTCGCTTCCGCTCCGACGCCGCCGCCGCCGCTCGCAACAATTTGGTCGTCGCTGTTGATCGCGTTTCTTCCCGATCTCCGGCGACAGAAGCCTAGCTAAGCTTAGAGTCTCACGTGTCTATCCGGAGATCTCTTGTCTCTCGATTTGTAGATCGGGAAAATCTTCCCCATCCGAATCGATCGAGACGATTGATCCTAGTGTGACCGTTGGTAGACCTAGCTTGCTTCGCTACGAAGTTTGGATCAACAAAGGAGTGCAGCCTCACATCGTTGTTGTCGCCGATCCCGTGAACCTAGTCGCCGCTCATCTTGCCGCCGCCGGTTCCGGGAGATCCTCTCCAAGAGAGATATAAGGTTGTGGAGTCCTTGTGGACGTCAAGAACACGTCGTCAACAAAGAGGGACATCTTAGTCTCCAAACGAAGTTTGTATCTCGTGTACATTCTAGTTTTACTTTTGTTGTAAAGGAACGCTTGTTCCGTATTGTAAGGGTTGGGTGCAACCCGGTTTGTGGGAGTGTTGACTCTTACGTGTGGAAGTGTTCCTTCCGTTAGTGCAGGGATTGGATTTCAATCCTGTTGGAGAAGAGACTGAGTCGTCCCTTGTTGGGAGATAGGTCGAAGGGGGAAAGTGGATGTACCCAAGTCGGGGAACCACTATAAATTGTCTGTGTATTCTGTGTGCTGTGCTTTTTATTTTTATTGTGCAGGTACATTCGTAAATTCCGCAAAAGCGTTGCACGTCACCTATTCCCCCCCCCCCCCCCCATAGGTGAACTTTGTTGACACTAGGTGGACTTTCAAGTGGTATCAAAGCAAGGTTACTCATCAAAAAGGTTAACACCTTGAGTAGTATCCTGCCACCAGTGTCAGAAGCATGGAGCTGGATTATGAGATGTCGCCTCTAAGACTTCCCGCATGTACAAAGGAGTATTATCCCGTCTGGAGGATGAGGGTGTCATGTCACTTGGAGGCCATCGATCCTCGAGCATCTCTCATCCTGGAAGAGGGTCCTTTTGTTCCTATGAAGACCTCCTGCTCTGGAAAGAATATCGAAGTGCCCAAATGCATTGCAGAGATGTCAGAGACAGAACTGTCACTATTTAACTTGGACGAGAGGATTCGTCAAATTATCTTGGATATCTGGTCTGGAGCTTCTCGCTCTAGATTGGAAAAATGCAGGACTGCTAAATCTATGTGGGTGATGATCTCAGAGTTGATGGGGGGGTCAGAGAAAGCTGAAATCTGCAGTCAACCAGAGGATGAAGCCTATGTGGGGGTCCTCACCTCTAAAGATGAAGGCATGGATCTCTCAGACAACATCAGAGCTCCAGTGTCCGTGTCAGAGACTGAAGAGGGCAGTGAGGAAAGCAGCTCTGATGAGGATGAAACAATGGTCACTGGCTCTAATGACAATAACACAGAAGAGCAGGTAACTTCTTCATCCTGCCCTATATCTTTTGAACTTTCTGAAGACAGGAACTGCCCTCCTCCAGAAAATTCTGATTCCCTGAAGAGAGCCCTTCAGGAAAGCAACCTACTTGCTGAGGAGCAAGCTCAAGAGATTGCTTGACTTAAGATCTTGTTGGTTCTCCAATTGGCGTCCAACAAGGTCAAGGACTCTAAGATCTCAGCTCTAGAGAGTAGTCTAGAGAATGAGAAAAGAATAATATCAAACTTTTCCAAGGTTGATGCTATAAAGAGAAAGCAAGAAAACGGGTGGATCTCCCGGATTATCAATTTGTGGAGAAATGGGGAAACGTTATTCCGACCCCCCACTCCAAGCAGGAAGGCAACTTATCATGCCTTCAGGTATGACCACAGGAATAGTCGTGGTCACTGCAAGGGTGATCTGTCCCCATGTGGAGACACCCGTAGTGCAAGGGCCGCCGTGGCCACCCATGAGAGAATACCTAAGGCTCATTCTGAGCCCTTTGTATTCACTGCCACTGCCCCAACTCTGTGCGAATCTGCATGTCCCAGCTCACAGAAGACTTCTCACCACCTGAGGACACATGATAGGGAGGTTAGAAGTCATGGTGTAAGTTTTCATGAGGCCTCAAGAAGGGGGATGCCTGAAAGGAAGGCACCACCTCCCCGGCCACATGCCGCTTGCAACGTGCATTCCTTCCACCCTTCCACGTGTCACGGTGGAAGAGGAAACTTTGTGAGGAGATCATGCCCTATCCCGTTTAGACCTGGGACCGTGACTACCTCAGTCATTAGATCAGGTCAAAAACGGCGATACAACATTCACCCATGTTGGTGCTGTGGCAAAGTGGGGCACTTTGCCATCGACTGTTGGCACAACCCCTCTGTGCCAAAGGCAAGGGCTTATCCACATTCACGGGACAGAGGTGGTCTTCCTGGCAGGTTCTCTGAAGGAAGGCAGTCGAGGGCTTATGCTAACAGGAACCTAGGACCCAATATGATTTGGGTTCCTAAGGTAAAGTAATTCTTTCTTGCAGGGTCGTCTAGGTTCCCGTGAATATGATGGGAACCAGACAGTAGGTGGCTCAAGACTAAATTGGAACAAGCGTCTGCTATAACAGATGTGATATTGACTTGAGCTTACTCACATTGAGCTCCTAATATGTTCTACCTGTGGGACTAAACGATGACTCTCAAAATCCCAGGTACTCATGATCAATTCCAAGACTTGAGTCGTTTTCCATTGACAGTTACATATATATATATATATCTTTATATACAGATACATCTTTGTATATACGTGTATGTATGAACATCCAAGGATAGGGTAACACAATGAATATAAACCTTAGATACATCATTAAAGAGTTATCGGAACTTCCACTTGTAGATTCGAGAACTAACATCTGCAGGCGTAAATCAATTCACTGAAAACTAACAAAGATGCGTCGTTGGAAGACTTTCAAATTAACTTACGTCGTTAAATTAACTCCACTGGCTCAATGTGTGTTTGGAAAAGCCGGCTCAAACCCTAATAGCTTGGCTTTCTGGAGTATCTATATAGTTAGTAGACTTTCAAATTAACTTAGACAAACGGAAACCGTAAGAATCCCATTTAACGGACTCGAGCTTGACATTTAAGGAGAATCCCATTCTCGCCGAAGGATCAAGAAGAATCACATTTGAGGAAGAATTCCCGCCGACCTTTCACCTTCCATAAGAATCCCGCCGAAGGAGCACACTATACGAATCCCGCAGAACTTCACAGGCGACCCTCGATTTCTCCCGCCGACTCTTCACATTCCTTAGGAATCGCACAAGGTCTTTTCCGCCGACCCGCAGGAAGCTCGTCGAATCATCTTCTCCAAGTTCCCGCAAGGTTCTCGTCGGATCCCGCAAGGAAGCTCGTCGAATCATCTTCTCAAGGTTCCCGCAAGGTTTCTCCTTTAGGAATCGCACAAGGGTCTCCATCGTCTTCCCGCAAGTTCCCGCAAGGTTCTCGCAAGGTTCTCGTCAAATCGCACAGGCTCCCGACGAATCCCGCCGAACCCCGCAGAAAACTCTCCTACTCACCGAAGGTCTCCATCGCTGTTTCCCGCTAGGTCTCCACCGAAGGTCTTCCCAAAGGACGCTCAAGGAAGATTTCTTGCAGGAAGCTCTCCAACTCTCTTCCGTCTACGCCTTTAGGTAACCTCTTCCTCACCCATACTTGGACGTTATCTCTAGTGACGCTTTCCTTTTGACTGTTCATTAAAGCTTAGAGTAGGGCTTCTATCTCTAGATCTACAATGGCTCCAAGGACAACTGCTGGGTTGGTCACCGATTGCGAGCTTGTTCGAACTGGATTCTCTCACGCCTCGGACGAATTCCGCAACATCATTCTGATGCTGGAAGAGGCTGGGCTAACATTCGTCCTGGAGCAGCCTTGCAAAATCTTGGACAAAGAGGTGCTAGAGTTCTTCGCTACCGCAAGACTCCGAAATGGCGACTCACTAATCAAAAGCAAGGTGGTTGGGGCAAAGGTCAAGATGTCTGCCAGCAAGCTGACCTGCTTCCTGCAGCTTTCTAGCTCGGAGCATGAAGACTATCTGGAGGACGATGACAAAGCCAGAACTCTCTTATTCTACGGTCTCCCACGAGGAACTAGGTCCATAAAGAGAAAGGATATGAATGAAGAAGGGAAGCTCCTGTCTGACATAATTGGAAAGGTGCTCATCTGCAAGCCGGGCTCTCATGACCATATCTCAGCGGATATGTTCAAGATCCTGATAGCTGTTGTCTGCCGTAAAAGGTTCAACTGGGGGGAGTTGCTGTTCGAGAAGATAAAGGACACCTTGGGCTCTCCGAGTTTTGGCCGTATCATAAGTCTATATCTAAATCAGCTAAATGGAGACAGGTTTGACATGAGCAAAGGTGTTCCTCTACACTACTTGAAGAAGATGGACTCATGTATGTTTGACCGATGGGAGAGGCGTATTGGGTAGACTGCCGTGGAAGAACAACAGGGAGTATCTCCAGCAGTCACCCCCAATGAAGTTCCTGATACCTTGACTGCAGGAATCGAGGGGGAGCCTCTACCCCCTCATACTGATGTAGTATCTGACATCTCCCAGCTGGCCAGAGATGCTGTGGCAGATCTACACGAAGAAAGTGAACCTGAGCTGGAGCATGGGGAGGCCCCGAACCGAAACGAGCAAGGAGCCGAAGCTACTGGACTGGAGACTGCTGACATCGAGTTGGAAGATGCTGCTGATATAGATGATTTCATGGATGATGACGGAGAGGAAGACGGGAATGAGGGACATGAAGCATTGGAGGCTCTGGATCTTTTTGAACCTCCATCCGACAAGCATGCACCAGTGGAGGGGGAGTCAGACAAATCTACAGAGGCCGCCAGCATTCCTCCATTAGAGACTGTGCTTGTATCCAGCTCTACAGATGCGTCTGCTGAAGAGCAAGGCCCACAAGTGCCTCCGGCTCTTCCATTACGAGATGAGCTAGCCACTCACACTGTAAATGTCATTCAGGGCATTGTGAATGAACTTAAAGCCTCCTTTGATGAAGCTCAGAATAAACTGCTGAAAAGGATTAAGACATCTGAAAAACTCATGCTCAAGAATATGGTGGAGATCAACCATAAACTGGACGAGATGGAGAAGAAATTTGAAGAAAAGTACACCGCGGCCGGCGAAGCTGTCACACATCTTATGGCCGGATTGAAAAAGAACACCGACACTCTTGCTGTAGTAAATCAGAACGCTCATGTTGTAGCCAACAACATTCAAAAGTTTGACGGTAATATGGTCACTCTCAACGCCAATCAGCAGGCCTTGGTCACTGAGTTCTCCCGGACCACCAAGCATATTGATGACTCCCTGCACTCTTATGCAAACTGCATCGCTGTCGAAGCCAAAAAGGGGGAGAAGGACTACATAGCTAAGATGGCTGAGCTCCGAGAAGTCATGATCAATAACTTCGAACAGTCAAACAAGTACGTCTATGACAGCAGCTGGTGGATGCTCCACCAGGCTTTAGGCATCGCCGTGCCTGAAAATCCTGCGGGTACTCATGCTCCTGAGACATCTACGGCCGTTGAGGGAGTAAGTGTTGCAGATGTTCCCATAAGTGAAGCTGATGCTAGGGCTCTCTCCAAAGCTAAACTGAGGAGCATGTTTGACCAAGAGGCCCTAGCTAAAGCCAGGGGCAAGAGAAAAGCTCAGGAAGGGACTTCCAAGGAGACACTAGCTGAAAAGAGAATCAGAATGAGTGAGGAGGACGTACGAAACTAAAAATGGAGTCCAGTTTCAAAGAACATCATCTTGGACACCTTCTAGCTACAAAAAAAGGAGAACTCAATCGAAACGAAGTATACAGCCAGTAAGAGTGGGAAAGGTACAAGACGTATGAAGCAAAATGAAACCTCTTCTTCAGAAACAACACGGATGCAGATAAAGTTCCTCCTCCCAGATACTATCTGAAGCCTAAAGAGTACATGGAGAGACGTAAGGACTACATAGCTAAGATGGCTGAGCTCCGAGAAGTCATGATCAATAACTTCGAACAGTCAAACAAGTACGTCTATGACAGCAGCTGGTGGATGCTCCACCAGGCTTTAGGCATCGCCGTGCCTGAAAATCCTGCGGGTACTCATGCTCCTAAGACATCTACGGCCGCTGAGGGAGTAAGTGCTGCAGATGTTCCCATAAGTGAAGCTGATGCTAGGGCTCTCTCCAAAGCTAAACTCAGGAGCATGTTTGACCAAGAGGCCCTAGCTAAAGCCAGGGGCAAGAGAAAAGCTCAGGAAGGGACTTCCAAGGAGACACTAGCTGAAAAGAGAATCAGAATGAGTGAGGAGGACGTACGAAACGAAAAGTGGAGTCCAGTTTCAAAGAACATCATCTTGGACACCTTCTGCCTACAAGAAAAAGGAGAACTCAATCGAAACGAAGTATACAACCAGTATGAGTGGGAAAGGTACAAGACGTATGAAGCAAAACGAAACCTCTTCTTCAGAAACAACACGGATGCAGATAAAGTTCCTCCTCCCAGATACTATCTGAAGCCTAAAGAGTACATGGAGAGACAAAGGAAGAAGTTTTTGGCGCAAAAACTCAAGGATGACTTAGCTAAGGAAAGATAGTCAACAACTTGTAGCTTGTCATTCTCTCCTAAGAACATTTAATGCATATTGATATGATATGAACAATTCTGAGATTATATATATATATATATATATATATATATATATATATATATATATATATATATATATATATATATATATATATTGAATTTGCGAATGACTCAAGTCCTGATCTGGTTGCTTAAATTTTCTTGTGCTGCATGTTTAACTTCTGAATGTTGTTTTTATTATTTGATTGGTGTTATTCATCTTAGCTAGTAGGGTTTTGGCTTCGTCAAATAGGGGGAGATTGTTGGGTATTGTATCCACAATTACCTGGATTTGAGGAAGCCACCTGTCAAGCTAAGATGAATTCACAATGTATTTGATGAAACCTCTTAAGTTGTGCTTGCAGTTCTTCCACGCTAAGTGCACACCAATGTCAGGGTGCAGTAGGTCAATATACACGGGTCTGCACGACGTAATCCCTCGTTGAGCAGATCAGTGTGTTGGCCTACGTGTACTCTCTCTATTGGAGTGCACTTACTTTCAAGTACAGGGCCGTGTATATGCAAGAGAAGACAAGGAGCAAGGATGGGTCAAGGAGCAACTCTTGGGTGGATAGACGAAAAATTGTCCAAGTATAATTCGACGAGAATCACCAAGTGATTCTCGCCGATTCGGCGAGAATCACTAGTGATTCTCGCCGAATCGTCGAGAATCATTAGTGATTCTCGCCGACTCTTTCCGGCTACCTCAAAACGGTGCCAAGTAAGATTCGGCGAGAATCACTAATGATTCTCGCCGAACCCGTCGCTGAGCAGGTCATGAATACCAAGTGAAAATTGTTGAGAATCAAAAAGTGATTCGTCGAGAATCACTAGTGATTCTCGACGAATCGTCGAGAATCGTTAACTGATTCTCGCCGATTCGTCGAGAATCACCAATGATTCTCGACGAATTTTACTTGGCATCTTCTCTGGATGCTGCTGGACCGGATTTTGCCGATGGACCACTTTGAACCGGATTTCGGATTTCTACTTGTGGGACCCACAACGGTCATATTGTATGGGTCTAGAGTGTATAAATACATGGGTATTTTTGAACAGAAAGATAGGCGAAGAAGACAAGAAATACGCGAGCACGGACAAACCCTAAATCGTCGCTTCCGCTCCGCCGCCGCCGCCGCCGCTCGCGACAATTTGGTCGCCGCTGTTGATCGCGTTTCTTCCCGATCTCCGGCGACAGAAGCCTAGCTAAGCTTAGAGTCTCACGTGTCTATCCGGAGATCTCTTGTCTCTCGATTTGTAGATCGGGAAAATCTTCCCCATCCGAATCGATCGAGACGATTGATCCTAGTGTGACCGTTGGTAGACCTAGCTTGCTTCGCTACGAAGTTTGGATCAACAAAGGAGTGCAGCCTCACATCGTTGTTGTCGCCGATCCCGTGAACCTAGTCGCCGCTCATCTTGCCGCCGCCGGTTCCGGGAGATCCTCTCCAAGAGAGATATAAGGTTGTGGAGTCCTTGTGGACGTCAAGAACACGTCGTCAACAAAGAGGGACATCTTAGTCTCCAAACGAAGTTTGTATCTCGTGTACATTCTAGTTTTACTTTTGTTGTAAAGGAACGCTTGTTCCGTATTGTAAGGGTTGGGTGCAACCCGATTTGTGGGAGTGTTGACTCTTACGTGTGGAAGTGTTCCTTTCGTTAGTGCAGGGATTGGATTTCAATCCTGTTGGAGAAGAGACCGAGTCGTCCCTTGTTGGGAGATAGGTCGAAGGGGGAAAGTGGATGTACCCAAGTCGGGGAACCACTATAAATTGTCTGTGTATTCTATGTGCTGTGCTTTTTATTTTTATCATGTAGGTACATTCGTAAATTCCGCAAAAGCGTTGCACGTCACCTATTCCCCCCCCCCCCATAGGTGAACTTTGTTGACACTAGGTGGACTTTCATAAGTCACCTGATCAAAAGACTTAACTTGATTTTTGGGCACCCGATCAAAAGCTCAAAGGGTTGCAAGATCTCCCTTAGAAAATAGATCTTCTAGTGGCAGAGCACCTGATCAAAAACCTGCAGTGGATTCCTACCAGGGTGGTAGAAGAGTGGACGTACCTAGATTTATTGGAGAACCACTATAAAAATTCCTTGTGTCGTCTCTGTTTGATGCTTTTCTTTTTTATTTGTGTGCTGTGATTTTTAGTCTATCTATAATATATATAACACTTTATTTTCTAAACAGCTCTTAAATAAAATCAAAGTTTTTAATATACACTATTCACCCCCCCCCCCCCCCCCGTCCCTTTAGCGTAAAATAGATCTATCTCTCACTTTCAATTGGTATCAGAGGGAGGTTAGTTGTTTTTACAGTTAACACATGAACCAACAAAGATTCTGATAGATCTTATTGCACCTAGAGTTTTGATTTTGTCATGACACAAAATAAAGAGTATGCAAGCACTAGACCTACTATATGCAATCTTAATAAGTTTGCATTACGGAAATCAGTGATTAGACTTTACATGAATTCTATTGATGAATATATCTACAATTCTATTTTTAAAGGTCCGCCTTTACCATTAGCAACAACAAGCACTAGTGTTGTACCATCACCAGAATGGACAGAAGCCCAGAAGAAAGCTAAAATTGCTGATGCCAAGGCTATGAACATTCTAGCCCAAACAATGTCTGATGACATCTTCCAGAAAGTTGCTGAATGCACCTCAGCAAAAGACATCTGGGACTCCCTCATAGAAATGGTTGCTGGATCAACTGATGAGAGAAAGGATAGAAGATCTATTGGGTACATTGGTCAAATGTACCTGATTTGAAGAAGCCTCACCCAACTCAATGATATACATCATAATGTATTTGATGTATGTTTGAGTTACTTGTGCAGGTTAGGTATTCACTGGACTGAAGCTAAAACTTTCTAAGTCCATGTGTCGACACCCAGAGGGAAAGTGTCGACACTTGAGAAGGCTTGTGTCGACACCCAGACAAGCAGTGTCGACACTTGGAGTCATTGTGTCGACACCTGGGATGAAGAGTCGACACCAGACAGAAAGTGTCGACACAAGGAGCTGTGTCGACACTCAGTGAAGAAGAATGCAGAGAAGTAGTGTCGACACTTAGCAGAAAGTGTCGACACCTAGAAGAGCTGTGTCAACACCAGAAAGTGTCGACACTTGGAGTTGTGTCGACACTCAGCAAAATTCTGCAGAGACTAAGTGCAAGTGTCGACACCTAGCACAATGTGTCGACACTTAACCAGAAGAGTCAACATATTAAGTATGTGTCGACACTCAGCACAATGTGTCGACACACAACCAAAAGAGTCAACACTTGAAGTATGTGTCGACATTCAACATAATGTGTCGACACACAACCAGAAGAGTCAACACTTGAAGAAAGTGTCGACACCCAGCACAATGTGTCGACACTCAGTTGAAGACTCAAAGAAAGTGTCGACACAAGGAGCTGTGTCGACACTTAGCAAAGAACAGAAATATCTACAAAAATATTCTAAGTACAAGTGTCGACACTAAGGGAATGTGTCGACACTCAGCTGAAGAATCTATATTGAAGACTTGTGTCGACACCAAGAAGCAGTGTCGACACTTGACAGTTTCAACACATGAAGATGTGTCGACACAAAGGAGATGTGTCGACACTTAGAAGAATTTAACAAGTTACAGAAGATCAAGTACTTGTGTCGACACTCAATTCCAAGTGTCGACACCTGAATAAGAATCTGTGTCGAGACATACAAGGAGTTGTGTCGACACCTTGTAGACTTGTGTCGACACTTACACAGCATGTGTCGACACTTGGTCTATAAGTGTCGACACTTAAGAACAGAAAGTCTCGACACTATCTGACAGTTAGAGAATTTCAAGAATTGACTGGATGACATGACAGCTGCCATTCCAGCCGGTCTACAGCACTTGTCAGAGATCTCAGAAGTCAGTTATGAACCGGACCAGCCGGTTACCATGAAGAAGGCCTATAAATAGGCACAGACTGTTTACAGAAAATGTTGTTGTTGTTGTTAAGAGTTAACAGAAGAAGATAAAGTTCTGATTGAGTTCAGATTAATCTAAGAGATTTGTTCAAGTGGTTGCTGATCAAGTTATCCAAGTGATACAAATCAAGAAGATCTTGATGTCCAACGGCAGATCTAAGAAGTTGGAGAGAGAGAGAGCTCCAATCAAGAATTCAGTCTTTGGAACTAGGCTGAGAAGAAGAATTCAGAAGCATCTGGATCTTAAGAAGCAGAGGTCAAGGAACAACTGCAGAGGATTTAGACTTATTCAGTTCTACTCAAGAAGCTTTGAAGGAAGCTAAGTCAGTTTGGATCTATCTGAGTTCTTCCAAGAACTCAGCAAGAAACTCACAACTCCTCTCTTATTTTCTGAGTTGTTGAGTTATTTGTTGTAATACTATTTTAACTTGTAGGATCTTTGGATCTGAGTGCATTGTAAGCCAAAATTTATAAAGGCTGAGGGTAGGGCTTGATAGCCTGAGTGTAGGAGTTAAAGAACTCTAAGTGTAGGCCTTGATTGGCTGAGTGTAGGCCTTTGTGGCTGAGTGTAGGCTTTGGAGAAAGCTGAGGTGTAAGGCTTTGGCCCTGAGGTAGGAACCAATTTGGGTTCTGAGACAGTGGAGAAGTTAGGCTGAATCTAGTACACTGCTAGATAGGCGAAGGGGGAAAGTGGATGTACCCAGATCTTGGGGAACCACTATAAAACACTATGTGCTGTGCTGTGTTTGTGCTGTGGATGATCTGTGTTTGTTTGATTATTGTTGATTGCTGAAATTGACTTGTTAGAAATCTGTGATATAACTGTTTGACTGCCAATAAAGTTAGAAAAAGGATTAGGTCACCTATTCACCCCCCCCCCTCTAGGTGTTTAGGTACCATATCTTACAAGTGGTATCAAAGCGAGGTTCCTCAAAACAAGGACTAACAGTCTAAGGAGATCCTGTTTGGCAGAAACAGTCTAGGTCAGAAAACAGCTTCAAGAAAATCAAGAACCATGGGTTCCTTTAAAAATCATAAAGAATTGGGTTCCATGAAATTACCTATTTGCAGAAAGGAAATTTTTGGGATCTGGAAAGAGAGGGTAAGGCTATTCATGGAGGCCTCAGACCCTAGAATATACATCACAGTAAAGGAAGGGCCTTATGTGCCAATGAAGATCTCAGTATTGGATGCAAATCAGAGGACTCCAAAGGATTTCTCTGAGATGACCAAGGATGAAATTGTCCTAGCCACTATGGACAAGAGGGCACAAAACATAATAGTGAGTGCCATTGATGATGCAACTTTTCAGAACTTAATTCACTGTAAAACAGCAAAAGAAATGTGGGATACCCTCATTGTCTATATGGAAGGTTCTGAAGAAGTTAGGCAAGATAGGAAGTCCTTGCTTAATCAAGAGTATGAGAGCTTTAGGCAAGGCAAGGGAGATAGCATCACTGAATGCTACAAGAAGTTCAATAGAATAGTTAATGAACTCATGTCTTATGGAAGAGAGTTCAGCAACTATGAACTAAATGACAAATTCCTGAGGTCCCTAACCAAAGATTGGGACACCAAGATCTGTGCCATAAGAGAAATGGCAAAGTTGGGAGAAATTCCTCCTCCTACACTGTTTGGCAAGTTATTGTCATATGAGATGCAGCTGACAGTGAGGAAAGAGGAGGAGAAATCTACTAGGACTGAGCACAAGGAAAGGACTGTTGCTTTCAAGACAGAAGTTCCCAGAAAATGCAGAACTATGTCATCAACTCCACCTCCAGAGGTAGTTGAATCTGAGTCAGAAGGGTCTGTCAGTACAAAGTCTACAAGCAGTGAAAGTGATGAAGACTTTGCTGCCTTCACTAGACACTTTCAGAAATTCCTGAAAAAGAAACAGTGGAGGTCCAGACCATCTACTTACAAGGGAAAAGAAGTCTTGTATCAGGAGAAAAAGCCTTCTAAGAAGGACAGGAAGAAGACAAAGACAAGCAAGGCAACTGGATCAAAGATTGTGTGCTACTGCTGCAATAGACAGGGTCATGTCATTGCTGATTGTCCTGAGAAAAGAAAAGAATCCAGTGACAGGAAAAAGACTCACTTCAAAGGGAAGAAAGAGAAGTCTTTTGTTGCCAAGAATGAGAAGACTCTTTCAGATATTTCTTCTTCAAACACTGATACTGATGCTGAAGCCTACATAGGGCTATTTGCTGAAGAAGAAGAAGAAGAATTTATGCAGATCTTGGAGTCAATTTATGAACAAGAAGACTGCCAGTGCCAAGGACTGATGGCATTGACTGAGAGTACCAAAATCCTGGAGCAGCCAGGACCTAGTCATGTACAAAGTCCAACTCTAAGTTCAGTTTCTTGTTCTAGTTCAGAATCAGAATCATCTTCATCAAATGATGGAAGTGGTTCTGAGTGTGAGGATGATATTCATCAACTCATAGATGAATATAAGGTGCTGTTACAGGCTTATAAGAAAAGCAAGTCCCTTGCCAAAAGTCAGGCAAAGGAGATTGCTGATCTCAAGGCTGCTGCAACAGAATTTGAGAAGCAATTTGATCAAAAACTGAATGAGGTAGCTAGGCTGAAACACATTACAGTGATTCAGATGGGTACTATCACATTTAAGAATGATCAAATTAAGAAACTGGAGACAAATCTTCAGAAAGAGAGAGAACTGGTTGCAAAGTTTTCAAAGCCTAAATCAGTTCTACCTTTGATTGATGATTTTACTCATCACAAAGGTAAGGCTGGACTGGGTTTTGTTAAACCTGCCAGGACTGTTCAGGATCAGTCCAAGCCCAAGGGCAAGGCCCCAACATTCAATAAGTCAGCTGCAGTTAAGACAGCAAAGTCTGTACCTAAGCAAAGGTACAATAAGTTTGAATGTTGGTGTTGTGGCAAGGTTGGCCACTTTGCCTTGGATTGTTGGCACAATGCCAGTGCCAAGTTGAGTAGCAAGTTACCTGGTGGAAAGCCAGTAGGTAGCTGTGTCATGTTGCAAACTAACAATCACCAAGGACCCAAGTTTACTTTGGGTTCTAAGGTTCATTAATTTGTTTTGCAGGTGAATCCAAGTGGCCATACCCCAACATGGTACTTGGATAGTGGGTGTTCCAGACATATGACTGGAACAAGGGGACTACTGAAGGACTATATTCCAATCAAAAATGGTCCTAAAGTGACCTTTGATGGTTCTGAAAAAGGAATCATCAAAGGGTTTGGTAACATTTCTTCAAACCTTGTTACCATTACTCAAGTGGCTTATGTTAAAGGGTTGAAACACAACCTTATAAGTATAAGTCAGTTAAGTGATGTAGGGTATGACATCTCATTTGTTAAAAATGGTTGTCATATCAAGAGGTCAAGTGATCAAGAGATCATTTTGACAGGATATAGAAAGAGGAATGTCTACTGTCTAGACATCATGATTGAGAACAATGGTTCTCCTGTTTGTCTTGTAGCTGATGAGACAGTCTCTCATTGTGTCAAGTGGCACAAGAGGCTAGCTCATCTTAACTACAAGACTATTAGCAAACTCTTTAGCAAAGAGTTAGTGAGAAATGGTCCTCAAGTTAAGTGTGTTAAAGATGGCATTTGCTCAGCTTGTCAAAAGGGCAAGCAGACCAAATCCACCTTTAAAAGCATTGAGAACAAAGATGCTGTGAGGTGCTTATACCTCTTGCATATGGATCTCTTTGGTCCAATGCCAGTTCACAGCTTAGGTAGGAAGGTCTATACCTTTGTAGTTGTTGATGACTACTCAAGGTTTTCCTGGGTGTTCTTCTTAAGGCA
Organism: Platanthera guangdongensis; assembly: GCA_039583875.1. Classification (NCBI taxonomy): domain Eukaryota; kingdom Viridiplantae; phylum Streptophyta; class Magnoliopsida; order Asparagales; family Orchidaceae; genus Platanthera; species Platanthera guangdongensis. The sequence continues at coordinate 113,713,104 of CM077162.1, forward strand.
GAAATCTGAAACACCTAGTGTCTTCTACAGCTTTGTCAAGCAAATTCAGAATGAACTAAATAGTACTGTGGTCAAAATTAGAAGTGACCATGGTACTGAGTTTCAATCTGAAAGCATGACAAAACTATGTGAAGACTTTGGGATATTTCAAGAATTCTCTTCACCTAGAACACCTCAGCAAAATGGCATTGCTGAGAGGAAGAATAGAACCTTGATAGAGGCTGGTAGAACCCTACTTAGTGATACATCACTGCCTGAGTATTTCTGGGCTGAAGCAGTTAACACTGCATGCCATGTGATAAATAGGGCTACCATCACTAAAAGACTAAACAAGACCCCCTATGAAGTAGTGAAAGGCAGGAAACCAAACCTATCCTATTTTAGGATCTTTGGTTGCAAATGCTTCATACTTAACAATGGGAAGTCTTACATAACTAAGTTTGCTGCCAAGTCCCAAGAGGGAATTTTTGTTGGGTACAGCAACAATAGTAAGGCTTATAGAGTATACAACTTGACTACACAAGTTGTAGAGGAGACAGTGCATGTAGTTTTTGATGAGACAAAACTTATTAACAATGAGTTGTCTAGCAATGTATGCAGCCCCACAGGTTTGACAAAGAAATTGGACAAGCTTACTATTGAAGAGATGTCTGCTGCAAGACAGCAAGTAGAAGGCAATAGCAGTTGTCCAGGGGGAGAACTACATGTGCCAATAGCTGAAGAAATACAAGAAGTACAGCATGATGCAGATGCTGAAGAAGTTCAACCTGAAGCTAGGATGCCTCCAGCCCATAGGCATCTAAGAGATCATCCAGTAGAGCTGATTATTGGAGATCCAAGACAAGGAGTTCAGACAAGGAGCAGAAATCAGAATGCTGCAGTATATTCTAGTTTTCTATCTCAAATAGAACCTAAGAAATTTGAAGAAGCTATACAAGATCCACAGTGGACTGAAGCTATGCAAGAAGAACTTAATCAGTTCAAAAGGTGCAAGGTTTGGGAACTGGTTCCTAAACCTAAAGACCACAATGTTATAGGAACTAAGTGGATCTACAGAAATAAGTTAGATGAACAAGGGGTCATCATTAAGAATAAAGCAAGACTGGTTGCAAAAGGATATAGGCAAGAAGAAGGTATTGATTTTGATCAAACCTTTGCCCCAGTAGCCAGACTGGAGGCCATAAGGATGTTCTTGGCCTATGCAACCTATCAAGGATTCAAGGTTTACCAGATGGATGTCAAGTCAGCATTCTTAAATGGTAATCTTAAGGAAGAAGTCTATGTGGAGCAGCCTTCAGGTTTTGTTGATCCAACTCAACCTCATTATGTCTATAGACTTAGGAAAGCATTGTATGGGTTAAAACAAGCTCCTAGAGCTTGGTATGAAACCCTATCTAGTTTCCTCATTGAGAACAAGTTCACAAGGGGGAAAATAGATAAGACTCTATTCCTTAGGGAATCTAGAGGCAAAGTCATACTTGTCCAAATATATGTAGATGACATTATATTTGGGTCTACTGAAAGTAGCCTTTGCAAAAAGTTTGCAAAGCTTATGCAAAGTCAATTTGAGATGAGTAGTATGGGAGAGCTAAAGTTTTTCTTGGGTCTCCAAGTTAAACAGACTGAAAGTGGCTTGTCCATATGTCAGTCCAAGTTCACCCTAGAACTCATAAGGAAATATGGTATGGATTCATCCAGTACCATGAAGACTCCTATGGGGTCAAGTATGTCTATTAGCAAGGATAATGCAGGGAAACCTGTAGATGAAACCTTGTATAGAGGGATAGTTGGCTCCTTACTATACTTGACTGCAAGTAGGCCTGACATTATGTATGCTACATGTGTTTGTGCCAGGTATCAAGCCTGCCCTAAAGAGTCTCACTTGACTGCAGTCAAGAGAATTTTGAGATATCTAAAGGGCACTCCCTATCTAGGCCTCTGGTACCCTAGGAATGGAGATTTTGATCTAACAGGTTATACAGATGCAGACTTTGCAGGATGCAAAGAGGATAGAAAGAGCACAACTGGAACCTGTCAATTCCTAGGTGGAAGAATAATTTCATGGAGCAGCAAAAAGCAGACTAGTGTGGCTATTTCCACAGCTGAGTCAGAATATGTAGCTGCAGGAAGTTGCTGTGCTCAACTTCTATGGATTCAACATCAGCTGGTGGACTATGGATTTCAGGTAAGTAGAACTCCACTTTACTGTGATTCTACAAGTGCTATTTCAATAGCTAACAACCCTGTATCTCATAGTAGAACAAAACATATTGAGATTAAATATCACTTTCTTAGGGAGCATGTAGAAAGAAATGATATTGCACTTGAATATGTTAAAACTGATAATCAGATAGCTGACATGTTTACTAAGCCCTTAGAAGAAGCTAAGTTCAATAGATTCAAAATTGAACTAGGTATGATAAACTTAGACTAAGTTTACAGAATAGAAAATTGGCTAAGTAAAAAGGTGTCGACACATAGACAAGTCTATGTCGACACAGAATAAAAGTGTCGACACTTCAGGAAAAAGGTGTCGACACATCTATGATGTTGGTGTCGACACTTCAGAATGTTAGTGTCGACACATGTCAAGTAGGTGTCGACACATCCAATGTGGTGTCGACACTTAAGTTTTACTCAGAATTTTCTAAGTAAAGTCTCGACTATTCGTCGAGTAGAGTGGTGTCGACACATAAACATGTGTCGACACATAATATCTGTTGACTAAACTTGTGTCGACACATATGTGTCGAGACATTATGAGTCAGTGTCGACACTTATTGCCAGTGTCGACACATGTTTAGCTAGCTGTCCCACATGTTCATCTTCAAAAATAGACAGGTATAAATAGGGTTCTGTCTTTGATTGTCGACACGCTTTCAAAGTTTCGAGACGAAAACTCTTGTGTCGACATTTCTCTTTTCTCAAGCCTAATTCTCCAAACCCTAATGGCTCCCAAGCTCGAGGAAAACGTCAACGAAGGCTACGAACTTGTGCGCGGCGCATTCGATGATGGCGATCAAGATATCAAGTCTGTGGTTACCCTAGTCAGCGATTCAGGACTAGAATACTTGGTTTCAGAACCAACCAAGATATGGAAGAAGGAAGTGCTTGAATTCCTTACTGGAGCAACTGTGGATGACTCTGGATACAGAATCAAATCCAGAGTGCATGGAACCAAGGTCAAGGTATCACCCAAAAGTCTGAGAAAGGTACTTCAGCTACCTAAGACTCAAGAAGAAGAAGAAGTTTCTACATCCAAGACCAGGGAAGCTTTGGTCTGGTGTGGTCTTGATTCTAAGATGAAGATAGGTTCTGTCTTTAACAGAAAAGGCATGAACAGTCAAGGAAAATTTCTGTCAGAGATAGTGGGCAAGGTCATTCTCAGTAAGCCTGGAGGGCATGATAGGGTGTCAGCCTCAATGTTCAATGTCATGACAAGAATTATCTTCACCGTAAGAACAGATTGGTCAATGGTAATCTATGAGAAGATCAAGGAAAGTCTGAAGAAGCCCAATTTGGGCAGAATTATAAGTCTCTACCTGGCTGGTACAATACCAGAGGTAATGAGCACAACTGCTGGAAGCAAGATCAATCATATGAGAAAGATGGATTCTAGGATATTTTCTAGGTGGGAAAGGGTGTTGTCAAAGGACATGCCTACCCCTGAGAAGCCAGTTTCTGAGAAAGTTACTCCTCCTAGGAAGAAGAGAAAGACTGCTGCTGTGACACAAGAGTCCTCCAGCAGTTCTGATAGTGAAGAACAGGTTGTTTTCACACCCGATGACCATGAAGAAGTGGCTGCAGAGAAGACTCCTGCTCCTCAAGATGTAGCTGAGATCCAGGGGGAGCTGCCTCCAGCTAGCCCCATCCATAGGGATCACAGCCAGGGGGAGCTTCCAGTAGTAGAAGAAACATCTACTCTGGACAGTGAGCAAGCCACCCTCATTATCCAAGAGGTACTCACTGGCTTAAAAACTTTAGACTATATTATAGAAGATGCTAATTTGTTTGATGTTCATCAGCAAACTCAGCTAGACAAACCAGTTCCAGATGTTGTTTTAGAAGACAAATCTGCTGAACAAGAAATGGTACCTGAGTCAGTGGATGAAGAACAAAGACTATCTCCAGCTCCATCCCCTCATGAATATACTATGGAAGATTTGTTTCTGAATTTAGATCAAGAGGACTTTGACATGGATAAGGTTGCTGCTGCTGAAGAGAAGGGTGCTGCTGCTGAGGGGGAGCACATGACAGTTCTGGAAGAGCCTTTAAGGCTAGACACTGAGAAGGCACTAGATGTGCAAGCTGAAAAACCACAAAGCCCTAAGGATAGGATTGAGATTGCCAGCACCTCTGCCTCTGAAGATGAGGAGAGTGCTAGGGCTAAGAAGAAGAAATTGTTTGTATTCAAAAGAAGGAGTCAGAGCTACAAGAAGGCTCTACAAACTGTTGCTCAACAATCCTTAGTCACACAAGCTCCATCACCTGATTACAGTGCCTTAATGGTAGCCATGCAGATCAAAATGGATGAACAAAGGAAAGCCATAGAGGCTTAGGTTGATGCAGGGCACAAATCATTACAGTTTGATCTTGCTCAAGATATAAAATCTATAAGGTTTGAGATGAATCTCAACAAGAAAGAGATGAATGAATGCTTCCACAAGGGTGGAAATGCTGTGGTGTTTCTGGCTACACACCAAGAGAAAATAAAAGTACAAGTAGATGATATAGCATTGAAGCAAGGCTATGTGCTGGAAAATCAATTAAGGATGAATGATAATTTGACTGCATCCCACAATGCTATAGTCACTGAATTGAAGAATAAGACTGCTGAATCTTCTACATCTGCTGATGTTAAGGCTGGATTTGACAAAGTTTTCCAAGAAGAAATCCAAGCTGTAAAGACTGCAATACAGGATTCCCAGAAAGCCATCTCAGAACAGCTTACAAAGCTTAAACCCTACTTTAAGGATGGAATCAGGTATTTGGATAGTCAGATTAGATTCCAAAAGGATGATGTAAGAGACCATGTGGCCCAAGAAGTCATAAAGGGGGAGAGAGTATTAGTCAAGGCTAGCTCTGATCATGCCAAATGGATATCTAACTCCATCAGAGCTACCCTAGGCTATCCTCCACTCTGTGATGATGATAATGTTGCTGAATCAGGGATTCAAAGTGCATATCTTGGAGGTGAGCAACCAGAGGTAGCTCAAGTGATTTATCCACCTCCAGATTTTGAAATGATTCATGCAGATGTCAGCACAATGTATAGCCCAACTGCAGGAAAGTCAAATGTTGTTCTGGAAAAGGTTGTTCAACCTATTACTGCAGCTATGCAAGAGGCATTAGAAAACGAAGAAGAGACAAGGTTGTCAAAGAAGAGGTTTAGGGAACAAGCTGAACTAAAGCCAGACTTTGAACAATGGAGCCCTACCTCTAGAAATATCATTCTAACTGCCTGGAAAGCTGCTAAAGACAACACTAATGATAGAAACAAGTGGTTCTCTGAAGCAGAATGGAGGAAGCATGAGATCAGGCAGGAAGCCATTATCCAGTACAGAAGAAAGGCTAAGTTAGGAAAGCTACCTCCTACTGCAGTGGAGCCTAGCAAGTACTTTCCTAAGCCCTATCATTATTTTGAAAGGCAGAAAATCAAGGCTGAAGAACAAAAGAAGGACTCAAAAGGCAAGAAGCCTGCTGATGCTGAGCCTACTGCTGTTGCTGTCAAAGCTAAAGTCCTAGCTGGCAAAGGAATTGTTATCAAAGAACCTGATCAGAAATAGATTAGGAATTAATTTGAAGATTGTTGTAATCCTTTGTATGAGAAACATTTTTGTAACTCATTAAAGATGTATTAGAAAAATGTTAGAACAATTTATGATTAATATAGTATAATTGTTCTGAAATGTGTCTATTCTTTGATTATTCTGGAATGATTAATGTGTATACATGTATGCATTATTACATGTTTAAGTTTACCCTGTTGAAATATACCTGCTTTACATCATTTTATAATTTTTAATTATGAGTGGTGTATATCATTGACTAAGGGTTATGACTTCTCCAAATAGGGGGAGATTGTTGGGTATATTGGTCAAATGTACCTGATTTGAAGAAGCCTCACCCAACTCAATGATATACATCATAATGTATTTGATGTATGTTTGAGTTACTTGTGCAGGTTAGGTATTCACTGGACTGAAGCTAAAACTTTCTAAGTCCATGTGTCGACACCCAGAGGGAAAGTGTCGACACTTGAGAAGGCTTGTGTCGACACCCAGACAAGCAGTGTCGACACTTGGAGTCATTGTGTCGACACCTGGGATGAAGAGTCGACACCAGACAGAAAGTGTCGACACAAGGAGCTGTGTCGACACTCAGTGAAGAAGAATGCAGAGAAGCAGTGTCGACACTTAGCAGAAAGTGTCGACACCTAGAAGAGCTGTGTCAACACCAGAAAGTGTCGACACTTGGAGTTGTGTCGACACTCAGCAAAATTCTGCAGAGACTAAGTGCAAGTGTCGACACCTAGCACAATGTGTCGACACTTAACCAGAAGAGTCAACATATTAAGTATGTGTCGACACTCAGCACAATGTGTCGACACACAACCAAAAGAGTCAACACTTGAAGTATGTGTCGACATTCAACACAATGTGTCGACACACAACCAGAAGAGTCAACACTTGAAGAAAGTGTCGACACCCAGCACAATGTGTCGACACTCAGTTGAAGACTCAAAGAAAGTGTCGACACAAGGAGCTGTGTCAACACTTAGCAAAGAACAGAAATATCTACAAAAATATTCTAAGTACAAGTGTCGACACTAAGGGAATGTGTCGACACTCAGCTGAAGAATCTATATTGAAGACTTGTGTCGACACCAAGAAGCAGTGTCGACACTTGACAGTTTCAACACATGAAGATGTGTCGACACAAAGGAGATGTGTCGACACTTAGAAGAATTTAACAAGTTACAGAAGATCAAGTACTTGTGTCGACACTCCATTCCAAGTGTCGACACCTGAATAAGAATCTGTGTCGAGACATACAAGGAGTTGTGTCGACACCTTGTAGACTTGTGTCGACACTTACACAGCATGTGTCGACACTTGGTCTATAAGTGTCGACACTTAAGAACAGAAAGTCTCGACACTATCTGACAGTTAGAGAATTTCAAGAATTGACTGGATGACATGACAGCTGCCGTTCCAGCCGGTCTACAGCACTTGTCACAGATCTCAGAAGTCAGTTATGAACCGGACCAGCCGGTTACCATGAAGAAGGCCTATAAATAGGCACAGACTGTTTACAGAAAATGTTGTTGTTGTTGTTAAGAGTTAACAGAAGAAGATTAAGTTCTGATTGAGTTCAGATTAATCTAAGAGATTTGTTCAAGTGGTTGCTGATCAAGTTATCCAAGTGATACAAATCAAGAAGATCTTGCTGTCCAACGGCAGATCTAAGAAGTTGGAGAGAGAGAGCTCCAATCAAGAATTCAGTCTTTGGAACTAGGCTGAGAAGAAGAATTCAGAAGCATCTGGATCTTAAGAAGCAGAGGTCAAGGAACAACTGCAGAGGATTCAGACTTATTCAGTTCTACTCAAGAAGCTTTGAAGGAAGCTAAGTCAGTTTGGATCTATCTGAGTTCTTCCAAGAACTCAGCAAGAAACTCACAACTCCTCTCTTATTTTCTGAGTTGTTGAGTTATTTGTTGTAATACTATTTTAACTTGTAGGATCTTTGGATCTGAGTGCATTGTAAGCCTAAATTTATAAAGGCTGAGGGTAGGGCTTGATAGCCTGAGTGTAGGAGTTAAAGAACTCTGAGTGTAGGCCTTGATTGGCTGAGTGTAGGCCTTTGTGGCTGAGTGTAGGCTTTGGAGAAAGCTGAGGTGTAAGGCTTTGGGCCTGAGGTAGGAACCAATTTGGGTTCTGAGACAGTGGAGAAGTTAGGCTGAATCTAGTACACTGCTAGATAGGCGAAGGGGGAAAGTGGATGTACCCAGATCTTGGGGAACCACTATAAATCACTGTGTGCTGTGCTGTGTTTGTGTTGTGGATGATCTGTGTTTGTTTGATTATTGTTGATTGCTGAAATTGACTTGTTAGAAATCTGTGATATAACTGTTTGACTGCCAACAAAGTTAGAAAAAGGATTAGGTCACCTATTCACCCCCCCCCCCCTCTAGGTGTTTAGGTACCATATCTTACAAGATCCCACTTGATTTCTCAATATAAGAATTTCAAAAAGGGAGAAAGCGAGTTAGTTGCACAGATATACACAAGACTCAATCTCATTATTAATGTGCTAAAATCTTTGGAAAAAGATATTGCATTGACAGAGGTCAATGATAAGATTCTCATGTGTTTCCCTAGCACATAGGATTCAAGAATCTGGCCAATTAGCGAAGCCAGAAGTGTTAATGGGATATCTACTGAGACTTTGTTGGGCAAGCTCAAATCTTATGAGCAGCTCATCAAAACCAGGAAAGCTGAACAAAGGACTTCAACTTTAGTAAAGAAGGAGAAGAGCATAGCTTTCCAAGCAACAGAAGAAGCATAAGTCCTTCCAGAGAATGAAGATCTTATGAGTCTTTTGGCCAAAAGATTCTACAAGATGGCTAGAAAAAACTTCAGAAAAAGATTTTCTAGGAACCAAGACAAACCAAGGTATGATAAAACACCAAATAAAGAAATAGTTTGTTATGTTTGCAGGAAACCAGGATGTATTCTTCCAGAGTGTCCTGAAAATCAAAAGAAGGATAAGAAGAAGGAGAAGGATTACAAGAAGCACTCCAACAAATCCTCTTCCAATAAACACAAGAAGAAGGAGAGAGGCTTTGTAGCTGAAACTTGGAGTGAAATAGAATCTGAATCTTCATCCAGTTCAAGTGAGGATGAAGAAGAAGCAAAAGCCAAAGAAGTCTGCTTGATGGCAATCAATGCATCATGCAACAATTCAGATTTTGAATCTGAATCAGAAGAGGATCAGGTATTCTCAATCTTTGACTTTACATCAGATCAGTTTAAAGTAGATTCTAATTTGTTATGTAGTGATTTGATAAAATCTGAGAAGGAAATAAAACTTCTCAGAGATAAGTTAACTGAATTTAAAAATTTATCCTCAGAAAATGTAAAACTTAAAGAAGATTTGAAAAATCTTAAGGAACAATTAATTTCACTAGAACACAAATTATGTGAGGCCAAAAAGTTTGAAGAATCCCTTAATGGGAGAAGTATCAAACTGATGGATATCATAAGCACATTCAATGTCAGACTAAATGGTAAACTTGGCTTGGGAGCTTCATCCAGTCAACCTCACCTTCTACAGAAAAACATTCTAACTACACTAGTAAAATTTATTTCTGCAAAAGAAAAAGAAAAATTAGAAGAAAAAGTTATGGAAGTTTTACAAAAACCAAATCAAAATAAAAAATTTCTTAAAGCATATGTTCAACAAAATTCGTCAAACCGAGATTGACGAAATAAATAATATTCGTCGAACAGAGCTCTATGAACTATGAACACAGGAAATGGTGCTCGACAAATTCAATATGATTTGTCAAACTGCGATCGACGAACGTGGAACACAGAACATGAACAATATTATTCTGTGAATGGAGCTCGACGAACTTCCATTCATCGATCTCAGATCGACGAACTCAATATAATTCGTCGAATCCAAATTTTTTTAACAAAAATTTTAATTCTCTCCACAAGAATAATCAGACACAAAGATTTATAAATCCTTTTACTTAGTAGATTATTCCTCCTATGAGATATCATCCACTTGGTTATAAGGATCAACCTGAGTGTTCTAATATTTCAAATTCTTTTGAAAGAAAACTAGGACACAAGGTACTCTGGGTCAAAAACACCTAATTTATTTTATGCGGGAAAAGAACTATACTACCACAGAGAAATAGTGGTACTTGGATAGTGGATGTTCAAAACATATGACAGGTAGAAAAGAGAATTTAAGTGATTTTAAAGCAAAGCTTGGACCTAAAGTTATCTTTGGAGACTCCAAATGTGGACAGACAGAAGGCTATGGTAATGTCAAGGTTGGAGCAGTTACCTTCAGGAAGGTAGCTTATATGAAAGGTCTCAAGCATAACCTTATCTCCATAAGTCAATTATGTGATGAATGTTATCAGGTATCTTTTAATAAGACTTTATGTTCTATTATATCTCGTGATAACAAAATTGGTTTAACTAGAATGAGACAGGGTAATATATATCTAGTTAATTATAACACTGCTAAAGCAAAAATTTGTTTATTTAATAAAAAAAGTAAAACTAGTGATCTTTGGCTTAAAAGATTATGTCATATAAACCCTAGGACTATAGCTAAATTATCCAAAGACAACCTTGTCAGAGGACTTCCTTCTGGTTCTTACAAGAAGGAAGGACTTTGCAGGGCTTGTCAGTTAGCTAAGCAAACCAAAAATAGTTTTAAATCCATTTCTAAAAATGATTCACGCAGAATTTTGTATTTGATACATATGGAACTTTTTGGACTTATTGCAGTACAATGTTTGGGAGGAAAGCATATACTTTAGTTATTGTAGATGATTTCTCAAGATTCACTTGGGTGTTCTTTCTTAGAAACAAGTTAGATAACTTTTAAGTTCTTACAGACTTTCTTAGGAACATCGAGATTGTGTACTCTTCTCAGATTGCATTGATCAGAAGTGATCATGACACTGAGTTTGAATCTCTTCTAATGAAAGAATTCTGTGAGAAAAAAGGTATCAGACATTATTATTTTTCTCCTAGAACTCCTCAACAAAATAGGGTAGCTGAAAGGAAAAATAGAACTCTAATTGAATCTGCTAGAACATTACTTGCAGATGAATTATTACCCCTATCCTTTTGGGAAGAGATAGTAAGCACAACAAACTATGTTCTTAACAAAAGTCTTATTCATAAACTGAAGGGTAAGACTCTCTATGAGTTACTTAAAAATAAGAAACCTAAAGTTAATTATTTCAAAGTTTTTGGCTATAAATGTTTCATACATAACAATGATAAGAAACATCTAAGGAAATTTGAAGCCAAAGCTACAGAAGGAATACTTCTTGGATATTCTCAAGTTAGCAAGGGTTATAGGGTCTTTAATAAATCAACCCTTAAGATAGAAGAGTCTGTACATGTCTTTTTAGATGAAACTAACATGTTTTATAAGGAGAAGAACACTTCTACCATAGATTCTTTTCAGGTACCAAATCTGTATGAGAAACAGGATGAATTAATCCTAACACAAGAGGAAGCATCATATCCTTCTCAACAGATTGCTGAAGATGTCAGTGAAGAAGAAGATTCTGAAATCTATGCTGAAAATATTGTGGCTAATGAAATTCCACAAGAGGAATTAACACCACAAATAGTTGAAGAACCAACTCCACCTATTGACTTTGTCACACATAGAGATCACCCTAGATCTCAAGTGATTGGAGACATATTAGCTTGTGTGCAAACAAGTCATCAATTGAATTAAGATCAGATGCATGCTTGTTTTATTTCTCAGATTGAACCTCAATCCATCAAAGATGCCGAACAAGATCCCCACTGGATCATTGCAATGCAAGTGGAACTCAATCAATTTGAGAGATGTAGAGTTTTGGGACTTAGTTCCAAGACCCAGAAACTATCCAGTCATTGGAACCAAGTGGGTCTTCAGAAATAATTTGGATGCTCAAGGAGTTAATATAAGAAATAAATCTAGATTGGTAGCTCAAGGATACTCGCAGGAGGAAGGCATAGATTATGATTAGACTTTTGCTCCTGTTGCAAGATTAGAAGCTATCAGAATATTTCTTGCATTTGCAGCATTCAAGAAATTCAAAGTATATCAGATGGATATGAAGAATGCTTTTCTAAATGGAGAGCTCAAAGAAGAAATTTATGTAGAACAATCACCAGATTTTCTCTCTCCAAGTCACTCTTCTTATGTCTTTAGACTTAACAAAGAACTTTATGGTCTTAAACAAGTTCCAAGAGCTTGGTATGGACCCTTGCTAGTTTTCTTTTAGAAAATAAATTTAGTAGAGGCATGATTGATAAAACATTATTTATTAAACATCATAAAACTAAAATTTTACTAGTACAAATATATGTTGGCGATATAATTTTTGGTTTTACTGATTCCAAATTATGCAAAAGATTCTCTGATCTAATGCATTCTAAGTTTGAAATGAGTAGCATGTGTGAACTATCCTACTTCCTTGGTTTATAAGTGAAGAAAACATCAGATGACATTTTCATACCTCAGTCTAAATATGCTAAAGAGCTTATTAAAAGATTTGGGATGTTAGATGCTTCCTCTATGAATACACCTATGCCTACTATTGATATTGTTGTTAATGATGAACATGGAAAACTTGTTGATCAGAAAACATATAGAGCAATCATTGGGTCTCTATTATATTTAACAGCAAGTAGACCTTACATTATGTTTGCAACCTATATTTGTGCAAGGTTTCAAGTAAACCCTAAGGAATCACATGTTATTTTAGTAAAGAGAATTTTAAGATATGTAAAGGGTTGCCCTAATCTAGGACTATGGTATCCTATTGAGCTAGGATTTGAGTTAACTTGATTCTCAGATGTTGACTTTGATGGATGCAGGGTTAACAGAAAAAGCACATCAGGAACTTGTCAGTTCCTTGGTGATAGACTTGTTTCATGGTTTTGTAAGAAGCAAACCTCTGTGTCTACTTCATCTGCTGAGGCTGAATACATTGCAGCTGGTTGTTGTTGTTCATAGATTTTGTGGATTCAAAATCAGCTACTATATTATGGTTATAACTTAAATAATTCTATTTTTTCTGTGATAACACAAGTGCAATTTCTATAGCACAGAATCCAGTACTACATAGTAGAACTAAACATATTGAAATAAGACATCATTTTATAATAGATAATGTAGACAAGAATAAAATTAAACTAGAATTTATTACTACTGATTTTCAAAAAGCTGATATTTTCATTAAACCCTTAAATGAAAAGAAACACATTTTCGTATTAAATCAGCTAGGAATGCTTGATGGTGAGTCTATAAATTGACTTTTGTTCTGAGATCGACGAATTGTCCACCTTTTGTTGAACAGAGCTCGACGAACTGTGAACATTTCGTGGAACGTTCGTCGAACGGAGATCGATAAATCTTCTTTGTGAAACTTTTCGTCGAATGGAGATCGACGTTTTTTGTTTCATGTGCCTCTCGTCGACCGCAGCTTGACGAAATGTAATTCTTTCACAAAACTTCCCTCGATCGGAGATCGACGAAATGCTTCTTGTGTGAAATGTTTCATCGAATAGAGTTCGATGCTTTGTTTTGTGTCAGACGGAGTTCACCTTTTCGACTTCTAAAACCATATATTTAGATTTTCATCGAACTCTATCCCGCACTTTCTTCATTTCCATTTCCATTGCACTTGATCTCTTTATTTTGCAGGAAAATGGAGATTTCTCAGGCGACTCTCACGACGATGAAGTACGATGCAGGCTTTGATATAGACATGGACTCCTTCAGTCATTCTGATCAAGTTTTCCAGGACAGTCTGAAATTATTTCAGGATCAGAATCTGCGAAACTTTATGACCACAAGGATCGAACTCCCAGTCACAGAGATCAGAGAATGGGTTCATACAGCAAGAATTCCTGATCAGACAACTATTACTGGATCTATCTCTGGGAATCTGGTTTCACTTACCCCAACTATTTTATCTGAAATTTTTGGATTAGTTAATGGAGAAGACGACATAGAATTGTCTAGTTCAGAAATAGATATTATGCTTGGTAGAATGTGACACATTTAAGAAAACCCTAACTACTTACTGAAGAAAAACTTTCTATAGAATATAAATACTTAGCAGATGTAGTTGGAATGGTTATTCTGGGCAAACACTCTGTCCATGATTATGTGACTAGGCACCATTTCCTCTTGATGAGTGCTCTAGTTGACCAGAAAAATTTAAACTAGGGAACAATTTTATTTGATTCGATTAAAAAGAAAATTAATAAGAAGGATGTAAGTTATGGCAGGATATTAGGAATTTTCCTGCAGGCAAAGTGTCCAGAACCTTTGGTCTCTCAGACCATTTTTATCAATGCTTAAAAGAGGCTGACTTCTACCTTGTTTGGAAGATGGGAGAGGGTAATCCCTAAGCCTCCAAGGGCTGAATCCTCTAGGGTTGCTTCATAAAGCATAAGGGCTGTTCATGTTGAAATTTGTGAAGTGGAAGTGGTTGACAGGACAGGCCGGGCGGCCTGGGCGGACAGCATTGGCGGACTAGGCGGACTGGGCGGACTGCTGTGTGCGGCCTGGTGGAAAGTCTAGTGGAAGCCGGCTGTTCTTTTGAGCGGGTTATATGCAAGTAGTCCGCGTACTGTGCGGCTGGTATCTGCGGATAGGGCGTTGGCTGATTGGTTTAGCCAAGGAGCGGCCTAAGCGGATAGAGGCTTGCGGACTGGTGCATTGCTCAGTGGCCGTGGTGCAAGTTTGTGCTGATTGGCGGTTTGGCTCATGTCCGCGGGAAGCTTGCGGACTAGTGTGTCCGCGGTATGGGCTGTTGCGGACTGGGCTTAGAGCTTGGCTGAGGCCTTGTCGAGCTCTGGTGTTACAGCAGGTGCTTTGCTGTGGAGGTCGTTGGCAGACTGGTGTGTGGAGTCCGGGATATGGCTGCTGCGTTGGGCAGGTGTGTGAGTAGCCTGTGGACTACTGGCGTTCTGTGTGCTAGGGTGTTTGGCGGACGGGATTTTATGTCTGCCATGCTCGCATTGGCCTTTGATGTTTTTGGACTTGGTCACACTCTGTGCCAAGACCATGGTATCCGCAGTATCCGCCAAGTCCGCTGTTGACCGGGCGGACTGTTGCTATCTGCCTTTGGTCGTGGACTTGTGGCGGATTGAGGTTTGAGTCTTGCGGACTGCCTCGGGTTTGTGTGGACAGCCATTGAAGGGGGTTGCTATCCTACAGTGGTTGGCGGCTTTGCGGGCTGATGCCTTGTCCGTAGAGCTTAGGCAGACTGATGTGGGTTCGCCAATGTTGCCTTGCTCCTGGCGGTTTTCCTTGGTATCCTGCTAAGTCCTTGCGGACTCGGCGGATGGTGTTTTGATATCACGCGGGTTAGGGTGGTGTCGCTATCTCTAGGGCGGTGACCACACTCCTCACCTTGCCTATAAATAGGACCCCCTGGCAGGTCTACAGTAACTGAGTGAACAGTAAGTTGGGTTGGGCAAGGAGCTGCGGTCTCAGTTTGTCTGTCCGCGCGGATTGATTCAGGGCTGACGGTTTGTTGTGTGCAGGTCGCGCGGGTAGCTTCAAGGAGCCAGGAGTTTGGCTTTGACTTCGGTCAAGTACTTGGAAGTTGTGCGGTCTCTGCGGATTCAGCAGGAGGTCGCTCTGCGGCTTGTCAACTCTGTTTCAACTTTGCCAGCTTCAATAACCTGTCCGCCGGCTTCAGGCGGGTAGGGGGTGTGTTCCTCAGTTCAGCGTCAGCAGGAGGAGAATAACGGTGTGTTCGCGCGGCCTCACGGCTTCGGCGGACTCCGTGGCTATTCGGCGGATTGCAGCTTAAGGTCGGGTGATCTCAGCGGACTCGGCGACCTCATCGACCTCGGCGGTCTCGGCGGACTCGGGTGCTGTCCGCCCGACTTGGTTTTTGGTGCTTTTTGTTTACAGCTGTTTATACTAGCGAAATCATATCTCGCTATGTATACCTCGTTTTGTAAAGAAGTGAATGTATAAAAGATCTGCTTGTGCTTCCATTGTTTGTTGGGATTAGCTTTGTTCCTTGGTTTTCTGCTGGTTCAACGTGAGAACTATGTAGTGCCGAAAATATTAATTTGGCATTTGGGCTACCTTGCTGACCACGCTGAGAAAATTTAACATGGTATCAAAGCGAGGTTCAGTTGCATGAGCGGGAGTCAACCAGTGTTGTTACTCAGGGCTTGAGTGGTTATCAACCTGTGTTGTTGCTCGGTGCTTCTGAAAGGTTGCCAACAGGTGTTGTAATGGAAGGGAGCTTTGCAAGTGGTCTTGGCATTGAACTCTTAACGCCGACGAACTTCAAGAAGTGGAAGTCGTGCATGAAGAGTTATCGTCTTGGCGAGGAGCTGTGGGAAGTCATCGGTGGTGACGACAGATAGGAAGTGACAACTGCGTTCGGTACTGCTGAGCAGGTTAGGCTCTGGAGGAAAACAAATGCTAAGGCGGAGTTTATCCTCAATAGGGT
The DNA here is from genome assembly GCA_039583875.1 of Platanthera guangdongensis. NCBI lineage: Eukaryota > Viridiplantae > Streptophyta > Magnoliopsida > Asparagales > Orchidaceae > Platanthera > Platanthera guangdongensis. The sequence goes on from CM077162.1 coordinate 113,729,350, forward strand.
CGTGTCTCCGGAACTATTTGATCACATCGTTGGATGTGAGTCAGCTGCTGATATTTGGACAACCATTGATGAGTTGTTCAATAGGAAGAATGTGGCGCGGCTTCAGTTCCTAGAGAATGAGTTGGCCAGGGCAACTCAGGGAGACCTTTCCATCTCGAAGTACTTCTTAAAGATGAAGAGCTTATGTGCTAAGATGTCGGCACTGGATCCTGATGAGCCTATCTCTGAGGCAAAGATGAAAAGGCACATAATCCGCGGTTTGCGGAAGGAGTATGTGGCCTTTGTGACATCTGTTCAAGGATGGGCTACTCAGCCGTCTTTGCTGGAGTTGGAGAATCTGCTTGCATCGCAGGAGAGCATGGCAAGGCAGATGGCTGGAGTTAATCTTAATCAGGAAGGCAGCGAAGCTCTCTTCTCTGGTAAGAAGAAAGGATGGGAAGGGAAGAAGACGAAGAAGGTTCAGGTCGCTGGTGAGAAGGAGACTTCAACTTCATATCAGCCAGAGAGGAGCAATACTCCTAAGGACTGGAAGAAGAATTTGAAGTGCTACCGGTGTCATCAGCGAGGGCACCTAAAGTGGGACTGCAAGGTCAAACTGTAGCCTGGGCATGCTGCGGAAAAGGAGGAAGCTTGCTCGAGAAGTGAAGAAGCAGAATGGGGCGGAGCTTTTATGACGGGCACTTTTGTCCGGGCCTTGTCTACTGAGGACTTCAACGGCGAGTGGATCGTGGACTCCGGGTGTGGCCATCACCTCACCGAAGACAAGTCGAAGTTCACCTCCATGCAGGCATACTCAGGTAATGAAGCTATTATCATTGCTGATAATATTGTTTATGCAGTAGAGAAAGAGGGGTCGTGTCTTTGGGTAGTGATCAGGGGCCACTCACGTTAAGGAGTGTGTATCACGTGCCGGGCATGAAGAAAAACCTCTTCTCGGTGACCAATGCGGTGGACGCTGGTTATGACGTTCTGTTTGGGCCAACAGACGTGAGGTTCCTTCGCAACGTATCAGTAGTGAAGGCTGATGTTGCTCATGTTGGAAGGAGGGTGAAGAACTTGTTTGTTCTTGCCACCAATTCTTATGTTGATCGTATGAGGGCCAATGATAGCGCTGCTATCTGGCATGAGAGGCTGGGGCATGTTGGCATGGACAAGTTGAAGGCGATGGCTAGTAGAAGTTTGGTGAAGGGGTTGCCTAAGTTGTCCTCCTTTGGTGACGGGCATGTTTGCGCGGGCTGTCAATACGGTAAGGCACATTGCCTTCCGTTTGATAAATCACAAACAAGGAGCAAGAAACCATTGGAGTGCATTCATGGCGACTTGATGAGACCGACGGTTACTGCCAGCCTTGGTGGAAGCAGATACATGCTTGTCTTGGTTGATGACTACTCAAGGTATACTTGGGTGTACTTCTTAAAGGAGAAGTCGGAAGCCTTCCGTTTGTTTGTGGATTTTAAGGAGTTGGTAGAAGGCCGGCTTGGCTTGCAGATTAAGAAGCTTAGAACTGATAACGGGGGTGAGTTTGTTTCCTCCGAGTTTTCTAACTTCTGCAGGAAGCACGGGATCCAACGAGAGCTTACTTGTGCTCACACTCCACAACAAAATGGGGTAGCGGAGCGGAAGATCCGTCATCTGACGGAGACCTGCAAATGTTGGCTTCATGCGAAAGATATCCCAAGGTACTTTTGGGCGGAAGGGATGTCTTGTGCTGCTTATGTCATCAACCGGATGCCGCTCAGCCCTATCAACATGAAGACTCCTCTTGAGCTGTTGCTGAAGGAGATGCCGAGTGTGGGACACCTTCGGGTGTTCGGTTCAACTTACTACGTGCATGTCCCGGATGCTTCACGGACTAAGCTGGATGCGAAGGCAAGGAAGCTTGTCTTTGTTGGCTACGATGAGCGGAAGAAGGGATGGAAATGCATGGACCCTGTGACGAAGAAGTTTGTGGTGTCAAGAGACGTTGTCTTTGACGAGCTGACGTCATATGGAGGTGGCTCGGTTGAGCTAACCGGAAGTATCAAGGTTGATGAAGCACCGGTGGTGGCTGCTGAAGGCTTAGAAGAGGAGCTTGCTGTTTCACCAGCAGCTCTTGTTGCTTCTAACTCCGAGGCTGAGCCTTCTGGCTCAGGAAGCAGGGGGAGTAATACTAAATGCTTGCCCCATGTAGGAGTTGAGCCCGAAGAAGCAACGGAAGCAGTGTGCAAGGAGCCGACCCTTCGGAGATCAAAGTGGGTTGTTAAGCCACCGGCTCGGTACTGTGATGGAAATGCAGTGAGCTTTGTCTCCTGCTTCTTTGCAGGTCCTCTAGATGAGCGAGAGCCTGCAAACTTCAACGAGGCCACTAGAGTGAAGGAGTGGGAAGGTGCCATGAAAGAAGAGATTGATGCTCTGAAGAAGAATGAAACCTGGGACCTTGTGCCCAAGGTTGCTGGGATTACTCCGATTACTGGCAAGTGGGTGTATAAGTTGAAGAAGAAGGCTGATGGGAGCATTGATAGGTTCAAAGCTCGCCTGGTTGCTAGAGGATTCTCATAACATTATGAAGAAGACTATGAGGAGACATTTAGTCCAGTTGCGAAGATGACTTCAGTTAGAGTGGTGATCGCCTTAGCTGCTAGCAAGGGATGGAAGTTGTGGCAACTCGATGTGAAGAATGCCTTTCTTTACGGAGAAATTGACAAGGACATCTTCATGAATCATCCGCTTGGTTTTGTCTCTGAAAAGCATCCGTACTATGTCTGCAAACTCAGGAAGGCTCTCTATGGGTTGAAGCAAGCTCCTAGAGCGTGGTATAGGAAGATTGCAGAGTACTTGCAATTTTATGGATACCTTGCTTCCAACTCGGATTCAAGCTTGTTCGTCAAGAAGAAGGGGGAGCTATAAGTCTTGGTCCTGCTGTATGTGGATGACATGATCATCACAGGGAATTCAGAGGGGGAAGTAGCAAGGCTCAGGGCAGAGCTTGCTATACGCTTCGAGATGAAAGACTTGGGAGAGCCTCATCACTTTCTCGGTCTTGAAGTGGAGAGGAAGGAGTGCGGGATTCTCATTTGCCAGAAAGGTTATGCAGATCGCATTGTGAAGCGGTTCGGCATGGGCGAAGGGAAGAAGTGCTCTACTCCACTAGAACCTGGGCTGAAGCTTCGACGAGATGAGGGAAGGGTTCTTTATGATCCCTTGGTGTTCAGGGCTCTTGTTGGGAGCTTGATTTACCTGACGATTATAAGGTCGGACATTGCTTATGTTGTTGGCCGAGTAAGTCGGTTTATGGCTGAACCAAGGAAATCTCATCTAGTGGCAGCAAAGGGTATTTTGAAGTATGTCAAGGCCACTTCTGACATGGGACTCCTCTATGGAAGGGACTCGGAGTTTGCCTTTCTTGGGTACACAGATGCTAACTATGGCGGTGATTCGGATGATCGGAGGTCTACTTCAGGTTATGTGTTCACTTGCGGTTCAGCTAGCATCTCGTGGTGTAGCAAGAAGCGGGACTCGGTGTCAGTCTCAACTACAGAGGCAGAGTATAAGGCTTCGACCTTGGCTGCTCGGGAAGCCATCTGTTTGAGGAGGCTTATAGAGGATGTTCATGAAGAAGTGCAAGGGCCAACTTTACTCCGTGGTGATAATGAGAGTGCTCTCAAACTGGTTAACAATCCAGTGTGTCACGCCAAGACCAAGCATATAGAGATTAATCACCACTTCATTAGGGAGAAGGTGTTGGAGGGGTCTCTGCTGGTCGGGCATGTTCGGAGTGAATATAATCTTGCTGACATCTTCACGAAGCCACTGTCGAAGGGTCCCTTTGAGCGCTTGCGCAGCTTGCTGGGCTTGGTCACCACTTCCCACTTCAAGAGGGAGTGTTGAAATTTGTGAAGTGGAAGTGGTTGACGGGACAGGCCGGGCGGCCTGGGCGGACAGCATTAGCGGACTAGGCGGATTGGACGGAATGTTGTGTGCGGCCTGGTGGAAAGTCTAGTGGAAGCCGACTGTTCTTCTGAGCGGGTTATATACAAGTAGTCTGCGGACTGTGCGGCTGGTATCTGCGGATAGGGCGTTGGCTGATTGGTTTAGCCAAGGAGCGGCCTGAGCGGATAGAGGCTTGCGGACTGGTGCATTGCTCAGTGGTCGTGGTGCAAGTTTGTGCTGATTGTCGGTTTGGCTCATGTCCGCGGGAACCTTGCGGACTAGTGTGTCCGCGGTATGGGCTGTTGCGAACTGGGCTTAGAGCTTGGCTGAGGCCTTGTCGAGCTCTGGTGTTACAGTAAGTGCTTTGCTGTGGAGGTCGTTGGCGGACTGGTGTGTCGAGTTCAGGAGATGGCAGCTGCGTTGGGCAGGTGTGTGAGTAGCCTGCGGACTGCTGGTGGTCTGTGTGCTAGGGTGTTTGGCGGACGGGAGTTTATGTCCACCATGCTCGCATTGTCCTTTGATGGTTTTGGACTTGGTCACACTCTGTGCCAAGACCATGGTATCCACAGTATCCGCCAAGTCCGCTTTTGACCGGGCAGACTGTTGTTATCTGCCTTTGGTCGTGGACTTGTGGAGGATTGAGGTTTGAGTCTTGCGGACTGCCTTGGGTTTGTGCGGACAGACATTGAAGGGGGTTGTTGTCCAGCAGTGGTTAGTGGCTTTGCGGGCTGATGCCTTGTCCGCGGAGCTTGGGCGGACTGATGTGGGTTCGCCAATGTTGCCTTTCTCCTGGCGGTTTTCCTTGGTATCCGGCTAAGTCCTTGCGGACTCGGCGGACGGTGTTTTGCTATCGCGCAGGCTAGGGCGGTGTTGCTATCTCTAGGGCGGTGACCACACTCCTCACCTCGCCTATAAATAGGACCCCCTGGAAGGTCTACAGTAACTGAGTGAACAATAAGTTGGGTTGGGCAAGGAGCTGTGGTCTCAGTTTGTCTGTCCGCGCGGATTGATTCAGGGCTGACGGTTTGTTGTGTGCAGGTCGCGCGGGTAGCTTCAAGGAGCCAGGAGTTTGGCTTTGACTTCGGTCAAGTACTTGGAAGTTGTGCGGTCTCTGCGGATTCAGCAGGAGGTCGCTCTGCGGCTTGTCAACTATGTTTCAACTTTGCCAGCTTCAATAACCTGTCTGCCGGCTTCAGGCGGGTAGGGGGTGTGTTCCTCAGTTCAGCGTCAGCAGGAGACGAATAACGGTGTGTTCGCGCGGCCTCGCGGCTTCGGCGGACTCCATGGCTATTCGGCGGATTGCAGCTTAAGGTCGGGCGATCTCAGCGGACTCGGCGACCTCGGCGGTCTCGGCGGACTCCGGTGCTGTCCGCCCGGCTTGGTTTTTGGTGCTTTCTGTTTACAGCTGTTTATACTAGTGAAATCATGTCTCGCTATGTATACCTCGTTTTGTAAAGAAGTGAATGTATAAAAGATCTGCTTGTGCTTCCATTGTTTGTTGGGATTAGCCTTGTTCTTTGGTTTTCCGCTGGTTCAACGTGAGAACTGGGTAGTGCCTAAGATATTAATTTGGTGTTTGGGCTACCTTGATGACCATGCTGAGAAAATTTAATAGTTCAAGCCACTCTCCCAACCCGAGAAGATATCTCTGCTCCTCATGCCTCTTCTCCTCCACCATATCCACACCAGTCACCTAGGAAGCCATCTCCACCTTCTCATCTGCCTTGTTTAACTGAACAAGTTCCATCATAAACTCTGCATGTTGATGCCCCTGTTTATCATGTAACATCCCGAATCGCACTAGGCCCCTTGTGCGTGTTTTTGAGCCAGGAGAGCTGACTTGGGCTCAGGGGAGTGGTGACAACTGGGAAGCATGTAGCAGCAAAAAAGTCTGGGATTGGCAAATTTTTGGGTGACACGGCCTGGGACACGGGCGTGTCCCAAGGCGTGTCCTGCTCGGGTGCGTAACAGTCGTGAGATCGACGAAAATGGGTTCGATGAAGTGTTCGGGCGAGACACGCCTAATGTCACGGGCGTGTCCCATCCGACACGGGCGTTTCGGAGGGCGGGTGTTCCCTCTAGTCGATGACCAGCGCTCAATGATCGTCGAGTGTCAAGTATGGGGCACACGTCCTGTGACACGGGAGTGTCACAGGGCATGTCCCGCTCATCTTTGAGTAGTTCTCGTGTAAGTCGAAATATACTCGAGTAGGTGGAAAAGTACTCGAGTAAGAGGGGGTGACACGGGCGTGTCATCCCTGTGACACGGGCGTGTCCTATCCGGGTACTCGAGTAGTTAGTTTTCTCTTGAGTAAGTCCTCTAGAGTAAGTCTCGAGAGGGTTACACGCCCCCGTCACGGGCGGGCCTAGGCCGACACGAGCATGTCCCACCGATGTGTCGTGTCGAGTATTGAACCGACGCATAAAAACCGTCGTAACGCTTCGCCTAAGCAGGACACGGGTAAGGACACGGGCGTGTCCTTACCCGTGTCACTTTTATATAAAAAGGGAAATGATAACCCTAGCCATTTTCACTCCTCATTCCAGCCGGTTTTCTGAGAGGAACTCCTGTTGAGAGAAGGAAGTCACTAGATCTAGTTCTAGAGGAGAAGATCCGCCGTCTCCGTGAAAAAGAAGATACCGCCGAGAAGAGTCACGAGATCCATGGACTGAAATGGTGGAAAAACCGGAAGTGAGGTGAGTTTCCTACCCTCTCCCTTGGTGCTAGATCTTTAGTTATTTTCTTAGGAGAGATATCGACTCAAGAGATTTTTGATGGAGAGAAGGAGTTTTCTAGGGATGTCCATGCTAGGACATGTGTTCTAGGTTTTAGATCTCTCCAACCTCCCTTTTCTTCTATGTGATGATTGGTGGATGGTTTTGGTGTAGGGATGTTTGTGAGATGGACGTGCTTACGTGAACGGCGGATTACCCATCACAGAACATAGAAAAATAAGAGAGTGCTCCGACCAAAAGCGAACGAAAAGGGGTCGGTTGGCTCTCAAAAATACGGGACTCGATACAACGCCCTTAGGACCTACTCTCCAACAAGCACACAACTCGCGCCTAGCCGGACTCGATACCACGACCTTAGGACCTACCTCTCCAACAAGCACACATCTCACCGCACCTACACAAGCATCTATTCTTTTCACAATAAGCCGTCAATCGCAGCAAAAATATATTTAGGAGCGGCGGTAAACGATAAGGAGGGATCAAGAACAAGTTGAGATTAACTCCCTTGTTAGCACCAAAGCGTGCCCAATCTTGGAGAACAAGTCAAGGCTTGGCCTAGTTTGTTCTCTAGCGGATCTTCCAATCCGGAAAACAAGAGGGTCAATAGCAACGTTCGATTCAGATTTGCAAGCGAAAAACACTTTAAAATCGCGGAAAAGACGGATGAATAACCTCCACAAAATTCTCACAGCAAGAAACACAAAGATAGGGAAGAGATTACCCAACCAAGAAGAAGATCACACAATATTTGTGGGAGAATCACTCTCTCCACGGTTCCACCGGTTTCACACCGAAGGGGCTGCTTCCTTCTTCTACGGAGTCGCACCGAGAGAAGCCACGCCGGAGTCGCACCGAATGGGGATGGAGGAGGCAAGGCATGGCTTCACACCAAAGGGGAGGAGGTGGCTATGGCTTCCACCATGGTGGCTGAAATTCCTCAAGGGGGGTTTCTTTAGGTTTCTTTTTCCAATGCATAACTCATCATAATATCCTCCTTTAAATAGGAGTTACAAAAGAGATCCAACCATCCATGATGGAGATGAAATCTCATCCATCCGGGCGGTTACATACACACCAAGGGTTTAATAGCACACCAACATGAAAATAAAAAATATTACAAGCCAAATGTTTTAAGCAATTAAAATAAAACTAAGTAGAATTATTAAGCAAGCTTTGCGCGCCGCGGACGGAGGTTGTATCGCAGCTTTCCGTTAGCGTCCGTGGCATTGTCATGACGCCGCAAATCTTTAACTTGTTGCGCTGCAGCAACCGGGTCATCATCAGGAAGTGTTGGAGGGGCCGCAACAACCGGGTCATCATCAGGAAGTGTTGGAGGGGCCGCGCCATCAATCCTCCCCCACTCAAAATCGCGCATCTCCGATGTGTGGGCTGATAGAAAGCGGCGGAGAAGCTCGGCATCCAAACGTTGAAGCTCTGTCGCGAGGACCCATGAGTCGTCCGACGGTGGGCGGTCACGCCAACGGATGAGGAAGCGGTAGGTAGCACCGGCAGGAGTAGTAAGTGGCTCAGCAGCGAGTATCATATCTGGATGGAGAAACGTCTTGGGAAACCTGGGAAACATGTCAGCAGTAGGAATAAAAGAAGGCAGCGTACCATCCGATGTTATACCTGCGGGGACCGGAGGAGAGAGATCATCCAAACTACCACTCCCCAACCCATTAGAAATTTCAGTGGAGGGAGAAGACGACAAAGAAACCAACTCTTGTGGAGGCGCAACAAACAGCGTCAAATCCGAGACATTAAAAATAGGGGAGATACCCCATTCAGCAGGCAAATCCAATACGAAAGTGTTGTCACCTAGCTTCTTTATAATCCGAAAAGGACCGGCGCGTTTTGGAGCTAACTTTTTAACGGTGCCAGTTGGCATTCATTCGGGAACTAACCGTACTAAAACCAGATCGCCGACCTTAAAGTGTGACACCTTCCTATGTAGATTAGCGTGCGCTTGATAAGACTCATATTGAGCAGTCAAGGTAGCTCGTATACGTGCATGTAAGTCGTGAATATGTTGGGCGAAGGATTGTGCAAATTGACTTGTTTTGTATGTGGGAGGTAAGGGGACCAAGTCAAGTGGCACAGGGGCCTTATACCCGTGGACAATTTCATTCGGAGACATACCCGTGGACCGATTTTTAGAATTATTGTAAGCCAGTTGTGCATGTGGAAGCAGTAAATCCCAAGTGCCTTTATGGTCGCTCACGAGACATCGAAGAAGATTTCCTAGGCTCCGATTGACTACTTCCGTCTGGCCATCAGTTTGTGGGTGATAAGCCGCGGAGAATAATAATTTTGTGCCCATAAGAACCCACAAGGTTTTCCAAAAGTAGCTAGTGAACTTGACGTCCCTATCTGAGACAATAGTCTTCGGAACGCCACGGTGACTAACGACGTCTTTAAAATACAGTTTCGCAATGTGAGAGGCGTCGTTGGTCTTACTACAGGGGAGGAAGTACGCCATCTTGGAGAACCTATCCACAACAACGAGTATAGAATCATGACGTCGCAGGGTGGGGGGAAGGCCTAATACAAAGTCCATGCTCACGTCTTCCCACGGGACGGACGGAATAGGTAGCGGAGTGTATAAACCTACATTGGACTTAGTACCTTTAGAAACTTGGCACGTACGGCAACTGCTCACAACTTTCCCAACCATCGCCTTTAGTTTAGGCCAAAAGAATTTCTCCTCTACGAGCGTTATCGTTTTGTCTCTGCCAAAGTGGCCACTCAAGCCACCACTATGTAACTCCCAAATGATGTGGAGTCGCAAAGAGGAGTGGGGGATACACAATTTTCCGTGTTTGAATAAGTATCCGTCTCTAAGTGAATAGGCCGTGATGGTCGCGGGAGAGCTATCCTGGGCAGATAAGTATGGCTCCTGAAAATCAGGGCATGTGGCGTATTCATCCTTTATGCGCTCGAACCCTACCACGTGGACTTGCATGGAGGAAAGTAAGAGGGTGAGGCGGCTGAGTGCATCGGCAACTCGATTGTCGGTCCCTTTAAGGTGCTTGAGAGTAAATGTGTATTCTTGCAAGAAGGATACCCATTTAGCGTGGCGCGGGATGATTTTGTGCTGACCATTGATGAATCGCAACGCTTCATGATCAGAGAGGATCACGAACTCCTTATGAAGGAGGTAGTGCCTCCAATGATGCAAACATCTAATGACCGCATAAAACTCCCTATCGTAATTGGAATAATTTAATTTGGCACCCGCTAACTTCTCACTAAAATAACTAACCGGGTGACCCTCTTGACTCAAGACACCTCCAATCCCTACGCCAGATGCATCACAAGTAAGCTCGAAGACCTTGGTGAAGTCAGGGAGACGTAACACCGGTGCTTCGGTCATAAGCTCCTTAATACGATGGAATGCAAACGTGGCGGATTTGGACCATGTGAATTCTCCTTTCTTCATGCAGTCCGTAATGGGTGCCATAATGCTACTAAAATCACGTATGAAACGACGATAAAAGGTAGCTAACCCGTGGAAACTACGCACCTCACGAAGGCTAGTGGGCTCGGGCCAGTCTCTAATCACTTGAACCTTTCCTGGGTCAACACGAATTCCTTCAGAGCCAACTATATAACCTAAGAATTCAACCTCCGAAACATAAAACGTGCATTTCTTTAGATTTAGATATAAGGTTTCAGTCCTTAAGGTGGAGAGGACTACTTTGATGTGAGAGAGGTGTTCGGCGGGGGAGGTACTAAACACTAGGATGTCATCAAAATACACTACAACAAACTTCCCCATATATGGCCTAAAGATGTGCGTCATCATCCGGGAGAAGGTGCTGGGGGCATTGGATAGCCCAAAGGGCATCACAAGCCATTCATACAACCCGTCCTTAGACTTGAACGCCGTCTTCCACTCATCCCCCTCTCGGATCCTGATTTGGTGGTAACCACTCCGTAAGTCCAGTTTTGAGAAGATAGTGGCACCTGATAGGACATCCAAGAGATCATCTAGTCGCGGAATTGGAAACCTATATTTTATAGTAATTTTGTTGAGAGCTCGGCTATCAACACACATGCGCCAGGTGCCATCCTTCTTAGGGGCAAGAAGAGCGGGGACAGCACATGGGCTCATACTCGTCCTAATAAATCCCTTATTTAACAACTCCTCTATCTGGGTTTGTAACTCTATGTGGGCAGTTGGATTAAGCCTATAGTGTGGTTGGTTGGGTAAGGACGATCCGGGGATAAGGTCTATTGCGTGTTGTATATCTCTAAGCGGTGGTAACGACGAAGGCAACTCCTCCGGGTATACATCCCTAAACTCATCCAACAATACCCGTAGCTCTCGGGGTAAATCTTCCAACACGCCACCATCAGTTTTTTCACTCAGAAGTACAAGAGCGTACATTATTCCCCCAATAAAGGGATCCTTCACAAATTCCTTCCTACCAACTAAACTCAAGGCTTTCCTCTCAACTGGGATGGTGGTATCCTTAGCCAACACTACCGGCTCTTTTGGCACAGTCGGTCTCAAGGTGACGATCTTGCCATTGAATTTAAACTCATAAGTGTTGGCACGACCATAGTGCGTCACATCACGGTCATATAGCCACGGGCGGCCTAATAACACATGACAAACGTCCATTGGTAGGACGTCGCACCAAACCTCATCCGTGTAGGATTTGAAAGACAGGGGGACTAGGCACCGTTGGGTAACCTTAATAGTAACCTTACTAATCCAAGCGACCTGGTAGGGGGTCGGGTGCGGCTCGACAGTCAAGGACATGCGCTTAACGGCATTCTCAGAAACGGCGTTTACGCAACTACCACCATCAATAACTAATTTGCAAAGTTTTTCTCCACTCTTAAAGATCAGGGAAAAGATGCTCGTCCTCTTCCAGTCGTCTACAGGATGAGGAGTGGTCAAAATGCAACGCATCACCATAAGGCGGTGATCGTCCTCCAAGTCACTAGGGACTCCGTCAGGGTCGCTCTCCTCTTCGGCCTCATGGACATAGTCGTCAGGGTCGGTAGTGGACTCTAGTAAGGCTATGGCCTTCGTCTTGGTGGGGCATTCATAGGCATAGTGGCCTTGAACACCGCATGAGTAACAAGTTGTGTTAGCCTTGCTAACCTTTCCAACGGGGATACGCTCACTAGCGGGGTTCTTGGTATTTCTCGCGGTAATCACAACGGATTTCGACTCGGAGGATCTAAATCTTCCTTTATCAGGAAAAGTGGAAGAAGATGCCCCAGCGGTGGACTTATTCTTTGCGTTAGAATAACGGGAGAGAGCTTTAGATGCTAGGTTCTTTTCAATGTCCAAGGCGGCATTGAAAGTCGTATTCAAGTCCGTGTGACCATAACGCAAGAGTTTCCGCTGAATGTCGGGGTGAAGTCCCTTTCGAAATCTAGATAAGGTTACTTCGGGGATCTCTCGAAGGTCACATCGTACCATACGGTCCTTAAGTTCTCCCATATATTCAGCAACGGACATTGAGCCTTGCCGAAGGGTGGCAAGCTCATCGAACATTTGCGTCCGATGGTACGCGGGAACGTACTGATCGGTTAGCAGGTTCTTCATAACAGCCCATCCAATAAGTGGGACCCCGTGCCCAGCTCCTAACCTACGTTCTTCATTCAGCCAATAGGTTTTGGCACGTCCCATTAATTTCATCTTGGCAACTTGAACCTTTTGGGGGTCCGTGAGGTTGTGCCATTCGAAATAGCACTCCATGTCTATAGCCCAATGGAGGAAGATCTGGGGATCTCCCATGCCATCATAGGTGGGGGCATCTATCTTGATAGCCCTCGTGATATCAAAGCCTCGCTCGGGGCGGGGTTCTCGAGGGGGCATACGGGGAGAGTTTCCCTCAGAATCCGAATCAAAGTTCGGTTGGTGCCGGTTGGGCTGCCCAGCATTAACGGGAGGTGGGGGTGGCCTTGCTTGATTTTGTAGGATCTGGGCTAAGGCGTTCCTAAGCTCTGTCATTTCGGCACGAAGACCTGCTATAGCCTCGGTGTTGGGATCACCATGCTCATTCGCAGCCATCCTAGACGTAGACGGGGTTGCGTACTCCGTTCCTAGCCTAGTGCGCATTCAGGTTTGGGAGGCCCCAGGCAAGATGAATTTTCCTAGGACGGACGCTATATTGAAAATAAGATATTTTTATATACTCCCGTTGTGAATAACACGTAGATCGTTAAAAAATTTTTTTTTTGAAATTTTGCTGAAAAATAAAGATTTCAGCCCGCTATTTGCAGACCACAGAAAATAATTTTTTTTGAGTTCTAACGATCGGATCTCTAACAAGGAACGCAGAGAGGATGTTTGCAACGTGAAAGTTGAAACGACCTCCTCTGATACCAAATTGGTGTAGGGATGTTTGTGAGATGGACGTGCTTACGTGAACGGCGGATTACCCATCACAGAACATAGAAAAATAAGAGAGTGCTCCGACCAAAAGCGAACGAAAAGGGGTCGGTTGGCTCTCAAAAATACGGGACTCGATACAACGCCCTTAGGACCTACTCTCCAACAAGCACACAACTCGCGCCTAGCCGGACTCGATACCACGACCTTAGGACCTACCTCTCCAACAAGCACACATCTCACCGCACCTACACAAGCATCTATTCTTTTCACAATAAGCCGTCAATCGCAGCAAAAATATATTTAGGAGCGGCGGTAAACGATAAGGAGGGATCAAGAACAAGTTGAGATTAACTCCCTTGTTAGCACCAAAGCGTGCCCAATCTTGGAGAACAAGTCAAGGTTTGGCCTAGTTTGTTCTCTAGCGGATCTTCCAATCCGAAAAACAAGAGGGTCAATAACAACGTTCGATTCAGATTTGCAAGCGAAAAACACTTTAAAATCGCGGAAAAGACGGATGAATAACCTCCACAAAATTCTCACAGCAAGAAACACAAAGATAGGGAAGAGATTACCCAACCAAGAAGAAGATCACACAATATTTGTGGGAGAATCACTCTCTCCACGGTTCCACCGATTTCACACCGAAGGGGCTGCTTCCTTCTTCCACGGATTCGCACCGAGAGACGCCACGCCGGAGTCGCACCGAACGGGGATGGAGGAGGCAAGGCTTGGCTTCACACCAAAGGGGAGGAGGTGGCTATGGCTTCCACCATGGTGGCCGAAATTCCTCAAGGGGGGTTTCTTTAGGTTTCTTTTTCCAATGCATAACTCATCATAATATCCTCCTTTAAATAGGAGTTACAAAAGAGATCCAACCATCCATGATGGAGATGAAATCTCATCCATCCGGGCGGTTACATACACACCAAGGGTTTAATAGCACACCAACATGAAAATAAAAAATATTACAAGCCAAATGTTTTAAGCAATTAAAATAAAACTAAGTAGAATTATTAAGCAAGCTTTGCGCGCCGCGGACGGAGGTTGTATCGCAGCTTTCCGTTAGCGTCCGTGGCGTTGTCATGACGCCGTAAATCTTTAACTTGTTGCGCTGCAGCAACCGGGTCATCATCAGGAAGTGTTGGAGGGGCCGCAACAACCGGGTCATCATCAGGAAGTGTTGGAGGGGCCGCGCCATCAGGTTTCGTGAAGAATCATGCCCCCTTTGAGGGTGAATAAGGGAGGAGGAATTTCTGGAGTGATTTTGGAAGATCTACTTGGAGAGGAAGATGAACCGATGTCGTTCATTCCTCTTTACGAAGCGTGCAGAATCTGTATTCTGCGCGTAGTGATCTTCTTGGCCATTTTCAAGTAGTATATGGCCGGATCTGGGCTTTCAGCTAAACACTAAAGTTGAAGCCCCTGCAAATACCTTTCCAACGGGTGGTTGCACGTCTTCATGTGAAGTCTGTAGCCACGGGAAAGTCTGAACGAACATGACATCCGATAAATCCTGCATGCAGAAATTGTGTTTTGTACGCAGTTGACTTCAAGGCTGATTTCAAATAGGTTACACTCAAATCTGGGTTGTGGGCTGAATATGAAAGTTGTAACCCATGGAAAGACCTTTCCATCGAGTGGTTACACGTCTTCACCGGATCCCTTTAGCTTTGGGAATCTCCGGTCGACGTTGCTGTCCAGATTTATTTTGCACTTAAATTCTGGGGTTTATATAATATGAATTTGAATTCGGTGGAATCGATGTTGCTAATTAACTCTGTATTTTGTTGAACTATTTTATGCTGACCACCGTAGTGCTATGAATGATAAATCTTATTAATCGGATTTCATATAACTGAATTGTGAAGCAAGCTGAATTAAATGAAATGACTAGATACAAATTGGTAGATTATCATTTATGTGCATCATGCTTGAGATATGTTGAAATCATTTGGAATGACAAATAGAGGGATAAGCTATGACCATGAGTATGCATGATGGTTAGAATAAAATTTAGTAGTCCAATACTTAGAGCGTAGTCTCCCTACAGGTAGTATTGTGAATGGATGTAAGTGTGGTGTTGACCGTCACTAGTTGGTTTGTGTTGAGATGTGGTATAGATGGATGGTTGGGCTATGCCCTCGTGCTTACTTACAAGGCCCCCTCAATGCCACGGTGTTGTGGTATTTGCATGTGGTGTAAGTCGACACGCGGTGTCGTAATCATGTGTTAAGGATAGTGTGGCAGGTCTACGGGCTCGCCGATCGTCACACCGACAGGAGTTGATGGTTAGACTTTGGGCGGTTGGGCTATGTCCTCGGTGTTCACGTCCCGAGGCCCATTCCGTGCCAAGTGAACGGTTGAGCTATGTCCTCGTGTCTTCTTTTGAGGCCCCTTTCGGGTCACACCATGTAACGCCCACGGTTTTTTTGGCAATTGTGTAATTTTTGTTTGGCTTTACATTGGCGTATTTTTGGCCTTTGCCGTTGTTAGAGCGTGATCTTTGCTCTTTAGGCCTTTTAGTGGCTGGTTTGGTATCCTGTTTGCAAGATTCCCTAGCAAGCCAGAGTCTGTTTTGGTGACTCGGTGGTGCCTCTTCGGGAATGCTTGTGTTTTGGCTTCGGACAAGGTTAACCCAAGTTTTGTTTGTCGGATGATGATTTCGACTTCGCCACTAGATTCGTAGCGTGGGTATTTAGCTACGGTGTGAATTTCGAGATAGTTTGCTCGAGCCCAGATCGTTTTGCTCGGGAATAGCATGGTTAAAAAGAAATTGTAACATATGAATATGAGGTTATAACATATTGGTTGTCGGTTTCCTACCTAGAAGCAAATTGTCTGGTGGACTGGGATGAAGGGAGATATAGCCATATTTGTGTCAGAATGCTATACTTGTAAGCATGTCAAGGCCGATCATGGAAGACCTGGTGGCAAGTTTACACCGTTGGAAATTCCAACTGGAAGTGGGAGAGCATTTCGATGGATTTTATTACAGGTCTACCGAGATCTCCGAGAGGATACGATTCAGTTTGGTTGATCGTGGATAGATTAATGAAGTGTGCTCACTTCATACCATATAAGTTGAATTATCCAATGAAGAGGATAGCTGAACTGTATGTGAATGAGGTTATTCGATTGCATGGTGTTCCAGTCAGCATCATTTCAGACCGAGACTCACGGTTTACATCTCGCTTCTGGAAGAGTTTATAAGAAGGTTTGGGTACGGATTTAAGATATTCTACCACATACCACCCGCAGACCAATGGTCAGACAGAGCGAGTGAATCAGATCGTGGAAGATATGATTAGATGCTATATCCTAGAACATAGACGAGCCTGGGATGAACGTTTGCGACTTATGGAGTTTGCATATAATAACAGTTATCAAGAAATCTTGCAGGGGGCTCCTTTTGAGGCCCTGTATGGGAGACGTTGCAGAACTCCTCTCTTTTGGACTGAGGTTGGTGAGAGATCTTTGTTGGGTTCGGATGCTCTTGAAGAAATGGATGTTGTTGTTAAGCTTATTCGGCAAAAGCTTCGGATAGCTCAAGAACGTTATGAGAAGAACGTCAATCGTCGTAGATCAGATTTGGAGTTTGTTGTGGGGGACTTAATATTCCTTAAAGTTTCCCCAATGGTCGGCATAAAGAGATTTGGTAAAGATCGGAAGTTGGACCCAAGGTTTGTGGGACCGTTCAAAATTGTTGAGCGGGTTGGTGTATCCGCTTATAAGTTGGAATTGCCCGCAACCTTTCCTGGTGTTCACGATGTTTTTCATGTAATCCAACTCCGCAAGTGTGTGCGAAATGACAGGCAGGTTTTAGATTCTGTGCCTCAGTTAGAGCCAAATCTTTCTTATGTGGAGGTGCATGTCCGCATTTTGGATTCTCAGGATCGTGTGTTGTGACGAAAGAAGATCCCGATGGTGAAAGTGTTATGGAGGAACCAAGACGTGGAAAGCGCGACTTGGGAATTAGAGTCGGCTATGAGGGAGGCTCACCCTCATCTGTTTCCTTAAGCTTATCTGGTATGGTTTCTTCCATATAATTCTTTGGTTGTTATGTTTCTTCTTTGGTAGAAGTGTTGTGCGTAAAGTTTTGAGGCAAAACTTTCTTTTAGGGGGAGTGACTGTAACGCCCCCGATTTTTTAGCAATTGTGTAATTTTTGTTTGGCGTTACGTTGGCATATTTTTGGCCTTTGCCGTTGTTAGAGCGCGATCTTCGCTCTTTAGGCCTTTTAGTGGCTGGTTTGGTAGCCTGTTTGCAAGATTCCCTAGCAAGCCGGAGTCTGTTTTGGTGACTCGGTGGTGCCTCTTCGGGAATGCTTGTGTTTTGGCTTCGGGCAAGGTTAGCCCAAGTTTTGTTTATCGGATGATGATTTCGACTTCGCCACTAGATCCTTAGCTTGGGTATTTAGCTACGGTGTGAATTTCGAGATAGTTTGCTCGATCTCGGATCGTTTTGCTCGGGAATAACATGGTTAAAAAAAGTTGTAACATATGAATATGAGGTTATAACATATGGGTTGCTGGTTTCCCCCCTAGGTGCAAATTCATGGTTGCAATTTCTTGTAGAAGGGGAGAGTTGTAACATTTCAAATCCTGGAAATTTGCAAAATTTGAGTGATACGGCCTGGGACACGGGCGTGTCCCAGTGCGTGTCCAGCTCGGGTTGAGCAGTTGGCCGTGTGGTCGACAAATTTCGGTCGATGAAATTTTTTGGGGGTGTCACGCACGGTGACACAGGCATGACAGGGGGCGTGTCGAGAGGTCGACGAACTGAGGTCGAAGAACTGAGCTCGACGAATTGAGGTCGACGATCGTCGAGATAAGGGGTACACGGCATGTGACACAGACATGTCACAGGGTGTGTCCCGCTAGTCGACGAACTTCATTCGACGAAGTTCGCTCGACGAATGTCGAGTGTCGAGTTAAGGGGTTACACTCCCTGAGTCACGGGCATGACTGGGCCAACACGGGCGTGTCTCCTGGCGGTTTTAATTCTAGATAAGCCCGAATGGTCGGTTTGTGTACCGCTTAAGGTACACGCACGGTGACACGGGCGTGTCACAGGGCATGTCAGGGCCGAGTAGCGAGTTTTTCAGAAATTTTCAGCCGTTCAATTTCTTTATTTTTTCTTATCTACGGGACCCGACTTCTTTCCTAGGTAATAAGGCCGAAACTAAGTCTTTCTCCTTTTCATTCTTCTTCTTCTTCTTCGCATTCCCCTTTTCCAAGAGAGAGAGAGAGAGAGAGCAAGGGAAGGAAAGGAAAGAGGAACCAGTTGCTCTCGCCTAGATTTTCCTTCTTAGGTAAGATTTCCTTGC
The DNA here is from genome assembly GCA_039583875.1 of Platanthera guangdongensis. NCBI lineage: Eukaryota > Viridiplantae > Streptophyta > Magnoliopsida > Asparagales > Orchidaceae > Platanthera > Platanthera guangdongensis. Next base: position 113,747,678 of record CM077162.1, read on the forward strand.
TCTTGGGCTTAGCTATGAGCTGTCAAATATCTCAGTTTTCCCTATTTTGTTCGCCTCAGGTTTGCGGTTTTATGGATAATTTTGCCTAGCTGTGCTAAATCTGAGATAGCGGCTGTTGTGCCTTGAAGGTTGAGGCAAGTGGTGGGTGTTCTTTGCCCTTTCCAAGTTTTCCTTTACTTTCATTACTTATGGCTAATTGTGTGGTAAATTTCCTGTAGATATTAGGGTTGCTGATTTGATTTTGTGTCCAAACGATGGCTGTAGCCGGGTAGAAATAGGAACGTAGGGAATTGTTTGTTGTAGCTCTATATAGAAAACGTTGCTGCTTGCTTAGGACGGAATTTCAGGTTTGTGGTTAAAGCTTTTGACGTTGGGTGAGTATAAGATGGGGTATTTCGGGTTAATGGTGTTTCTCGGCTTGTTCTGACGGTCGAGTCGTGAATTATGGCAGGTGGTTTTGTTTGATAGCTCTGTGATGGGTGGTGTGGTGTAAAGCCTTGGTGGCCACCATTTTGGTGTAGAGAGCACCTTTTGGCCCCGATTTGGGCTGGTTGTTTTATGGTGTAGAGAGCACCTTTTGGCCCCAATTTGGGTTGGTTGTTTTATGGTGTAGAGAACACCTTTTGGCCCCGATATGGGCTGTTTTATTTGGTGTGTTGCACCTTAGGGCTGCCACCGTTGAACCCTTGAGTATTATGGCTTTACCACTGCTAACATTCACAAGTTAGGACTGCTCGTTCCTTTGTTATTTTGGCATATGCTTGCCTTGTTGCTCCTGCAGATTTTAGCAGGATATGTTGATTATCTCTCACACTTGGTGCATCTTGATCCTACCTTGGGCAGTGTGTTAACATTACTGTTCTATTCAGTTCCCTTTTGCTCATTTAATAACATTGGTTATAGGGTTGGTAAGCCCTCTTTTCTTTCTTATGGATCTAATGCTCTGTTTCTTTTCCTTATATACTTGCTGAGGTATTCTTTCTTTGAATGCCTCAGGTTTAGTTGATAGCCGATTGAACGGCTAGTGTTCTGTTTGGTGGAGCTTGTTTGTGGACTTCGGGGTAGCTGAGGTTGCTGTTCCTCGATTTGGCGAGATAGTTTTCTTCTTTTTGTTTAGACATACATACTCTCCAGTGGGTTCGTGTCAGGTTGTTGACGCCCACTGGTGGCTTAATTTTTATGCTTTAATATGAACTGAGTACTGCTAGTTTTGCCTTTTTGGCGGTTGTTTAATTGCTTCTGGGAATATTTTATGTTAGGTTGCATGTTAGGTATTTTAAACCCTAAACATCTTATTATATGTACCTCATGCATAGCATCTTTATAAAACTTAATCCTTACTATCCAAAATGGCATAAAAGCTATATTTTATACTACTATAAGTCTAGAGTCATGCTTTCCATAAGTTGTTCCTTGGGGACACTTATGCTCGTGTAGGATGTCAAATTAACTTAACCAAAGTATTTTCCGCTGCATATAAATATATATTTGTTTATAGTGGACTAGCTGATCCACAGTGCCGAGGGATACGGCCATCGAACTTAACTGGTTTTTTCTTATTAAATTATGATTTAATTCAACGTACTAGAGTCTGGGTTTTACCTGAGCGCGTGCAGTTATCCCCTGCACGGCGTGGCATCATAACATGTATTTTCTCTTGCTCTGATATGATTTAAATGTTTGAGAAAATGTTGGTTGTGACACACCAGGCTAGTTCGAGCTGTGTTCTCGGTGCATATCTACCCGAGACCCCGCTGGGCCATAGTACGCATGGGCTCCGCTGTTGTGTTCTTAGCGTTGAGGCGTACGGAGGCCTAGGTGAAGTGGTGTGGATACCAGCCTAGTAGTAGAGATGCCCGCTCTACTGTAACCGCCTGGCAACGACGGCTGATGCCTGAGAGGTTAGCTATCTGCTCGAAAAGTGGGAACTATAGACTGTGTCGTCATAGCAATTGCATGTGTATGATCATGGGTGAGTCATTGCATAGCATACATACCATTACATAGCATTGCACAAACAAAACTCTCATCGTATAAGTTTGTATGGGCAATATTATACAATGAGTTACTTTTATGTAACACGATCCTTAACTTATATGTTTGTATGGGCATTCTTATAAGTTAAGTTACTTTCCTGTTGTAGTTACTTGTACGTCTTGATTTACTAACATTGTTATTCAAATAGAACTGCTAGTTTATAATATTGTTAATCATGTACTATTTCCACCTACTTATATCTGCTTTACTATTTGTATTATACTTGTACCCTTGTTCCTTTCTCCGCCCGGTGCCGAGAAGTCGCCGGGGGAGCGGATGTGAAGCCACTTAGTCTTTCGACTAACGATTGCTACGTCTTCCTTTTTAGGAGGTCACCCCGCAGGGAGAGTAGCCGCAGACTTTACAGCAGGACAGCCAGGCCAGGACGACAGGGCCTGTTGTGACGGTGTCGTCGCTACCGTCGGTTACAGATGTGAGTGTTGTGAGATTCTATGTAGCCCGTTTGAGCAAATTTTATAGCTGTACTCTGATATTGTAGAAGCGTGTTTTAGCTTCTCTTATTTGATGTATTTGGACTCATATGCTTAGTGTGGATTTGACTTCTTCTTACTTATATTATGGTTGGGTTGGCATGTATATATATTGATATTGGTTGTAGCCGGCGAAATAGGCGTCCTATGGTACATGTTAGCCATGCGCTAATGCTACCGCAAGGCGGCTGTTTCAGGCATAAGACCCCCCTTCGTGCCGTGTTTTGGGATCCGGGAGGGGGGTCTTACAAATGGTATCAGTTTGCCATGATCCTGAACTAAAGAAGTCATTCAACAATGATCCCACCCCCGTTCGATTAGTCAGTTTGCGGACAAACTGACTTAGCGGAAGCAGTGGTGTGCCCATATGTAATTCACATTAAGGTGTCCAACTTTGACTGCAAGATTAGCCAGCCTGACCATACATTTGTGTTTTACGTGTAGGTTCCAATGCACGTTGAGCCGATGGGGGGCACTCCTGCCCCTTCCATACCCACTCACTTTCAACAATCTGAGTTAGGGCAGACGCTCACCGCCATCCTGGATGCCTTTAGTGCACAGCAGACTCCAGTTCAACAACAGGCTCCGGGCTCTAACTGGCTGAGCACCTTTCGGGCTCTCTCCCCTCCCACCTACCTCGGGATGGAGTCGGTCGTACGCACGGAAGAATGGCTTGACACGGTCCAAGAGCTATTGGTGGGGATCCGTTGCCCGGCCAGCATAGCTGTATCGTTGGCGGTGTCCGTCCTGGATCTACATACTAAGAGGTGGTGGAAGTCACTCATGGGCTCCACGTTCCAAGGACGTGTGTATACCGAGATAAGTTGGAGCGAGTTCTCGGGTGTCTTCTTGGAGCACTTCATTCCTACATCGGCTCGAGACGAGCTCGAGCAGAGGTTTATACTACTGAAGCAGGGATCAAAATCGGTTACAGAATACCAGCGTGAGTTCCAGTATCTCGCAAGGTTTGCAGACTCATATGACCTGGATGATAGAGGATACGCCAAGCGTTTCTACAAAGGGCTGCGAGATCCCCTAAGGCAGGCCCTTTTGTTTATAGCGGATGCTAGTTTGGCGGAGATTATTGATATGGCAAAGAGATTGGAGGCGGACCACTTGGGATGTGGCAAGGACCTGCAGAGGACGTGATGGAAGCTGGTCCAAGCAATAGGAGGAGACAGGACTTCAGAGGAGGAAGAGGACATCAAAGAGGTTGAGGACGTTTCCACCGAGACTTTAGAGTGGAGCACCCAGTTCCGCAGCCGCCTGCGTTGCCTCCACCGCCTCAGCCTCATCAGTTTCAGCAACATGAAGGGCGACGTGGGCTGGTGTGTTTTGAATGCAACCAGCCGGGCCACATTCTACGTTTCTGCCCGCGGTTGTATGGGAATGTCCCTCCTGCTCTCCCTCTGGCAGCTCCGCGGGGGCGTGGTTATATGCGTGGTTGAGGATGAGGACTGCGAGGAGGAAACCCCGGCCTTGCTCGGGATCAAGTGTACGTGCTGGACATGGCGCAAGAACGGAATCCCCAAGATGTGATTGCAGGTATGATTTAATTGATTATCATGTTTTCATGGTCTAACTTAAAGTTGCTTGAGACATACTAGACACCTAGCAATAAGTTTTGGTTATTGTTACTTAGGCACCGTGATAGTTGGCGGGAAGACGGCCTATGCGCTGTTCGATACCGGTGTCTCACACTCCTTTGTGTCTGAGGATTTCATTAAGGACATGGAGGGCATACAACACTTTACTGGTATAGCCCGACGAGTGCGCCTACTGGACGGCTCGGAGATGATTGCAACCACTAAGTGCGAGTTCGAGATATTTATTGAAGGAAAGGCCTTTGATACGCCTACCACGGTCTTGAGAATGCCGGAGTTTGACATCATTTTAGGCATGACGTGGTTGGACTGGCACTTCACAAGGATTGACTGCACGGAAAAGCGAATCTATTTGAGACATGGAGACACCGACGACATCTTTCAAGGTATTAGCTTTGCACTACGTATGTTGTTGTCTTCAGTTCAGGCTGTAAAAGCCCATATGTCGGGGGATGAAATCTTCATGATCTGTTCCGAGTTGAAGGAGTTAGAGTTGGATATAAAAGACATATGGGTAGTGCGGGATTTCCCCGAGGTATTTCCTGAGAAACTTCCAGGATTACCCCCGCATCGAGAGGTTGACTTCCAGATTAATCTAGTACCAGGTGGTAAGCCGGTATCCAAGGCCACTTACCTAATGGCCCCGAAGGAACTCGCGGAGTTTAGAGTTCAACTACAAGAACTGGTGGAGACAGGGTTCGGTCGCCCCAGTTCGTCACCCTGGGGAGCCCCTGTATTGTTCGTGGAGAATAAGGATGGAACCCTGCATTTGTGCATAGACTATCGGGATCTCAATCGGCTGACGGTGCGGAACACTTATCTGCTACCTCGGATCGACGAGCTGTTCGATAAACTAGTGGGAGCGCATTGGTTTTCTAAGCTGGACTTGCGCTCAGGGTATTATCAGTTGAGAATACAAGAAGGTGACATCCAGAAAACGGCCTTTAGTTCAATATATGGACTGTACGAGTTCACTGTAATGCCGTTTGGGCTCACAAATGCCCCTTTGGCCTTCATGAGCCTGATGAACAAGGTGTTTGAACCTTATTTGGATGTCTTCGTCATTATTTTCATCGATGACATCTTGGTCTATTCAAAGACGGAGGAGGAGCATGTTGAGCACTTGACCTTGGTATTGAAGAAATTAAAAGAGCACGCCTTGTTTGCCAAGTTCAGCAAGTGCGAATTCTGGCTTAAAGAGATTGCTTTCTTGGGGCATGTGATCAGTGGAGCAGGACTAGCGGTGGATCCGGCCAAGGTACAAGCTGTGAAGGAGTGGTCGCCCTTGAAGTCGGCGACCGATGTGAGGAGTTTCCTTGGACTTGCCAGGTACTACCACAAGTTCGTAAAAGGATTTTCAAAGACCGCTCTTCCTCTTACTTCATTGACGAAGAAATGTGTGCCATTTGAGTGGACACCCCAATGTGGAGCGGCGTTCCAGGAGCTGAAGGACAGACTTACCTTCGCCCCCATCCTTGCACTTCCGTTTGGGAAGGAAGGATTTCAAGTTTACACTGACGCATCATATTAAGGGATGGGAGCGGTGTTGATACAGCATGGACACGTGATCGTTTATACTTCAAGACAACTGAAGAAACATGAAATCAATTACCCGGTTCACGATTTGGAGCTTGGAGCAGTGGTGTTCACCTTAAAGGTTTGGAGGCACTATCTATACGGCGTCCACTGCGAGATTTTCTCAGACCATAAAAACTTGAAGTATGTTCATACTCAGAAGGAGTTGAACTTGAGACAACGGCGGTGGTTAGAATTTCTATGCAACTATGAGTTCACCATGAACTACCACCCCGGTAAGGCGAACTCGGTGGCCGACGCATTGAGTAGGAAGGTACCAGGCTCTAGCCCAGAAGCTCGATTGATGAGTGTGGAGTTGGCTTGGATGATTGAGGAGATGGATATTACTTTGGTGTTTAAGGCTCCCTCGGCAGAGTATACGGAGTACTTGGCAAGCATGAGCATAGTTTGTGATATCCGGGACCGAATTAGAGTGGAGAAAGGAGTGGATGCGACCTTGGCCCCAACAATCAAGTCAATCGAAGATGGGACTACGGAGGCGTATACACTAAAAGACGGCCTCATTTATTTCCGTGGTCCGCTATACATTCCCAAGGGAGGTAGAATCCGGGAGGATATCTTGAGAGAGGCACATTGCTCTCAGTATTTGGTGCACTTGGGTATTGTCAAGATGTACGCCGGCTTGCGTAAGACCATGTGTTGTCCGGGGATGAAGAAGGATGTCTGATATTTTGTTACACACTGTGAAGCTTGTCAAAGAGTGAAGGCAGAATGCAAGAGCCCCGGTGGTTTGTTATAATCATTGCCCATCCCCGAATGGAAGTTCGAGGATATATCCATGGACTTCGTCCATGGGTTACCTCGCTCTCGCTCCGAGACTGATTCAGTGTGGGTGATAGTTGATCACCTGATGAAAGTAGCCCGGTTCATCCCAATGAAGAAAGAAGCTCATGTAGATATCTTAGTACGCCTCTTTGTGGAGCAATTCGTACGGTATCATGGCGTGCCTAAGACGATCGTGTCTGATCGTGATGGCCGGTTTACCTCCAATGAGTGGAAAGCAGTACAGGCGTATCTGGGCTCGTGCCTTACCTTCAGCACTGCGTTTCATCCTTAGACGGATGGTCAATCTGAAAGGACCATCCGAACATTGGAAGATTTGTTGAGATTATGTGTGTTGGATAGAGGAGAGCCGTGGGAAAGACTCTTACCATTGGTAGAATTCTCCTACAACAACAGCCACCAGGCTAGTATCGGCATGGCTCCTCATGAAGCTCTTTATGGAAGGAGGTGTAGAACCCCTTTGTCTTGGGTGCAAGATGAAGACCCGAAGGCTTTGGGCATTGAATATATTGATGATACCGATGCGGCGGTTAGACTGATACGGGGTCGCATGTTGGAGGCTCAAAGTCGGTAGGCGAAGTATTATAATGCAAAGCACCGGATGGTGGAATTTCAAGTGGGTGATAAGGTGTTAGTAAAAATCCGACCAATGCATGGAGTGTCACATGTTCGTGGTGTGAAAAAGCTCAGCCCAAGGTATGTTGGGCCTTATACTATATTGGAAAGGATTGGCCCACTGGCCTATCGGTTGGAGTTACCGCCCGAGCTAGAACACCTCCACGACGTGTTCCATGTGTCGTCGCTTCGGAAAGCGTTGTTGCGGCCCGATCAATACATACCCACAACTAATGGTGTTGTGGCGTCTGATAGGTCTGTGCGACTAGAGCCGGTGCAGATCGTAGATAGCTAGACAAGAAAGTTACGCCGCAAAAGTGTTCCCTTGGTGAAAGTGCTATGGTCCAATCATGGGAAGGAGGAATGTACATGGGAGCCGATGGATGTGATGCAAAAACACTATCCGGAGTTTGTTTGCTCAAGGTAGTTTTATTTAAAAGCATATTATATTCATGTTATGCTTTTCTCTCCATAGCCTAAGCCTGATTTAGGGAACGAAATATTTTTTTTGTTTATTGGATTTGTAACATCCTGAATCGCACTAGGCCCCTTGTGTGTGTTTTTGATCCAGGAGAGCTGACTTGGGCTCAGGGGAGTGCTGACAACTGGGAAGCATGTAGCAGCCAAAAACTCTGGGATTGGCAAATTTTTGGGGGACACAGTCTGGGACACGGGCGTGTCCCAGGACGTGTCCTGCTCGGGTGCGTAGCAGTTGCGAGATCGACGAAAATGGGTTCAATGAAGTGTTCAGGCGAGACAGGCCCCGTGTCACGGGCGTGTCCCATCCAACACGGGCGTGTCGGAGGGCGGGTGTTCCCTCTGGTCGATGACCAGCGCTCGACGATCGTTGAGTGTCAAGTATGGGACACACAGCCTGTGACACGGGCGTTTCACAGGGCGTGTCCCGCTCATCCTCGAGTAGTTCTCGTGTAAGTCGAAATATACTCGAGTAGGTGGAAAAGTACTCGAGTAAGAGGGGGTGACACGGGCGTGTCATCCCTGTAACACGGGCGTGTCCTATCCGGGTACTCGAGTAGTTGGTTTTCTCTCGAGTAAGTCCTCTCGAGTAAGTCTCGAGAGGGTTACATTCCCCTGTCACGGGCGTGACTGGGCCGACACGGGCGTGTCTCACCCGTGTGTCGTGTCAAGTATTGAACCTACGCATAAAAACCGTCGTAACGCTTCACCTAAGCAGGATACGGGTAAGGACACGGGCGTTTCCCTACCCGTGACACTTTTATATAAAAAGGGAAATGATAACCCTAGCCGTTTTCAATCCTCATTCCAGCCGTTTTTCTGAGAGGAGCTCCTGTTGAGAGAAGGAAGACGCTGGATCTAGTTCTAGAGGACAAGATCTGCCATCGCCGTGGAAAAGAAGATGTCGCCGAGAAGAGTCATGAGATTCATGGCCGAAAATGGTGGAAACGCCGGAAGTGAGGTGAGTTTCCTACCCTCTCCCTTGGTGCTAGATCTTTAGTTATTTTCATAGGAGAGATATCGACTCAAGAGAGTTTTGATGGAGAGAAGGAGTTTTCAACGGACGGCCATGCTAGGACATGTGTTCTAGGTTTTAGATCTCTTCAACCTCCCCTTTCTTCTATGTGATGATTGGTGGATGGTTTTGTGAAGAATCAAGGCCCCTTTGTGGGTGAATAAGGGAGGAGGAATTTCTAGAGTGATTTTGGAAGATCGACTTGAAGAGGAAGATGAACCGATGTCGTTCATTCCTCTTTACGAAGCGTGCAGAATCTGTATTCTGCGCGTAGCGATCTTCTTGGCCATTTTCAAGTAGGATATGGCCAGATCTAGGCTTTCAGCTAAACAAGAAAGTTGAAGCCCTTGAAAATACCTTTCCAACGGGTGGTTTCACGTCTTCATGTGAAGTCTGTAGCCACGGAAAAGTCTGAACGAACATGACGTCCGATAAATCCTGCATGCGGAAATTGTGTTCAGTACGCAGCGGACGTCAAGGCTGATTTCAAATAGGTTACACTCAAATCTGGGTTGTGGGCTGAATATGAAAGTTGTAACCCCTGGAAAGACCTTTCCATCGAGGTGTTACACGTCTTCACCAGATCCATTTAGCTTCGGGAATCTCCGGTCGAAGTTGCTGTCCAGATTTCTTTTTCACTTAAATTCTGGGGTTTATATAATATGAATTTGAATTCGGTGGAATCGATGTTACTAATTAACTATGTATTTTGATGAACTATTTTATGCTGACCACCGTAGTGCTATGAATGATAAATCTTATTAATCGGATTTCATATAACTGAATTGTGAAGCAAGCTAACTTAAATGAAATGACTAGGTACAAATTGGTTGATTATCCTTTATGCGCATCATGCTTGAGAAATGTTGAAATCATTTGGAATGACAAATAGAGGGATAATCCATGGCCATGAGTATGTATGATGGTTAGAATAAAATATAGTAGTCCAATACTTAGAGCGTAGTCTCCCTACAGGTAGTATTGTGAATGGATGTAAGTACGGTGTTGACCGTCACTAGTTGGTTTGTGTTGAGATGTGGTATAGATGGATGGTTGGGCTATGCCTTTGTGCTTACTTCTGAGGTCCCCTCCATGCCACGATGTTGTAGAATTTGCATATGGTTAGAGTCGACATGCGGTGTTGTAATCCTGGGTTAAGGATAGTCTGGCAGGTCTATGGGCTCGCCGATCGTCACACCGACGGGAGTTGACGGTTAGACTTTGGGAGGTTGGGCTGTGTCCTCGGTGTTCACGTCCCGAGGCCCCTTCCGTGCCAAGTGAATGGTTGGGCTGTGTCCTCGTGTCTTCTTTCAAGGCCCCTTCCGGGTAACACCAGGCCAGTTCGGGTTGTGTTCTCGGTGCATATCTACCCGAGACCCCGCTGGGCCATAGTACGCATGGGCTCCGCTGTTGTGTTCTTAGCGTTGAGGCATACAGAGGCCTAGGTGAAGTAGTGTGGATACCCACCTAGTAGTAGAGATGCCTGCTCTACTGTCACCGCCTGGCCACGGCGGCTGATGCCTGAGAGGTTAGCTACCTGGTCGAATAGTGGGAACTATAGTCTGTGTCAACATAGCAATTGCATGTGTGTGATCATGGGTGAGTCATTGCATAGCATACATACCATTACATAGTATTACACAAACAAGACCCTCATAGTATAAGTTTGTATGGGCACTCTTATACGATGAGTTACTTTTATGTAACCCGATCCTTAACTTATAAGTTTGTATGGGCATTCTTATAAGTTAAGTTACTTTCCTGTTGTAGTTACTTGTACTTGTTGATTTACTAATATTGTTATTCAAGTAGAACTGCTAGTTTATAATGTTGTTAATCATGTACTATTTCCACCTGCTTGTACCTGCTTTACTACTTGTATTATACTTGTACCCTTGTTCCTTTCTCCGCCCGGTGCCGAGGAGTCGTCGGGGGAGCGGATGTGAAGCCACTTAGTCTTTCGACTAACGGTTGCTACGTCTTCCTTTTTAGGAGGTCACCCTGCAGGGAGAGCAGCTGCAGACTTTGCAGCAGGACAGCTAGGCCAGGACGACAGGGCCTGATGTGATGATGTCGTCTCTACCGTCAGTTACGGATGTGAGTGTTGTGAGATTCTGTGTAGCCCGTTTGGGCAAATTTTATAGCTGTACTCTGATATTGTAGAAGCGTGTTTTAGCTTCTCTTATTTGATGTATTTGGACTCATATGCTTAATGTGGATTTGACTACTTCTTGCTTATATTATGGTTGGGTTGGCATGTATATATATTGATATTGGTTGTAGCCGGGGGAATAGGCGTCATGTGGTACAGGTTAGCTGTGCGCTAATGCTACCGCAAGGCAGCTGTTTCGGGCATAAGACCCCCCCTTCGTGCCGTGTTTTGGGATCCGGGAGGGGGGGTCTTACACATCAGTCACCACTACCACCTCATCTCATTGAAAAATTCCATCCACTTCATTTCATATATAATCCCCAATTCATCTGTAACCACCTTCATCTCCACTACTTTCATCTCCTCCTCATTTCTCTCTACTACACTCATCTCCACCACATTCAGCTCTACCCCATATATCTCCTCAAAACTCATCTATCCAGGAAATTATTCCAGATGACATTCCTCTTATAATCAACCCTTCCTCCATTCCTCAAGGTTTCTATCTCTGCTCAAACTGTGCAAACACTTCCATTCCCTCATCTTCCATTCCATCCTCTGCATCTACTCAGGCTCCATCTGAGTTTATGTATGTGGATTTTTCATCCATTGTTGCTAATATTCTTGATTTCATTACCCCCACACTCAAGAAATTATTGGATGAATCCTTAGGTCCTATTGTGGCCTCTATCTCTGAACTTTTCTTTGAATTGACTCTCCCCAAACTTTCCCTTCTTCTAGGGGCCTAGATCCAGGGGCCTTCTTCTAAGGGCCTAGATTCAGGTCTCCCTGGATCTAGGTAGGGGAAGATGTTTAATGAAGAAGCACCAGTTTCAGTTGAAGTTCAGTCACTGTTGTTACAGCAGCAGTAACAACAGTGGTTGATGTTATTCAGGATACAGAAATGATCAGTTCTGTTGAAGAAGCAGAAGTCGCAGCACCAAAAATAATTACTATTGGTGATGTTTTTATTAATCCCACAGTTAACTTGCATTCTTTATTTTCCGTATTTGATTTTCCACCAAGTTATCTTCATGCTTTACCAGTTTATGAAGAAGATCTCTCAAGAGAAGTAGTTTGCTATTATGCTCCCATTAATGCTTCAGTTTTAGAAGAGATTGGATTTAGTTTAAGGATTGTTTCAACTATTTTTTTCTCTAATTTCTCAGCCTGCAATAACTATTGATAATATAGTAGATGTTATAGAGCAAGTTTCTTCCCCTCCTACTTTTGGTTGGAAGGAAACTCCAATGCCCAACTTTGATGATCTTCTTAATGAAGATATGGATCAGGAAGAAGACATTGTAACCGTACATCCAGAAGTTCAGTTAGTTGACTATACTAAGTTATGCAAACAGATAGATGAATTGTATGATCAGCCAGCAGAATAATCAGATGATGATACCGATTCTGATGAGTTAGAAGACTCCAGCTCTAAGAAAAGAAAAATTAAAAAAAGGCTCCTGTTAAGGTTGCTCTTCAACCTTCCTTAACTGCAGATGTTCCAAACTATATTCTGCATGGAATTCCTCTCACTCCAAACATACCTCACTGGATGAGATTCTCCAAAAATGAAATTAAAAGGAGGAAGAAAATGAAGAGATATTCTTCACCTCCAAGGTCTAGGAGAGGACCTCCTCCTCCTCCAGCAGCAGGGTCATATAGTAATATTACTTCTTCTCAAAAACCTACTTCTCATAATTATTCAACATCTTCTCAGGACAGATAGGATAGACCTTCAAGGTTAGATTCTCATAGCAGCCAGCAATAACAATCAAGTCAAAGCAGTCAGCAACAACAATCAAGCCAAGAGAGGCCACCTTCACCAGTATATGATCCAGAGATGGATCCAGATTTTAGAATGGAAAGGTTTAAAGAGCTGTTTGCTCTTTCACAGATTAAGAAAGCTAGAGCAGAAGCCAAGGACACTTCACAGTTCACCACCATGTCCTCATATAGGCAAAAGGAGCTTGGCAGATATTCAGTGAAAAGTTTATTCAATGTTGACATGTACATGAATCTGCATCCAGAGGCAATAGTTCCCAGAACCACCTCTCTGAAGACTATTTGCTGTCAGGATTTAAAGATGATCCAAAGGGAAGCTGAAGATCCAAACAAAAAGCTAGTCTTCACCAAATCATCTTCAGATTCTCGCTCTGATGCTCCTAAGACAGACTCTTGATTTCTTATATATTTTTTAAACTATGTTATTGTTTTTGAACTCTCAAAGAACTTTCTATATATCTGCTGAAAGTTTTATTTCTGCTAGATATTTTCTGTTGTTGTTTTTATACTTTAGATAGTATCGTCACCCAAATAGGGGGAGATTGTTGGAACCCTATTACTGATTTGGGATAGGATCACTATCATTTGTTTAGGATGATTGTTTTGACCAAATATGTATAGTCTAGGGTCATAGTTTTATTTCTAGGGTTGCTCATTAAGAAGAATTCTCGAGAAGTCCAGATTCGACGAACTCAGAATTCTGGTCGACGAATGCTGAGCTCGGTTCGACAAATGTCGAACTCAGTTCGACGAACTCAGAGTTCTACCTCTGAGTAAAGCTCGACGAACTCTGGGCTCCATTCGACGAACGCTGATCACAACTTAGCAGCCCAACTCAATGAACTCCAGGCTCAGTTCGACGAACTCCAGGCTCCATTCGACGAACTCCAGGCTTTGCATGATGAACTTCTTGATGTTCGATGATTTCTTTGTAGTGTTCAGGCAGTTTTATATTCAAAGGCAGAATGATTTTAAATGGCTTAATTTCAGGCTGTTACACTATGATATTTAATGTTAAATATTCTTAATGAATATAGCCGTTTCAGGCAACATTAAATAAGGATTTATCACAGAGTTATTAATCTAATTAATTACCAGGACAGTTACAAAATCTCAGAGATTCTTTAGACGTTTCGAAGAATCGTTTCAATTCAAATATTTGAATTCTTCTCGAAGATTATATATTCAGAAGATTGCTGCTCAAATGGGTTACTGACTCAGAGTTTAAGGGATACATTCTTACAGATCAAGATATTTTTAACGGATCTTCTACTTCAATCTTTCAGTGCAAAATATTCAATTAATCAGCATCTTGAAGGCCTACACCATGAAGAAACGTTTCCCCTCCTAATCAAAAATCTCTACTCAAATCAGGGGGAGGTTTTTGCTTCAACAACATCCACTAAAGTCTTCTCAGAGATAGTTGACAGAGAAGACAACATTAACTTCTTATAGTTTATTTCTTAAATTGTGTCCAAGGTTATAACTCCCTTCAAAATTTAACCTCTTGGTTCATAAGTCAGCTGATCAAAACAATTAGCTTGGTTTTTGGGCACCTGATCAAAAGCTCAAAGGATTGCAAGATATGCCTTAGAAATTAGATCTTCTAATGGCAGCGCACCTGATCAAAAACTTGTAGTGGATTCCTACCAGGGTGGTAGAAGAGTGGACTAACCAGATTTATTGGGGAGCCACTATAAAAATTCCTTGTATCGTCTGTGTTTGATGCTTTTATTTTTATTTGTGAGCTATGATTTTTTATCTGTCTATCTATAATATATATCACTTAATTTTCTAAACAGCTCTTAAATAAAATCAAATTTTTAATATACACTATTCACCCCCCTCTAGTGTAAAATAGATCTATCCCTCACTTTCAAACACCTTTGTCGAGTCCTCAATCAATATGTCCCGGAGTTTTATAAAAATGCCAAGCTCTGCCATGATGGGGCTGTGATCAACACTAAAGTCAAGAACTTCATTTGGGTTAGGACTACTATTAGGATGTTAGTTTGACCCAACATGTATAGTCTAGGGTCATAGGATTACTTTCTGGGTTATTGTCTCAAAAGATTTCCACCAGAGAAGCAATTCGACGATAGCAGAATTTAGCTCGATGAAAGTAGAGCTGTGTTCGACGAATGGCGATATCAGTTCAACGAACTCAGAGTTTCAACTCCAAGTTTAGCTCGACAAACGAATTAAAATGAGTTCGTCGATCTGAGTTCGATGAATGGAAATGAGTTCATCGAACTCCGTTCACAGAAAAATATTGATTATGTTTTGTGTTCTACGTTCGTCGATCGCAGTTCGACGAATCAAATTATTTTTGTCGAGCGCCATTTGAATGATTATTATATTCAAATTCTCTATTCATAGTTCTTCATTCACTGTTCGACGAAAATTGATTATTTCATCGAGCTCAGTTCGACGAATTATTTTGAACGTATTTTTTATGAAAATTCTTATTTTGTTTAGGCTTTTGTGCAACTTCTATGGTTTTATCAAAGTCTTATAATTTTTCTTTAATTTTAGCAGAAACAAATTTTATAGGTGTAGATAATATATTTTTCTGTAAAGGAATAGGCTTACTAGATGAAGCCCCCAAGCACAGTTTGTCATTAAGCCTGGCATGAATTGTGTTTGTGATATCCATCAGTTTGATGCTTCTCTCATTAAGCGATTCTTCAAACTTTTTAGCCTAATTTAACTTGTTTTCTAAAGAGTCTATTTGTTCATTAGCAAATTTTAAATTTTCTTTAAGTTTAAGGTTTTCTGAAGAAAGATTGTCTAATTCAGTTAATTTCTCTCTGAGAAGTTTTATTTCTTTATCAGATTTTATTAAATCTTTACATAGTAATTTGACATATAATTTAAACTGATCTGAAGTAAAATCAAGTGAAGCGATTACCAGATCTTCTTTAGATTCTGATTCAGCATCAAAGTTACTGCATGATGCATTGATTGCCATCCAGCAGGCTTTCTTAGCCCTTGCTTCTTCTTTATCTTCACTTGAGCTGGATGTAGTTTCAGATTCTGTTTCACTCTATGTTTCAGCTATAAATCCCCTCTCCTTCTTTTTGTGTTTCCTGGAGGAGGGTTTGTTGGAGTGTTTCCTATAGTATTTTTCTTTCTTCTTATCTTTCTTCTGATTCTCAGGACATTCTGGGAGAATATGTCCTGGTTTACTACACCCATAACATTCAATTTCTTTAGTGGGAGTTTTATCAAACCTTGGTTTGTCATGGTATCTGGAAGATCTTTTTCTGAAGTCCTTTCTGGTCATCTTGTAAAATCTCTTGGCCAAGAGACATATAAGATCTTGATTCTGTGGAAGAACTTTTGCCTCTTTTGTTGCTTGGAAGGCTATGTTCTTCTCTTTCTTTACTACAGGTGGAGTCCTTTGCTAAGCTTTCCTTGTCTTAATGAGCTGCTCATAAGATTTGAGCATGCCCAACAAGGTCTTAGTTGAAATTTCATTTAAACTTCTGGCTTCATTGATTGGTCAGATCCTTGAATCCCGTGTGCTAAGAAAATACATGAGGATCTTATCATTGACCACTGTCAATGTGATATCCTTTTCCAAAGTCTGTTGTTCATTAATGATTAGACTAAGCCTTATGTACATCTCAGCTACTGATTCAGATTCGCCCTTTTGAAGTTCTCATATTAGGAGATAAGGTGTGACCATCTATCTTTCCTTTCATTAGCAGATACAACAACCATTGTGTTAAGGGAATTCCAGATGTCCATTGCTGAAGAGCATTCATCAACCTTCTAGAAAATGTCATCTGACATTGTTTGGGCTAGAATGTTCATAGCCTTGACATCAATAATTTTTGCTTTCTTCTTGGTTTCTGTCCATTCAGGAGGTGGTACATCATTTGTACTTGTTGTTGCCACTGGTAAAGGTGGACCTATCAAGATGGAGTTGTATATATCTTCATCAATAGAGTTCATATACAGTCTAATCCTTGTCTTCCATAGTGGAAACTTATTTAGATTACACACCGGAGGTCTAGTGCTTGAATATTCCTTATTTTGTGCCATGATAGATAATATAACCTATAGATACAATAAGATCTATCAGTATCTGTTGGTTCAGGTGTTAGCCTGTAAAACCAAAGAACCTCCTCTGATACTAATTTAAAGTGGCCTCTGATACTAATTGTAAGAGAGGGATAGATCTACTTTACATTAGAGGGGGTGGGGGGGTGAATAGGGTATTTGAAAAACTTTAATTTATTTTTATAACGGATTTAAAAACTAGTAATATATATATATATATATCTATATATATAGAATTAATCACAGGTCACAAATAAAGAGAATAACAATCACGGGCGACACAAGGAAATTTATAGTGGTTCCCCAATAAAACTATGTACATCCACTCTTCGACCACCCTGGTAGGAATCCACTACAAGTTTTTGATCAGGTTCCCTACCACCACAAGTTTCTGCTCAGGTTCCCTGCCACCATAAGATCTATTTTTTAAGGGAGATCTAGCAACCCTTTGAGCTTTTGAGCAGGTGCCCAAAAACCAAACTAAGTCTTTTGATCAGGTGACTTAAGAACCAAGGGGATTAACTTTTGAAGGGAGTTATAACCTTGTACACATTTTATGAAAATAAACTAAAATTTGATAATATCTTCTCTTTCAAGATTCTCTGAGAAGACTGGTGGATTGATGTTGAAGCAAAAATGCTCCCACTAATTTGAGTAGAGTGTGTGATCAGGAGAGGGAGTCTTTTCTTCAGGGTGTAGGCCTTCTTGTATCTGAGAGACTTTGCACAAGCAGAGACTGAAGATCTAATTCTATAAGAATATGTGTTGATCTGCAAGTCTCTAAGTTAGTATCTCTAAGTCTGTAAGCTTGAGGAAACAATCTTCTATACATATATATAGAATGCTAAGAGGAATTCAAACATTTGAATTAATCGATACTGAAACATCCGAGGAATTCTCGAGAATGGTAACTGTCTTGGAAATTGATTAGCTTTAACCTCTGTGATATATCCATATTTAATGCTTCCTCTAAACGGCTATATTTGTTAGAATATTTTGCATTAAATATCAGAGTCATAGTTGTCTGCAATTAACCCTTTAAATTATCCCGCCTTCAGAATATATAACACCCTGAAATTAAACCTGAAACTGCTCTACCTTCTATAAATAAAACTGCCTAAAATACTGCAAAACATTAGTCGAACTCAGCAAGCATTTCGTTGACCTGAGCCCGGAGTTCATTGAACTGAATCTTTTTATTTATCGACCTGAGCTTAGAGTTCGTAGAGCTAAGCTTGACTTTCATCGAGCTGAGTTTCTGAGTAGAGATCGGAGTTCGTCGACCGGAGCTCAACATTCGTCGAGCTAAACTTAAAAGTTAAGACTCCGATTCGTCGAACTGAGCATGTCGTTCCTCAAACGTAGCTCTGCTTTCATCGACCGTAGTTTTGCCTTTGTCGAACTGATTTTCTGCATTCGTCTAACTGATTTTTTGCTGGAGTTCTTCTAAGGCAATAACCATGGAAATAACCTATGACCCAAGACTATACAAGGTGGTACCCACCTTATTTGCATGTCTGCACCCCTCTTTTATGAGTTCACTATCTCTTTGGTCGAATTATCACCGGGCGATCTTCTCTCTCAGCTTCGTCTTCTCATCTCCCTCAAAAACAGTGGTTGGATACCTCTCGCCAACTCTAAACTCCAACATCTATACTTTGTCCTCAGCCAACAGGTCGTCAAAAGCGGGCTAGATAGCCCCTGATAGAGACTTGTTAATTTCATCAAGCATTTTCAAGTTATCAGAATTTTGGATCATCTCATCAGTAAAGAGATAAATTGTGGAAACCGGCGTCTCACAGCCTAGAGCGGTAGTCTCAGGAGTAATAAAGCATGACTCAAGAGCCTCCTTATCTAGTGGTTGGAATTGCAAGCTTGATGCTCCAACCCGGATAGAGACATTTGGATCCTTCATTGAGCGGAGTTTCTTTTGTACATGCTTTGCAACATAGGACTTATCCCTTTTTTCTTTTTATCTCAAAATTTCCTTATAGCCCCTTCTCCATTCTGTCCGCAATGGCCTGGATAATGATCCACAGTCCTTCAAAGTGTTGACAATCACCAGCACGCTAGAGAGTTTTTTCACATATGCCATGGGAGAAGTTATCTTTGTTAAAGAAGTCTCAGTCTCTGTGGACTTCCCCTACTAGATTCACCTGTAGCGCGAATAGGAGTTTTCGTCTTCTTGAGAATTTTCTTTATCTTAGTATGCACCTTTGCCTTGTTTTCCCTCGAAGAGACTTGGGTAAGAAGTCTTTCAATTCCATCCATTGCGGACTGGAAAATGTTAACCGCAAGATGTGAGTACTGACTCGTGGCGTTCAAAGTTTTCCAAAACTGTAGAGCTTTCAGATATATTTATAGCGCCAGTAGCATTAAAGGCAGTTGCGATTTCGGGGTTAATGGAATATTTTTGAAATTTCCTGAAATTTAAAAATATGCGGGGATCATGTTAACCCCAGAGTACACAACTAGTTCTCAACATAGTAGCCAGGTCATCGCAGTCTCCTATCTAAGACTACACAGGCATCTAGCTCACGATCTCCAGGCCGCCTCTTAGCCTAGCAAGTAGCCTCCTAGTCTTGCGAACTGTACGGGTCACCTTCATTAATGGCGTACAAATGGCCCAAGCTTCTCAGGTCGGCCATTTCCTAGATAGCATCTGATCGGATAAGAACTCAAGGTCGCAAGGTCCAGACCACCACCTTTGGGCGGACTGGAAGTTTGAATTTTTCTTTTCTTTTGTATCACATCACCTCTGCCTGGTTCGTCTGTACCCCGGGCGGGCAGTTATTTTAGCAATTCCTGTATGGGTAGTCCCCTTAGCCTATAAATAGGAAGAGCGGCATTCCCAAAGCATGCTAACTTGAACCCAGGAGCCCACCTATTAAAGGCTACGGACTTAACTCTCAGGCTTTGCGGTATGCTGCTTGTACAACTCTCTTCTTTTTATAACTTCCCTATAACTACATCTTTTCTATCAAAGGAAGGCTCATCACAAGGGAGGCATTCGTCGTGATGGGGGAAGTCTTGTGTTGTTGCGACCTGTGGCTCTAGTTGTTTTCTTTCACTCGACCGCTAGTAATCAACTACTTGTAGTTTTCTCTTCCCTCTTTTTCCCTAGGAGTCTTGAAGTGAATTTCAAGCACCAACATTAGCAAATTGAGTCTGCTGAGGTCTTCCATTATTTAAAAGTTAACATTTGCATCCAAAGATCCTGAAATATGAAATATTTGGTTTTTTTCCCTGTAAAAATTCATATAGAATTTTCGTATAGGACTTGTTGATAGAGGCCATGTTTAGAACACAACAAGTTGTATTGATTGCCTCAACCAAAAAATACCTTAGCAGTGAGGAATCACTAAGCATTGTTTTGCTAACCTCTATTAAAGTCCCGTTCTTTCTCTCAGTCACTCCATTTTGTTGTGTATTTTGGGGAGAGGAGAAGTCCTGGGAGATACCTTGCTCTTGACAAAATTTTGTCATAGCCCTAGATTGAAATTTGATGCCATGGTCATTTTTTACTTTGACACAGAATATTTCATCTCATTGTGGACTGCGTTGACAAAAATAATAAAGACATCCATGGTATCTAATTTCCTCCTAAGGAGGAATACCCATGTAAACCAAGAGTGATCATCTATAATTACAAAGGAGTACAACTTCCCTCATAAACACTGAATGGAATATATCCAAATAGATCCATATATAATAGATAAAGACATCTTACAGAGTCTTTGGAGCCAATTCTCTTAAAGGTGTCCCTAGTTTGCTTGCCCATTTGGCATGCAAAATTGGGGCCCTCTTTAATACATTTGAGATTAGGACTATCTCTAACTAAGTTTTCAGAAAAGAGTTTGTTAAATTTTTTGTAGTTAATTTGAGCGAGTCCCTTGTTGCCATTGAACACAAAAAGACTCTTTCTCATTAGCTACCAGACATACTGGAGTGGAAGAATTATGATAAATAAAATCTAAGCAATAGACATTGCCACTCATAGTTCTTGAGAGAATAATCTCCAAGTCAACTAACTTTTTGATCAAACACTTGTCATTATGGAACTAAATGACATAGCCTAAGCCACATAGTTGAATTATACTTATGCAGTTTTATTGTAATCCCTCCATATATTCTACAATTGTAATTGAGACTATGATATTGAAAATTATACCATAGACTTTGGTGACTCCCCTATCAGAACCTCCAAAAATGACCTTAGGTCCAAGCTTTACAGGAGTGTAATCCTTGAGAAGACTTCTAATCCCAGTCATATGCCTAGAACACCCTTTGTCCAATACCAAATTTTCTTTAGGTTGGAAATTGAACTAACCTTCAAGATAGAATTCATTTTACCTTTGGATCCCAGCTGAATTTGGGTGCTAAATTATTTTTTGCAGTAAAAACAACAATTTTGTTGGGAGAAATTATAGCAGGGAAGCTCTTTTTTTCCTGTGGCATAGATGGATTGTGCCAACATTTTATGGCAAAGTGTCTGACTTTATCATAACACCAACACTAAAATATGTTATACCTTCTCTTCTAAACATTCTTGGAAGATGATTGGGTATGAAAATATCCATTTATAGTATAGAAAGAACATGCATTTTTCCTATCTCTATCAGTAATCTCCAGGTTGTGTGCTCAATGATAACTATTCTTACTCAGCGATATCGGCTTGATAGCAATAGATGTCAGCTTGTTAGATGACATTGTGTTAATGACATATGATATTGCCTTTTGAGAGTGAGTTAATGTTTTACCAACAACCTGCTTCTTTACTAGAAAGGGTTGGGAAGATGCCACTTCTTTACCCTTGAGTGTAGGGTTACTCAACCTCATACCTTTTCTGCCTCCACAGTTAGGTGCACTATTGCCCTTACTATAGGAATTTCCACTCTTTTAGTGACATTCATACTATTATGGTCATACATATTAGAAGGATGTAAAACCTTATGAAAGGTTGTTTGATGTTTATTATCAATTACCTTTCCGTTAGCCTTCGCTGTTACTGCTTCTACTGCCTTCCTATTGAAGCCCACTCCCCTCTTTATTCCTTGGGAAGTGAAAGAGTCAATAATGGGTAGCACAGACCATGGCTTTGAAAACCGACCCACTATCTTCCTCTCCTTGAGAAGATCATTCTCAAATTTATTAACGAGTCTTTCATTTTGAATTCTTATTTCAGTATGCTTGTCAATGATCACATTGAACTCAAATGAATTAGAGGTCGTTTGATGGAAAAATCCATCTTTCCTCAAGCTCAACCTTAAGAGATCTGAGAAGTTTAAGCTCTTTAGCTTGCTTCTAAGCAAACTTCTTGCTTTTACCGAAGTCTTCAAGGAGGGCAACATACTTGTCAATCAATTGATTGACATTAAACTCAGAGTCTGATCCATCCTCATCACTAGATGGAGTGAATGTTTCAGATTCCAGGCCTATCTCATTATTAGATTCTTAAAAACACATGTTAAGAATTATTACATCATCAGGATCAGATTGGTTTTGATTGTCTTCATCTGTTATGGCTATCAAACTATAAATTTCTTCTTCTTCCTCATCTACACTATCTGAATGTGACAATGGAGCCCTGATGCCAATCCTTGCAGAAGGTGCATCCTCTTCTTCATCTCCAGTAAATAGCCTAATATAGTCTTTCTCTTCTTCTAACTCAAAATATGTTGAGTCACTTTGATTCCACCTCTTCTTCTTCTTGGCAAGGAAAGTATTTTTAGACTTATTTCCCTTGTACTGCTTCTTATCAGCAGAAGCAACTTTCTCTTTTCGTTTCATAAGGCAATCAACTATAACATGCTCTGGTCTGCTGCAACAATAATAAACAATAATGGAGGAAACATGTTTACAAGGTTGAGAATTATACCTTCCCCCTTTGGGGTCCTTCCTGGTTCTATCAGATTTGTTGTAGTCCTTGTAATTGGAGGAAGAGGTGGTTTTCTCTTCCATTGCTTCCACTTCATCATATTCTTGAATTTCCGAGGGAAGGTAGCAAACTCTCCATCTGACATTTCAACATTAGATGTGCTGGGCTCAGAAGATTCTGGCTCAATCCCTTTTCTGGGAGGAGAGGGGATTCTCTCCTTATTTTTCTTTGAGCACTCAACCTTGAGGTCCATTGAATTCTCCCTCTGGTGTGACCTGGTGGCAGTATCCTCCTCTTTCCTTGCATTTAGTTACATCTCATAAGAGAGCATCTTCCAAAATAGAGTGTGTGGATGAATATTAGCCAGGTTGCCCATCTTCTTGATGACACAAATCTTGTGATCATAATCTCTAGTTAGATATCTAAGGAACTTTTCCTTAAGCTCATCATTAGTGAAGACCCTTCCATAGGTCTCCAAATTATTTATTGTTTTGAAGAACCTTTCATAGCACTTAGCTGTGTTATCCTTGCTGCTCTGCATAAAGGCTTCATATTCTTAGTTGAGCATGAATTTTCCATCATCTCTAACTTCCTCAGTACCTTCTATATACATAATAAGTGTATCCCACATCTCTTTTACTGTCTGGCAGTGGAACAAGTTTTAGAAGGTGGAATCATCAATTGCACCAACTATAATATTGTTTGCTCTCTTATCCATAGTAGTCAGTACAATCTCATCCCTTGTCATGTCAGCAAACTTCTTAGGGACTCAGAGATTTGGATCAATGGTGGAGGCCTTCATGGGGATGAAGGGCCCCTCCTCAACTATAATAAAGATCCAATGGTCTGATGCTTCCATGAAAATCTTTACCATTTACTTCTATATGCTAAAGTTATATTTTCTGCATATGTGGAGCTTCATAGAGATCAACTCCTTATGGTTATCAGCTAAAGACATGTTGGTAAGATAGACTAACCTTGTAGGATCTAGATTAGATTGGTAAGTATTATTCTAACCAACCTTCATCTGATACCTCTTGAAATATTGATGATGTTGGTAGACTATATCACTTAGAGGGTGGGGGAGTGAATAAGTTCACTTGCTATATAATGACCTCTTTTTGGATCTATTAGATATATACAAATGTAAGAACCATAATCAGAATAACCACAACACACACCATTTTATAGTGGTTACCTAGAGTATGGGTACATTCATTCTCCCTCTACTCCTATTTATCAGTGTGTTAGACTCAATAAACTCCTCCAAAACTCAGATCCAAGTGCTTATAACTCAGACTCCTCAGAATCTCTTAGTCTACTTCCAGACCCTACCTCAGGCTCACCAGCCCTAACTCAGGGTACTTCAACTCCTGCAGCTCAGAGACCCAACTGCTCTCCTACCTCATATCTTCATAAAGATCCTACCTCATGCACACATGCCCTACCTCATGCAAAACTCCTATAACTCAGGAAAAAGCCTTACACAAGAGAGTAAATAATGATTATGACTAAAGAATCTATAGATTTGACCTTCATATATATCAGAGTCTTTAGTTGGCTTTGTTATGGAATCAATATCTTAAAGTAACCCCTAACAAGATGATCTTCAGGTAGTACAGATTTAGGTCTCTTCTACTTGATATTCCTCTGTGACATTAAGAAGATCTAACTGGATTCTTGAAGCTTGACTCCTCCATGCCCTTTCTGAACTTCACCACAGAGAGCTTACTTAGTGAAAGTGTGCCGCTTCTTGTATGGTAGGATTGAGCAAGGTCAAAATTTTTGTTCCATTGCCTTAACTTTTCTTTAAATACCTTTAACATTTTAACGATCCTTAGATTAGAAAATGTCATGTCAAAGGATGGACAAGAGTAGAAAGATCTGACAAGACTTTCGGCGCCACCGCTACTTTTGAAATACTGCCTCTGCGTGTGCTCAATGGTAAAAAAACCATGACAGCACGATATCATTAAAAAGATTCTTCCTTCTCGACGATATATACCTTAGCGCTGAATTCTGCCTCTTCCTTCGCCTTCTCCAAAATACCTACTCAAAGCTTTACACGAATACGCCGATGTCGGGGATAACCATATACATATCTCAACGATATTACCCTTAGAGATTGATGTTTGTTCTGCTATTTCTTTGGGATGATACCATCTTGAGGGACTCCACGTTCAAGTTCATACCTTTGAGAATCCTTTATGTATCTCAACTATACAGCTCCATTTGCACTAACTCTTCTCTAAACCTATTTTAGAGATAATAGATAATACTTGCATAATCATAAAACATTTATGCTGTCAAATACAATATGCTCTTATCATTCAATGTGATGCTTCTTCAAATCTTTGAATATAACGGGCAATATTCCCAACACTCGACAACCTCTCAGGCGAACACTGTATAGTATTCGTGGGCACCCCATGGGATTATTATTGTGATCGGCGCGGACAATCAGTAGGCGACCTTCAGCTAGATTCTCAGATTGCAGTTCGGAAAATCCGGTATATAGTACGTGCGGACGCTACAGCCAATCCCGCCTAAACATTTCTCCTTCGATCCAGCTCAAGCATCACCACGTGGTTTTGTGTAGTCCTGTGAATGTTTGTTTTAGGATTGAGAGTGACCTACAGGGGGGGTGAATAGGTCCAATTTTAAGCGTGGCTACTTTTTAGATTCAGAGATATACTTTCTTTATATCTATTACGCAGTTAGATAAAACAAGATAAACAAAAATGTAACTTAAAACTATCACAGCACAGCAATCACAGCACAGTACACACAGTTTTATAGTGTTTTCCCAGTCTATGGGTACATCCACTTTCCCCCTTCGCCTATCTAGCAAAGAACTAGATTCGTCCAAACTCCTTTTTCTTCATTTACTCAGATCCACAGATCTTATAGCTCAGAACCCAGCTGTCTCTTATAATTCAGACTATACAAGTCTTATCACTCAGATCACCAAGATCCTACACCTCAAGTTCTTCCCAAGAACTCCACCTCAGAATTAATCCACACTCCTACTCTTGAGGAAAATCCTGTCCTACACCTCAGAACATACAGTTCCTACAACTCAGAGAAATTCCCACTTCTCCTACCTCAGGCAATTCCTACCCTACCTCAACCTTTAAAATACAGGCTAACAACTTAGAGAAAATGATTCCCATTGTAATGTCCCAATTCGTGCTAGGCTCCCATGCGAGTTTTGAGTCAGGAGGGCAGGCTTGAGTTCAGGAAAGTGGAGGAAAAAGGGCGGCACTTGTGAATTGGAGAAGTTAGTCCAGAGCAGGTTACACGCCCTAGGTCACGGGCGTGACCCAGGGGCGTGATTGTAAGTACTCGAGTAGCTGCCGAGGTTACTTGAGTAGTTTTCAAAATACTCGGGTAAAATGGGTTACATGCCCTTGGTCACGGGCGTGACCCAGGGGCGTGACTGAAGGTACTCGAGTAGCTGTCGAGGTTACTCTAGTAGTTTTCAATATACTCTACTAAAATGGGTTACACGCCCTAGGTCACGGGCGTGACCCAGGGGCGTGACTGAAGGTACTCGAGTAGCTGCCCAGGTTACTCGAGTAGTTTTCAAAGTACTCGAGTAAAGTGGGTTACACGCCCTGGGTCAGGGGCGTGACACAGGGGCATGACATAAGGTACTCGAGTAGGTGACCAAGGTACTCGAGTAGGTGGTTGGTTCTCGAGTGAAAGGGTTACACACCCTATATCACGGGCGTGACCATGGGCGTGACCTCCGTTCAACGATTTTAAGTGAGTTCAACGAATTCTCGATAGTTGATTTCGACGATTTAGGTGTCACGCCCCATGTCACGGGCGTGACTTGACTGACACGGGCATGTACGTCCTATCCGCCATTATAGATCGAACCGACAACGTAACCGCCTGTAACGCTTCGCCCGAGCGGGACACGGGTAAGGACATGGGCGTGTCCCTACCCATGTCACATTATATATATATATATATATATATATATATATAAGGAACAGTGGAAAAACCCTAGCCATTTCACTCTTCCTCCCAGCCGTATTTTTCTGAGAGAAGTCCTGTGGAGAAGGAGAGTTTACTGGAGGAAGATCTAGGAAGGAGATCGGCCATCGCCGTAGAGGAGAGGATGTCGCCGCGAAGAATCACAAGGTCTATGGCCGGAAATGGAACCGCTGGAAGTGAGGTGAGTTTCCTACCCTCTCCCTTGGTGCTAGATCTATAGTTATTTTCCCTAGGCGAGACATCGACACAAGAGAGTCTTGATGGAGAGGAGTTTTCTAGGAAAGACCATGCTAGGACTTGTGTCCTAGGTTTTAGATCTCTTCAACCACTCCCTTCTTCTATGTGATGATAGGGGATGGCTTCGTGAAGGGTATTGGCCTCTTGAGGTTGAATAATGGAGGAGGTTTTCTGGAATGACTTGGGAAGATCGCCTTGAGGAGGAAGATGAACCGATGCTGTTTATTCCGCCTTAGGATGCGTGGAGAATCTGTATTCTGCGTGCAGCGAACTTCGTGGCCATTTTTAGGTGTGATATGGCCAGATCTGGGCTTTCGGCTAAACACAAAAGTTGAATCCCTTGAAAATAACTTTCCAACGAATGGTTGCACGACTTCAGGCAAAGTCTGTAGCCACAGGAAAGCCTGGACGAAAATGACATCCGATAAATCCTGCATGCAGAATTGTGTTCTGTGCGCAACGGACTTTGAAGCCAAATTCAAAAAGGATACATTCAATTCTGGGTTGTGGGCTGAATATGAAAGTTGTAACCCATGAAAAGACCTTTCCATCGAGGGGTTACACGTCTTCGCCGGATTCGCGTAGCCTCAGGAATCTCTGGTTGAAGTTATTGTCCAGATTCAATCTACACTTAAAATTCTAGGTTTTTTTATATAATATGGATTTGGGTGCGGTGAAATCGATGTTGCAAATTAGCTTGAGGTTTTTGATGAAATATTTCATAATTAACCACCGTAATTCTATGAATGATGAATCTTGTTAATTAGATTTCATACAACTAATTGTGAAGAAAGCTTTATTGAATGAATTGACTTGATAGAATTTGGTAAGTTGTTATAGATGCTTATCTTGTTATATCATGTTGGAAGCAGATTTCTTACAATCGAATTGCGATGCAAGATTACTTGAACGGAATGACTTGATTGAAATTTGTAGATTATTACATGCACATCATATATGTATTATGTTGGGATCATTTGGGATGTCTTATGGGATGATAAGTTATGGCCAAGTGTATGTTCGATTGATGAATGAAATTTAGTAGTCCAATACTTAGAGCGTCGGCTCCTTATGGGTAGTATTGAGAAGGGATGTAAGTGCGGTGTTGACCTTCGCAAGCTTGGATAGCTTGAGATGAGACAAACGAGCGGTTGGGCTTCGTCCTCGGTGTTCACGTCCCGGGGCTCCTTCCGTGCCAGGTGGATGGTTGGGCTTGGTCCTCGTGCCTTCATCTGAGGCTCCTTCCATGCCACGATGATGTGGAATTTGCATGTGGTTTGAGTCGACACGCGGTGTCGTAATCCTGGGTTAAGGATAGTGTGGCAGGTCTACGGGCTCGGCAGTCGTCACACCGCCTTGAGTCGACAGTTAGACTTTGGGCGGTTGGGCTTGGTCCTCGGTGTTCACGTCCCGGGGCTCCTTCTGTGCTAGGTGAACGGTTGGGCTTGGTCCTCGTGCTCACTCTGAAGCTCCTTCCGGGTCACACAAGGTCAGTTCTGAGCTTGGTCCTCGATGCACATCTACCCGAGGCTCCCACTAGGCCATAGTACGCGTGGGCTCCTATGTTGTGTTATTAGCGTTGAGGCGTACGGAGGCCTAGGTGAAGTAGTGTGGATACCCGCCTAGTAGTAGAGACGCCCGCTCTACTGTCATCGCCTGGCCACGGCGGCTGATGCCTGAGAGGTTAGCTACCTGCTCGAAAAGTGGGAACTAATGGTCTATGTCGACATAGCGGTTGCATGGGTGTGCATGGGTGAGTCATTGCATAGCATACATACCATTTCATATCATTGCACAACAAGATCCTCATCGTATAAGTTTGTATGGGCACTCTTATACGATGAGTTACTTTATGCACATCGAACCTTAACTTATAAGCTTGTATAGGCATCCTTTTAAGTTAAGTTACTTACCAGCTGTAGTTTTCTCTCACTTGTTAGTTTATCCATTGATAGCTCTTGTAGAACTGCTAGTTTATACATTGATACTCATGTACCTTGCCACCTGCTTGTACCTTTTATACTTATTATATATTGTACTATTGTTCCTTTTTCCCCGCCCGGTGTCGAGGAGTCGTCGGGAGAGCGGATGTGAAACCACTTAGTTGTTTCGACTAACGGTTGCTACTTCTTCCTTTTTAGGAGGCCACCCCGCAGGTAGAGCAGCAGCAGACATTGCAGCAGGACAGCCAGGCCAGGACGACAGGCCTGATGGGACGGTACCGTCGCTACCGTCGGTTACTGATGTTAGTATTTTAATACTCTGATGTAGCCCATTTGGGCAATGTTTTAGCTGTACTCTGATATTTTGTCGAAACATGTTTTAGCTTCTCCTTTATTGATGTATTTGGACTATATGCTTAGTGTGGATTTGACTTCTCTTGCTTATTAGATTTGGTTGGGTTGGCATGTATTATTGGTATTGGTTGTAGCCGGCAGAATAGGCGTCTTGTGGTACAGGTTAGCCCATGTGCTAATGCTACCGCAAGGCGGCTATTCCGGGCATAAGACTCCCCCTTCGTGCCGTGTTTTGGGATCCCGGGAGGGGGGGGGTCTTACAAATGGTATCAATTTACCACGATCCTCAACTAAGAAGTCATTCAACAATGGTGCCACCCCCGTTCGATTAGTCAGCTTGGGGACAAACTGACTTAGCGGAAGCAGTGGTGTTCCCATATGTAATTCACATTAAGTTTGTCCAACTTTGACCTTAAGTTTAGCCAACCTGACCACAAATTTGTCATGTACGTGTAGGTTCCAGTGCATGTTGGGCCGATGGGGGGTACTCCTACCCCTCTCATACCCACTCAGTTCCAATAGTCTGAGTTGGGGCAGACGCTCACCGCCATTCTTGATGCTTTTAAGGCGCAACAGCCTCCGGTGCAATAATAGGCCCCGGGCTCTAACTGGCTGAGCACCTTCCGGGCTCTCTCCCCTCCCATCTACCTTGGGACGGAGTCAGCCGTATGTACGGAGGAATGGCTCGACACAGTAGAAGAGCTATTGGCTGGTATCCATTGTCCAGCCAACATGGCCGTGTCATTGGCGGTGTCCGCCTTGGAGTTACATGCTAAGAGGTGGTGGAAATCCCTTATGGGCTCTACCTTCCATGGCCGAGTCTATACAGAGATAGTTGGAGTGAATTTTCGGGTGTTTTCTTGGAGCACTTCATTCCTACTTCGGCCCGAGATGAGCTTGAGTAGAGGTTTCTACTACTGAAGCAGGGATCAAAATCAGTTACGGAATACCGGCGGGAATTCCAACATCTCGCAAGGTTTGCGAACTCTTATAAGTTGGACGATAGAGGTTATGCCAAACGCTTCTACAAAGGGGTGCGAGATCCCCTAAGGCAGTCTCTTTTGTTTATAGCGGATGGGAGTTTGGCGGAGATTATTGACATGGCAAAGAGGTTGGAGGCGGATCACTTGAGTAGTGGCAAGAGGCCTGCAGAAGGCGTTATGGAGGCCGGTCCGAGCAATAGGAGGAGACCGGATCGTAGAGGAGGAGGGGGATATCAGAGGGGTGGAGGGCGTTTCCACCAAAACTATAGATTGGAGCACCCGGTCCAGCAGCCGACCGCGCTGCCTCCACCACCACAGCCTCAGCAATTCCGGCAACCTGAGGGGCGTCGTGGGTTGGTGTGTTTCGAGTGTAATCAACAGTGCCACATTAGACGCTACTGCCCACAACTATATGGGAACGTCCCTCCTGCTCTCCCTCCTGCTCCCCCTCCAGCAGCCCCACGAGGACGGGGATATATTCGTGGTCGAGGACGAGGACCGCCAAGAGGAAACCCCAGCCCGGTCCGGGATCAGGTGTATGCGCTGGACATGGCGCAAGAGCGGAATCCTCAGAATGTTATAGCTAGTATGTGCAGTTAACCTTCTCAATTTTCGTCATTTAATTTAAACTGTTTAAGACATACTAGATACCTAGTGGTTGAGTTTAGTTATTAGTACTTAGGCACCGTGGTAATCGGTGGGAAGACGGCCTATGCGCTGTTCGATATCGGTGCCTCACACTCATTCATGTCCGAAGATTTCATTAAAGGTATGGAGGGCATACAATAATTTTCTGGAATAGCCCGACGAGTGCGCCTCCCGGATGGCTCGGAGATGATCGCTACCGCCAAGTGCGAATTTGAGATATTTATTGAAGGAAGGGCTTTCGATACGTAGGCCACAGTTCTGAAGATGCTGGAGTTCGACATCATTTTGGGCATGGCGTAGTTGAATTGGCACTTCGCGAGGATCGACTGCGCGGAGAAGAAGATCTATTTGAGACATGGGGACACCGACAATATCTTCCAAGGTATTAATTTTGCACCTTGTATGCTCTTATCTTCAGTTCAGGCTGTAAAGACCCATATGAAAGGGGATGAGGTCTTCATGATCTGGTTTGAGTTGAAGGAGGTAGCATTGGAGGTAAAAGATGTTCGGGTAGTGCGGGACTTCCTCGAGGTGTTTTAAGAGAAACTACCAGGGTTACCCCCTCATAGAGAAGTCGATTTCCGGATTAATCTAGTACCGGGTGCCAAGCCTGTATCCAAGGCCCCTTACCGAATGGCCCCAAAGGAACTCGCGGAATTTAGAGTTCAATTGCAAGAATTGGTGGAGTCAGGGTTCGTTTGCCCCAGTTCGTCACCCTGGGGAGCCCCTGTATTGTTTGTGAAGAAGAAGTATGGAACCCTGCGCTTGTGTATAGACTATCAGGAACTCAACCAGCTGACGGTGCGGAACACGTATCCGCTACCTCGGATCGACGAGTTGTTCGATCAACTAGTGGGAGCACATTGGTTTTATAAGCTGGACTTGCGCTCAGGATACTATCAATTGAGGATACAGGAGGAGGACATCCAGAAGACAGCCTTCAGTTCAAGATATGGGTTGTATGAGTTCACGGTAATGTCGTTTGGGCTTACAAATGCCCCTTCGGCTTTCATGAGCCTGATGAACAAGGTATTCGAACCCTATTTGGACGTCTTCGTCATCGTCTTCATCGACAATATACTGTTCTACTCAAATACGGAGGAGGAGCATACCGAGCACCTGGCTTTGGTTCTGAAGAAATTAAAAGAGCACGCTTTGTTCGCCAAGTTCAACAAATGCGAATTTTGGCTCAAAGAGGTTGCCTTCTTAGGCCATGTAATCAGTGGAGCTGGACTGGCGGTGGATCCGGCCAAGGTGCGTGCCCTGAAGTAATGGTCGCCCTTGAAATCGGCATCCGATGTACGGAGTTTCTTGGACTTGCCGGGTAATACCGCAAGTTCGTAAAAGGGTTCTCCAAGATTTCCCTTCCTCTTACCTCCTTGACGAAGAAGGGTGCGCCATTTGAGTGGACACCTCAATGTGAAGCGGCATTTCAGGAGTTGAAGGATAGACTTACCTCCGCCCCCATCCTTGCACTTCCATTTGGGAAGGAAGGATTTCAAGTTTACAAGGACGCGACATATCAAGGGATGGGAGCGGTATTGATGCAGCACGGGCATGTGATTGTTTATGCTTCAAGGCAACTGAAGAAGCATGAAATCAATTACCTGGTTCACGATTTGGAGTTGGGAGCGGTGGTGTTCGCCTTGAAGGTTTGGAGGCACTATCTATACGGCTTTCACTGCGAGATCTTTTCGGATCATAAAAACTTGAAGTATGTTCATACACAGGAGTTGAACATGAGGCAACGGCGGTGGTTAGAATTTCTACACGACTATGAGTTTACCATGAACTACCACCCCGGAAAGGCGAACTCGGTGGCTGATGCGTTGAGTATAAAAGTGTCAGGCTCTAGCCCAGAATCTCGGTTGATGAGCATGGAGTTGGCTCGGATGATCGAAGTGATGGATATTACCTTGATATTCAAGGCTCCATCGGCAGAGTATACAAAATTTTTGGCAAGCATGAGCATAATTTGTGATATTCGGGACCAGATTCGGGTGGAGCAAGGAATGGATGCGGCTTTGGCCCCGATAATTAAATTAATAGAAGAACGAACTACCGATGAGTATACACTCAAAGACGGCCTCATTTACTTTCGCGACCGGCTCTACATTCCCAAGGGCGGTAAAATCCGGGAGGATATCTTGAGAGAGGCACATAGCTCTCAATATTCAGTGCACCCGGGTATTGCTAAGATGTACGCCGGTTTGCGGAAGACCATGTGTTGGCCGGGAATGAAGAAGGATGTCTGGTATTATGTTACTCATTATGAAGCCTGTCAAAGAGTGAAGGCTGAATGCAGGAGTCCCGGTGGTTTGTTGCAGTCATTGCCCATTCCCGAATGGAAGTTCGACGATATCTCCATGGACTTTGTCCATAGGCTACCTCGCTCATGCTCCGGGAATGATTCGGTGTGGGTTATTGTTCATCGGCTGACAAAAGTAGCCCGATTCATTCCCATGAAGAAAGAGGCTCACGTGGACGTCTTGGTGCGCCTCTTCGTGGAGCAGTTTGTACGATATCACGACGTGCCTAAGACGATCATTTCTAACCGTGATGGTCGCTTTACTTCCAAGGAGTGGAAGGCGGTACAGGCGTATTTGGGCTCACGCCTTACCTTCAGCACCGCATTTCATCCTCAGATGGACGGGCAGTCTGAAAGGACCATCAGGACATTGGAGGATCTGCTGAGATTATGTGTGTTGGATAGGGGTGAGCCATGGGAAAGACTCATACCACTGGTGGAATTCTCCTACAACAACAGTCATCAGGCGAGCATCGGTATGGCACCTCATGAAGCGCTTTATGGTAGAAGGTGTAGAACCCCCTTGTCTTGGGTGCAAGATGAAGACCCGAAGACCTTGGGTATTGAGTATATTAATGATACCGATGCAGTGGTTAGGCTGATACGAGATCGTATGTTGGAGGCCAAAGTCGACAAGCGAAGTATTATAATGCAAAGCACCGAATGGTGGAGTTTCAAGTGGGAGATAAGGTGTTTCTGAAGATCCGGCCGATGCATGGAGTGTCACGGGTTCGTGGTGTGAAAAGGCTCAGCCCAAGATATGTTGGACCTTATACTATTTTGGAAAGGATTGGCTCGTTGGCCTATCGGTTGGAGTTACCACCAGAACTACAGAATCTCCACGACGTGTTCCATGTGTCGTCGCTTCGAAAGGCGTTGTTGTGGCCCGATCAATATATTCCCACTACTGATGGTGCAGTGGCGTCGGACAGGTATGTGCGACTAGAGCCGGTGCGGATTGTTGACAACGAGACAAGAACATTACGTCGCAAAAGCGTTCCCTTGGTGAAGGTACAATGGTCCAATCATGGGAAGGAGGAGTTTACCTGGGAGCCGGTGGACTTGATGCAAAAACGCTACCCGGGATTATTTCCTCCAGGTAATTTTGTTTAAAGGCATATTTATTTTCTGTATGCTTGTCTTCCCCATAGCCCTAGTTTGATTTCGGGAACAAAATCTTTTATTTTGTTTATAGGATTTGTAACGTCCTGATTCGCGCTAGGCCCCCATGCGAGTTCTGAGTCAGGAGGGCAGGCTTGAGTTCAGGAAAGTGGAGGAAAAAGGGCGGCACTTGTGAACTGGAGAAGTTAGTCCAGAGCAGGTTACACGGCCTGGGTCACGGGCGTGACCCAGGGGCGTGACTGCAGGTACTCGAGTAGCTGTCGAGGTTACTCGAGTAGTTTTCAAAATACTCGAGTAAAATGGGTTACATGCCCTAGGTCACGGGCGTGACCCAGGGGCGTGACTGAAGGTACTCGAGTAGCTGTCGAGGTTACTCGAGTAGTTTTCAATATACTTTAGTAAAATGGGTTACACGCCCTAGGTCACGGGCGTGACCCAGGGGCGTGACTGAAGGTACTCGAGTAGCTGCCGAGGTTACTCGAGTAGTTTTCAAAGTACTCGAGTAAAGTGGGTTACACACCCTGGGTCATGGGCGTGACACAGGGGCGTGACTTAAGGTACTCGAGTAGGTGCCCAAGGTACTCGAGTAGGTGGTTGGTTCTCGAGTGAGAGGGTTACACACCCTATGTCACGGGCATGATCATTGATGAGTTCACTTTATATACCTATTTTCAGACTCATCTGGGCTAGTTTTCACGCGTTTGCATTTCACTTTTAGTTCTTTATCGTTTCTATTTCTTCTGATCGTTATTTCCATAGGAAGTGCACATTTATGCCCGTAGTTGTGTATTTTGTTATTTTTATAGTTTGTACTCCCTTTTGTGATTGTCCGGAATGTCTGCACAGATTAGTGATTGGTTTTTCCTTTCGGTACAGGGGTCGTGTGCGTCTTCCGGGATGGTTGTGAAATAGGAATACTGTGCACGATCATGGGATCTAATGCGCACGACAACTGGTCATGCGCCCCTGATCGTGCGCTTTACTCTATGTTTTCCAGAATCAGCCTGGGGTAAGCGCACGACCACTGGACATACTGCGCACGACCACCGGTCGTACGCCACTGATCGTGTGCATTGATTCCTCTTTTCTAGAGTCCTGTCTAGATAATCGCACGATCATTGGACTTAGTGCACACGACCACTGGTCGTGCGCTACTTCTCGTGCGCATTATCCCAGTTCTTCTTCCTGATATTCCATGCTAGTGCGCACGAGCACAGGACATAGTGCGCACGACCACTGGTCGTGCGCCTGTGATCGTGCGACTTGTTCATTTCTGCTTTTGTATAAATAGTGCAGGTTCCGCCCTAATCCGGAGATCGCTCATTTCCTCCGCCGTTTTCATCTCCGAGGAGGGATTCCGCCGTCCTCCTTCATCTTCCACCCTAGGGAGGTGCTCCGGGCAAGCTTTCACCGCCAAATCCGAGCCGGAGCTTCCTCTCGGCCTTCTCCTTCATCCATGAGCTTCAAGTAGGGTTTGACGCCATAGCCATCAAGCAAAGGAAAGCTAGCAAACTTCGTTCGCTATCGTGAGACGAAGAAGACGGGCTATTGGAAGGTGGTGACAGCCCTTCTCTATCCCGGAAGCAGTTGAGGACCGAGCTTGGACGCGGAATGACAACCCGACGATTCCAACCGTGAATCCTCAGCAAGACTTCGGATTCGGTCGATCTCTTGACTTGTTCTTGCTTTCTTGTTGAATATTGGTGTTTAACTTTATTTATATTGATGAAGTATGCTTAGTTTGTAAACGTTGTGTACAATTATGTCTATGTGATTGTATGTTTTCGTTATATTTACTTGAGTTGCGTCATATTCCATCCACCATCCATCCACCCTTGTCGCACTAGCAACTGCTAGTGGCGTGCGTAGCAAAGAGGTGCTTACGACCCTCATTCCGCCGTTCTAACCACCTCATCCGCTAGCCTTCTCGTCCATCTGCCTAGTGATTCGGTGCATAGCGGCCCGACTAGTCTTCCATCCTGCCTGGCGAAGCATCGCATAGCGGCATTGCATAGGAGTAGTTGATAGTGTTTTATTTTCTTTGTCTGCAACATCAAAACCCCCCTTAGTTAGCTCCGACCTGAGGACTTCAATCTCAAGTCCTCCTCGAAATTAACTCCACCTTATTGTGTTCCTTGTGAGATCGATACTTGGGAAAACCCCCATTTTATATTACTTGTGCGACCGGTTCACTGCCGTGATCTATAGCATCAAGTTTTTGGCGCCGTTGCCGGGGAACACAGTCGTGTGAGTTTGAGGAGAGGGAGATAATAGATTGAAGCCCATTTTCCATTTGTGCATATCATTTTTTTTTATTTGCTTTGGTTTTTAGAATTTTTATTTTGCATATTTCTTTTTGCCCTTTTCTGATTTTTGATTTAGATAGCAGATCCGTGCTACTGTTATTTTAGCTATGTAGCACTTTTCAGCAATTATTTTTGTTCGTGGTGGATCCTGATGCTGAGTGCCGTGTCCTTGACACTTTGCGTCGATCCATCGATGCCATTGCTGTTATGAATGCCGAGCATTGCATTCGGTGTTTGTTATGTCAAGGTGTGGGCCACATGTTGAAGGATTGCCCTCATTTGTGCAACCCTTCTCCCTCTGAGGGCGTGTGCACAACAACCTCCCGTTCGCGGAAGACTGTTGTGGACAGGCCTACCAGGGTGTTGCTTGGCCCATACACTGACATAACGCACTTTGCTCATTCTTTACCCGTTGAGATTACTGAAGAATCTCTGGCCGCATACAGCTCTTTCATGGGTCCCTCGATCCCTTTTTACGAGCTTTCCTTGAGTGATGATGATCACTATGTTGTTAGCCAACAAAAAGAGGAGCAGGAACTCATGAACGCTCCTGTATGGGACGATGAGATTGTTCCGGTCGTCGACGGGGTGGCGTCTGCGAATGATTTTGCGATGGGGCCTGCTCATTCAGTGCTTGATTTTGAGAGCAGCCTAGCCCCTCTGCAATTTTTGTCGGATTGTGCTACTCCATTTTTGTGTGAGTCGGTTGATGATGTCGTGATTGTGGATGATTCGGTGCCCGAGGTTACGCCGAAGTGGGATGATGATTCCTCTATCTCCGACGGAGAAGGTGGATCTTCGGAACATTTTTACGCACCCCGGTGGGATGAGGAATACCCTCTTTCCGATGCGGAGGTTTGCACCTCCTTATTGGATGAGGTCGTTCCTCTTACCACCGCGGACCTTGAGTTCTCGGATTCCCCTCATTACGACTCGTATGATACCGACGATGATCTCTGCTTGGATCCTGCTGAGAGTGACACCGGGATCACTCTCCCATTTTCTGATTATTTTAGTTCTTCGTCTCCTTTATTTCTTGATCCCCCTTCTCTATCTGAGCCTGTGCAGGCTGAGTCTCCACGGGTATGCTGGGATGATGATGAGCCTGGTGTTCTTGTCGTTGCCATCACATCCTGCACACCTGTGGTTGACGATGCCTTGCTAGGCGAGGATAATTTTTGTGATACGATGAGGGAGGACCAGGCCTCCTCCTCATCCTATTTCCTATTCCCTCTGCCTGCGAGGAGCAGGTATGATTATTTAGGCAGAGGGGTAACTGCTCTATCACCGTATCGGTACCCGTTACCGAAACGGATATTGGAACAGTTACCTGTGCACTTTTTATTTCATAGGCCCATTAGCTAGAACTGTTTAGAATTTAATAAGTCGTGCTGGGATGACAATAACCCCAGTACTTATCTTTTATTTCCTGCATTTTTATTTTCATGTCTATTTTATTTTAGCATTTGTTTTTGTATATTTTTCTTTTGTTTTTGCAGAGCTCACCCCTGCAGGTATTCATAGCAAATCGCATTGGCGGGGTTGTGATTCTTCGTATGGCGGGCCTGCTTCAGGTTTCCACGCGTCTTCTGGTATGCTCACTAACTGAGCATGGGGTAAACTCTTCCGTTAGCTCTTTATGATTTTAATTTCTCTATATTATGCTTTTTTGCTTAGTATAAGTCTGGGGGAGAGATCTGTTACCTATTGCACGTACACATCTCATGTGCATACTAGAAGCTTTTATTATTATATTTTGATTAGTTCATTGCATCACACACCACTACACCCACATGAGCGCGTGCTTAGCTGTTAGTGTGCCACGAGTTAAACTCATTTCTTCGTTAGATTTGGGAAAATTATGATGCTGACATAGGATTGTGAGACAGAGTAAAATGTTGGTCTTGTTGTGTTTCTAGTCAACTGCTCTTGTCTCGTGTAGAAATTCGAGTAGATTTAATTTTTCTGTATGCTTATAGTTTTATATCTTTCTATTTGCGTAAATACTTTTTATTCTACTCAAAAGTTGGTGAATCCGGTGTGAATCCGACGGTAGCTTAGGGATGTGTGTAGACGGTCGTTAGGTTTGTATTGCTAGAGTCGGGAGGATGGATAGTCTTTCTCGTTGGCTAAGAACTTGCCCCAAGCTATTCTTGAAGCATGGGTATAGGTTAGTCATGCATGAGCGTGATGTAGGCCATCATTTTGGTCCGGCTGAGCTTTGTACCATTCCTAACGTCTTATCCTCGCTAGCCCCGTTGTGCCTACCCATTCTTTTGATCCAGCTCCACCTTTATTTCACCAAAGCCTCAAAGCCAATCTTAGTCGCACACCCAAGTTGAGCTTTAGTGTTTACATTTTAATGTTGGGGTGTGATGTGGTGTTACTACATGTGAAAATGTGGATGTGCTCCAATGTTATATTCGCTGAAATTGCAAAAATAAAAAGATGATTTGAATAAAGAAAAAAAAGAGAGAAAATATTTTTTTTAAAAAAAAGTGAAAAGTAAAAGTAAAATTGAAAATCATTTTGGGAAATGTGATTATATTTGGAGTAGGCGGTGCACACACCCATATGTTAAAAGTTAAGTTTGGGGGCGTGGTGTACCCGCGTGTATTTTGCTTAGTAGAGGGATTCATTTTTTTACTAGCTCATTTGGGTTAGGTGCATAGCCTTCTTGTTTATCCTTGTTTACCTCACCGAAACCCAAGCCCCATCTCTTCACCTATAGTCCTACTGATTCATGTGTCACCCAAACCAGTGTCGTGGAGAGAATGTGAAAGGGCAAGCATATGGTCACCGACATTGGTGGATTCCTTTGGAGGTTATCCGGAGCCCCGATCTTTGGCAATGCTCGCCTAGTGATTAGTCTACTTTCTCCCTACGCGTGACCGGATGATTCACCGTGATTCCATTTTTGAGTAATAATAAAATTTTGATACGCCTTGTGAAAAGTATAAACTATTTTGTATACTTAGAAATTTCTTCTATTATATTTTTACGCGCGCGAGCATGCGACTTCGCATGGTACTTCGTATCGCAATTTCTTTGTTAACTAGTATTTTTCCCTATCTGCTTAGATTCTGTTTGCTCGGGACGCGCAAACAGTTAAGTCTGGGGGTGTGATGAGTCCACTTTATATACCTATTTTCGGACTCATCTGGGCTAGTTTTCACGCGTTTGCACTTCACTTTTAGTTCTTTATCGTTTCTATTTCTTCTGATCGTTATTTCCATAGGAAGTGCACATTTATGCCCGTGGTTGTGTATTTTGTTATTTTTATAGTTTGTACTCCCTTTTGTGATTGTCTGGAATGTCTGCACAGATTAGTGATTGGTTTTTCCTTTCGGTACAGGGGTCGTGTGCGTGTTCCGGGATGGTTGTGAAACAGGAATACTGCGCACGATCATGGGATCTAATGCGCACGACCACTGGTCATGCGCCCCTGATCGTGCGCACTACTCTACATTTTCCAGAATCAGCCTGGGGTAAGCGCACGACCACTGGACATACTACGCACGACCATCGGCCGTGCGCCACTGATCGTGTGCATTGATTCCTCTTTTCTGGAGTCCTGTCTGGGTAATCGCACGATCATTGGACTTAGTGCACATGACCACTGGTCGTGCGCCACTTCTCGTGCGCATTATCCCAGTTCTTCTTCCTGATATTCCATGCCAGTGCGCACGAGCACAGTACATAGCGCGCACGACCACTGGTCGTGCGCCTGTGATCGTGCGCCTTGTTCATTTCTGCTTTTGTATAAATAGTGCAGGTTCCGCCCTAATCCGGAGATCGCTCATTTCCTCTGCTGTTTTCATCTCCGAGGAGGGATTCCGCCGTCCTCCTTCATCTTCCACCCTAGGGAGGTGCTCCGGGCAAGCTTTCACCGCCAAATCCGAGCCGGAGCTTCCTCTCGGCCTTCTCCTTCATCCATGAGCTTCATGTAGGGTTTGACGCCATAGCCATCAAGCAAAGGAAAGCTAGCAAACTTCGTCCGCTATTGTGAGACAAAGAAGACGAGCCATTGGAAGGTGGTGACAGCCCTTCTCTATCCCGAAAGCAGTTGAGGACTGAGCTTGGACGCGGAATGACAACCCGACGATTCCAACCGTGAATCCTCAGCAAGACTTCGGATTCGGTCGATCTCTTGACTTGTTCTTGCTTTCTTGTTGAATATTGGTGTTTAACTTTATTTATATTGATGAAGTATGCTTAGTTTGTAAACGTTGTGTACAATTATGTCTATTTGATTGTATGTTTTCATTATATTTACTTGAGTTGCGCCATATTCCATCCACCATCCATCCACCCTTGCCGCACTAGCAACTGCTAGTGGCGTGCGTAGCGAAGAGGTGCTTACGACCCTCATTCCGCCGTTCTAACCACCTCATCCGCTAGCCTTCTCGTCCATCCGCCTAGTGATTCAGTGCATAGCGGCCCGACTAGTCTTCCATCCCGCCTGGCGAAGCATCGCATAGCGGCGTTGCATAGGAGTAGTTGATAGTGTTTTATTTTCTTTGTCCGCAACATCAAAACCCCCCTTAGTTAGCTCTGACCTGAGGACTTCAATCTCAAGTCCTCCTCGAAATTAACTCCACCTTACTGTGTTCCTTATGAGATCGATACTTGGGAAAACCCCCATTTTATATTACTTGTGTGACTGGTTCACTGTCGTGATCTATAGCATCAATCATGGGCGTGACCTCCGTTCGACGATTTTATGTGAGTTCGACGAATTCTCGATAGTTGAGTTCGACGATTTAGGTGTCAGGCCCCATGTCACGGGCGTGACTTGACTGACACGGGCGTGTACGTCCTATCCGCCATTATAGATCGAGCCGACAACGTAACCACCTGTAACGCTTCGCCCAAGCGGGCCACGGGTAAGGACACGGGCGTGTACCTACCTGTGTCACATTATATATATATAAGGAACAGTGGAAAAACCCTAGCCATTTCACTCTTCCTCCCAGCCGTATTTTTCTGAGAGAAGTCCTGTGGAGAAGGAGAGTTTACTAGAGGAAGATCTAGGGAAGGAGATCCGCCATCGCCGTAGAGGAGAGGATGCCGCCGCGAAGAATCACAAGGTCTCTGGCCGGAAATGGAACCGCTGGAAGTGAGGTGAGTTTCCTACCCTCTCCCTTGATGCTAGATCTATAGTTATTTTCCCTAGGCGAGACATCGACTCAAGAGTGTCTTGATGGAGAGGAGGAGTTTTCTTGGAAAGGCCATGCTAGGACTTGTGTCCTAGGTTTTAGATCTCTTCAACCACTCCCTTGTTCTATGTGATGATAGGGGATGGTTTCGTGAAGGGTATTGGCCTCTTGAGGTTGAATAAGGGAGGAGGTTTTCTGGAATGACTTGGGAAGATTGCCTTGAGGAGGAAGATGAACCAATGTCGTTCATTCCGCCTTAGGATGCGTGCAGAATCTGTATTCTGCGTGCAGCGAATGTCATGGCCATTTTTAGGTGTGATATGGCCAGATCTGGGCTTTCGTCTAAACACGAAAGATGAAGCCCTTGAAAATACCTTTCCAACGAATGGTTGCA
This sequence comes from Platanthera guangdongensis, assembly GCA_039583875.1. NCBI lineage: Eukaryota > Viridiplantae > Streptophyta > Magnoliopsida > Asparagales > Orchidaceae > Platanthera > Platanthera guangdongensis. The sequence continues at coordinate 113,789,638 of CM077162.1, forward strand.
CAACTTCAGGTGAAGTCTGTAGCCACGGGAAAGCCTGGACGAAAATGACATCCGATAAATCCTGCATGCAGAATTGTGTTTTGTGCGCAGCGGACTTTGAAGCCAAATTCAAATAGGATACATTCAAATCTGGGTTGTGGGCTGAATATGAAAGTTGTAACCCATGCAAAGACCTTTCCATCGAGGGGTTACACTTCTTTGCCGGATTCACGTAGCCTCAGGAATCTCCGGTTGAAGTTGCTGTCCAGATTCAATATACACTTAAAATTCTGGGTTTTTTTATATAATATGGATTTGGGTGCGGTGAAATCGATGTTGCAAATTAGCTTGAGGTTTTTGATGAAATATTTCATAATTAACCACCGTAATGCTATGAATGATGAATCTTGTTAATTAGATTTCATATAACTAATTATGAAGCAAGCTTTATTGAATGAATTGACTTGATAGAATTTGGTAAGTTGTTATAGATGCATATCTTGTTATATCATGTTGGAAGCAGATTTCTTACAATCGAATTGCGATGCAAGATTACTTGAACGAAACGACTTGATAGAAATTTGTAGATTATTACATGCACATCATATATGTATTATGTTGGGATCATTTGGGATGTCTTATGGGATGATAGGTTATGGCCAGGTATATGTTCGATTGATGAATGAAATTTAGTAGTACAATACTTAGAGCGTCGGCTCCCTATGGGTAGTATTGGGAAGGGATGTAAGTGCAGTGTTGACCGTCGCAAGCTTGGATAGCTTGAGATAAGACAAACAGACGGTTGGGCTTGGTCCTCGGTGTTCACGTCCCGGGGCTCCTTCCGTGCCAGGTGGATGGTTGGGCTTGATCCTCATGCCTTCATACGAGCCTCCTTCCATGCCACGATGATGTGGAATTTGCATGTGGTGTGAGTCGACACGCGGTGTCGTAATCCTGGGTTAAGGATAGTGTAGCAGGTCTACGGGCTCGCCAGTCGTCACACCGACGGGAGTCAACAGTTAGACTTTGGGCGGTTTGTCTTGGTCCTCGGTGTTCACGTCTCGGGGCTCCTTCCGTGCCAGGTGAACGGTTGGGCTTGGTCCTCGTGCTCACTCTGAGGCTCCTTCCGGGTCACACAAGGTCAGTTCGGGGCTTGGTCCTCGGTGCACATCTACCCGAGGCTACCGCTGGGCCATAGTACGCATGGGCTCCGCTGTTGTGTTCTTAGCGTTGAGGCGTACGGAGGCCTAGGTGAAGTAAGGTGGATACCCGCCTAGTAGTAGAGACGCCCGCTCTAGTGTAACCGTCTGGCCACGACGGCTGATGCCTGAGAGGTTAGCTACCTGCTCGAAAAGTGGGAACTAATGGTCTATGCCGACATAGTGGTTGCATGGGTGTGCATGGGTGAGTCATTGCATAGCATACATACCATTTCATATTATTGCACAACAAGATCCTCATCGTATAAATTTGTATGGGCACTCTTATACGATGAGTTACTTTATGCACATCGACCCTTAACTTATAAGCTTGTATGGGCATCCTTATAAGTTAAGTTACCTGTTGTAGTTTTCTCTCAATTATTAGTTTATACATTGATAGCTCTTGTAGAACTGCTAGTTTATACATTGATACTCATGTACCTTGTCACCTGCTTGTACCTTTTATACTTATTATATATTATACTATTGTTCATTTTTCCCCGCCCGGTGCCGAGGAGTCGCCGGGGAAGCGGATGTGAAACCACTTAGTCATTTCGACTAACGGTTGCTATGTCTTCCTTTTTAGGAGGCCACCCCGCAGGTAGAGCAGCAGCAGGCATTGCAGCAGGACGGCTAGTCCAAGACGACAGGGCCTGAGGGGATGGTACCGTCGCTACCGTCGGTTACTGATGTTAGTATTTTGATACTCTGATGTAGCCCGTTTGGGCAATGTTTTTGCTGTACTCTGATATTTTGTAGGAGCATGTTTTAGCTTCTCATTTATTGATGTATTTGGACTATATACTTAGTATGGATTTGACTTCTCTTGCTTATTATATTTGGTTGTGTTGGCATGCATTATTAGTATTGGCTGTAGCCAATAGAATATGCGTCTTGTGGTACAGGTTAGCCCATGCGCTAATGCTACCGCAAGGCGGCTGTTCCGGGCATAAGACTCCCCCTTCGTGCCGTGTTTTGGGATCCCGGGAGGGGGGGGGGGTCTTACACCCATACACTCAGATCTACAAGTAGATCTTACAACATTAATAATAGTGAAAAGAAATTAATTCAAAATTAGTCACCAAACAAGAGAGAAATGGGTGACTTCTTCTTGATCTAATCTTGATGTGTAAGCTTCCCTTGATCCTTGTTGTAATGGATTTGATCCAACCCTTCCCAGTTTTTCAAAGCTTCTAGAAGTTGAAGTTAGGGTAGATCTAGGATGGATAATGTTGAAGATGATTCTTGATCTGGCTTCTCTCCCCCTTCTGAATTCTAGCTGATTTCTTCTTAGAACTAGCTTTGCCAATTTTTCTTCTCTTATATTTTTCTGTAAAGTTAATCCCTTTATATTGGCTCTGTCAAAGGTAACCGGCTGATCCAGTTAATAACTGATATCTGACAGTTCTGACATTTGTCTGAACCTCAGGATTTATTTCTATACTTAGGAAATAATTTTGCTTGAAGTGTTGAAACTTGACTGTTGGATGTGTTGACACTACTCCTGGGTGTCGACACTACTCTTTTAGTGATGTCGACATACTTTTGAATGTGTCAACACAACCTAAACCTTGTCTCAACACAACGGATGTAAAATGTGTCGACACAACAAATGTAGAATGTGTCGACACTAGTACTGAGTGTAGATACAGTTGTATTCAGTCTCGACATTGCTTGTATAGAGTATGTCGACACTTGTACTTACTGTCGACACAGTTGTATTCAGTCTCGACACAACTTATGTCATGTGTGTTGACACTAGTCCTGAGTGTCGATACAGTTACATTCTTGTATCATAGTGTCTACACAACTTTCTCCTTGACTCATCACTTCTTGTTTAAGTGTGTCGACACTAGTACTGAGTGTCAACAGAACTACTTGTCTAAGTGTGTCGACACTAGTCCTAAGTGTCGACACAACTACTTCTTGTCTCAGCACATCTTTGACAAAGGTGTCGACACTTGCCTAATATCTCGACACTTTTTCACTTTGCTTTATTTGCCTGCACACATGAACTTAACTTTCATCAAATACAACTATGTGTATATCATTGAGCTAAAGGGAATTCTTCAAATCAAATACATTGTGACCAATGTACCCAACAATCTCCCCCTATTTAGAGAAGTCATAATCTCAATTCAATGAAATACAACATGATACCAAAAATATTATGATTAAGACATTAAGATTTCAGTGATGTAAAATAACATAGAAAAAAACACATTTATCATTAGTCATTAACATCAATAATGTTGAACAAAAAGTAAAGCAAATAATTTCAATCTTGAATAATAGCACAAGAAATGGTATGCAAACCAAAATTTTCACTAATTATTTGTCAACAGGTTTACAACTATAAACTTTGGTTATTCAAAATTTATAGAACAAATTGAAAATAAGATTCAACACTAAGAACATCCTATGGCAGCTCTGGTTCTTTGATGAATATGCCTTTTTTAGATTGTATCTTTGCTTTCACCTTAGGCACCTTGTCATCAGAAACCTTCTTCCCTTTGTCATCCTTAGCTTTTGCAATTACTTCCTCTTTCAGCTTTTTTCTTTCAAAATAACGATACGACTTGGGGAAATATTTTCTGGGCTCAACAAAATTAGCAAGAATCTTTCCTTTCTTCAAATCTTGACTGACCTTCTGGACAACCTCTTGTTGCTTCAAATATTTAGCCCATTCTTGCTCTTGATACCATTTACCACTATCTGTAGCATTTGCATTGACTGTCTTCCATGCAGTGAGAATTATTGACCTGGAGGTTGGACTCCACTGCTCAAAATCTTGTCTAGCCTAAGCTTGTTCTTTAAATCTTTTCTTGGAAAGCTGAGTTTCTTTTTCTTTAATAAAGATAGATTCAGACATCTCCACCTCTTTACATATAACAGTTTGAACTGATGGTGGAGGACTGTACATGTGTTTGACAGCTACTTGGATAGCCTCAAATATAACTTGTGCTCCAGGATTGTATATGGTTTGCTCATCAACATGAGTTCTAGTAGCATGAGGTGCTTCAAGTTGAGCTGGTTGACAACCAGACTAAGCAGTCTGATCTCCATCATACCATAGGAGAAGGATAGCCTAAAGTGTCTCTGATATTATTTCATATCCAGGTAGCATGTTTAGAACTTGCCCTTTTCATTACCCTCTTCCCCTTTATGACTTCATTTTCTACATGATCTCTCAGATCATTTTCATGATACCAGACTTGTCCATCTAAGTAATTTATTCCTGAAGTTATAGTGTTCTTTACTTTCAGTAAATTCTTCTCCAAATCTCCATCAGAATCTTTAATATATTTAAGTAGTGAGGCTGAATGTGTGGTCAGTTGAGTTTCAAAATCTTTTGTAGCAGCATCTAGTTTGTTTTCTATCTCGGTAGACTGCTCAGTCAGCTTAACCATTATTTCAGTATGCAAAGTAGTCATATTTTTATCCAAATTTTTTGTACTTTCAAGGATAGCCTTATTTGACAACCATTTCATCTACAATTGTTTTTGCTTCTTGCTATTGTTTAGCAATATAAACTACAGCATTAGCTCCTTTCTCAAAAAAATTAGTCATGTCTGTTTTCAGGATATTTACATCAAATCTGATTGAATTTATATCTTGAGCTAGCTGAAACTGCATCTCTTTATTTATTTCATCTACATACCTCTCTAGATTCTTCCTTTGCTTATCCAGCATTATCTGAATTTTTATTATCAGAGAGCTAGTATCTCCTGTAGGAGCAGCTGGTGTCCCAGATTGTAAATACTGTTTGTATCTCTTGCTTCTCTTCTTAATTTCAGATAACTTTCTTTTCTTCAGCTGAGACTCAACTTCTTCTTCGAATTCAGAACAACATACCTCATCAACTGGTGGTGTCTCCTTGGTTTTGTCAGTATCTGGGGCCAACTCCCCCTTAACTCTTGTACCTTCCTCATTTATGTGGATACTTTCTAAGTTAACATCTACATGCTGAATTTCATCATCAAGAACTTCAATCTGGTGAATTTCATCTATCTCCTCATGCATGTTAGTTTCTTTAGAAAGAAGAATTTCTTCTTCAGTCTCCTTTGGATTTTAATCATCCATCTCTTTCTCAGATATTTCTTGTTCAAGAACCTTTGATTATTCATGTTCTTCTACAACATCCATTATTATAGTAGTAGTTGTATCCATTGGCAATTCAGTGATGTTCACCCCCTCAATTTGATCTATCTTTTGCAAATTCTCCCCCTGCACCTGAACACTTGTTCCAGGTGAGAGTCTTGGAAATCTTCTTGGGTCTTCTTCAGCATCTTTATCTGAATTGAACTCCACTTGTTCCTCAGAATCACTTGAGGACTCAACTTCCTCGAGCACTACTTTTTGCCTTTTACCTCGTGCCTCTTCTTGGGTTCTGGATTTTCCTTAGACAAGACCCTGTCCCATTATGACAAAATTCTCAGGTTCATTCTCCTCATGTGGTTGATCTTTATTCCAGCTTTCTGGTTGATATTATCTGGAAGTTTCTTAACCAGATACAGACTAATAATTCTGCCCATATTGGGCTTCTGAATCCCTTCTGCATTTTTTTCAAACACAACCCGGTTCCAATCAGTCTTGTTTCTGAAAATAATCCTTGTCATCAGGCTAAACATAAATGTTGAAATCTTGTCATGTGCTCCAGTCTTGTAGAGGAGCACCTTTCCTACTACTTCAGTCAAAAATTTGCCCTGGGAATTCATTCCCTTCCTGTTTAGTGAACTAACAAACCTAGTGGTTGGAGCCAGCCCACATCACTCTAAGGCCTCTGCAATCTTGCTTGAATCCAGTTCATCTTCATGTGCAGTTCTTGGAATCTGAAATACTTTAGCCAGTCTTTTGGTTGTGACCTTTACTCTTGCTCCATTTACACTGGATTTTATCTTGGCTGTATTAGGGTTTAGTGAAGCATTGGATTAGAACTCAGATACTTCTCACTTCCATATCTTAGTTAGTTCTGAAAGAAGATTTTCAAAACCTGCCTTATTGACAAGGTCAATCACATTCTTTATCTCTTCTAGTGCGGAGATGAATGTGTTTCACACAGTACGTAACCCTCGTTGATGTTGTCGTCCATCTTGGGTGTCATTCTAGTTGAGAGAGCTTGAGATTGAGAAGTGTCGACTAAGGAATTTTAGGTCTCGACACTCAGTGAAGAGTCTCAAGTTTTCTAGTAAGCATAGTCGACAACTCTTTACACCACCTAGTAACGATCTGGTGAAGATGAGAAGGCGCAATGCATTTATTAATTTTATAAATATTGGGAAATATTTAGTGTCGACATGGAAAACCTACTCTGTCAAGATGTGTCGACTTAAGTCGACACAAGGTTCATGTTTCTCGACACAGACCTCAAGGTTTGGACAACCTTAAGTCTCGACACTAAATTTTAATGTCTCGACGCAGTGTCACTAATCAGTGACGACAGACTATCAGGTGTCTCGACACATGACTACTTATTGTGTTGACACATATTCTGATGTCTCGACAAAATATTGTCTATAGTGTCGACGCACACTGTGATTTCTCGACACAATTTTTTTACTTAGACAAAATTTGTGTTCTAAATATAACTGCTTGGCTTATATTAAGTCATTCTTCGTTATTTAGATTTGTTGACCTGGTTAGTCATCTTGTGTAAGTTGTACAAAACTTATGTTGCTACTAATTGAAAATATTTATTCAATGTTCAACATGTCTAGTTCAAATTTAAAGTAATTGAACTTGCTTTCATCTAGGGGTTTTGTAAAGATGTCAGCAACTAGTCTTTTTGTTGGAGTATACTGTAACATAATATTTTCTTTTTCAACATTCTCTCTGAGAAAGTTATATCTAATTTCTATATGTTTAGTTCTACTGTGTGAAACATGATTATTAGCAATAGAAATTACACTAGTAGAATCACAAAACATAACAGATTTAATTAGATGTACACTGTAGTACAGTAGTTGATGTTGAATCCACAGCAACTGTGCACAGCAGCTTCCATCTGATATATACTCAGATTTTACTATAGAAATTTCAACACTTGTTTGCTTCTTGCTACTCCAACTTATGAGTCTTTTCCATAGAAACTGGCAAGTTCTAGAAGTACTCTTTCTGTCTTCTTTACACCCTACAAAATCTGCATCTGTGTACCCTGAGAGTTCAAAATCACTATCCTTAGGATACCAAAATCCAAGATTGGGTGTGCCCTTAAGATATCTCAGTATTTTCTTTATAGTAGTGTGATGAGACTCTTTGGGGCATGCTTGGTACCTTGCACAGACACATGTTCAGAACATAATATCTGTCCTACTAGTAGTCAAAAACAGAAGTGATCCAATGATACCTCTATACATGGTTTCATCAACTGTTTTTCCAGATTCATCCGTGTATAATGACACAGAATAGCCCATTGGAGTTCTCATGGTAGAAGAATTCTCCATACCATACCTCTTAATCAACTCCTTAGTGAAGTTAGACTGTGAGATGGTTATACCATCAACAGATTATTTAACTTGGAATCCCAAGAAGAACTTTAGCTTACCCTTGTTGTTTATTTCAAACTTGTCTTGCATAAGCCTGACAAATTTTCCACAAAGCTTCTCATTAGTAGGCCCAAAATTATGTCATCTACATATATTTGGACTAGTATGCTTGAACCTTTGATGTCCCTAAGGAATAATGTCATGTCTATCTTTCCTCTAGAGAACTTGTTCTCTATAAAAAAAAGGTAGACAAGGTCTCATACCAGGCTCTAGGTGCCTGTTTTAACCCATACAAAGCTGGTGCAATTTGAAGACATGGGAGATGTGTTTAGGGTTAACAAAACCTGGTGGTTGCACTACATAGACTTCTTCCTTCAGCGTATCATTGAGGATTGCTGACTTTACATCCATCTGGTAGACCTTGTATCCTTTGTATGCTGCATGAGCTAAAAACAACCTTATGACTTCTAACCTAGCTACAGAATCAAAGGTTTGGTCAAAGTCTATCCCTTCCTCTTGTCTATATCCTTTAGCTACCAATCTAGCTTTGTTCATAACTATAACCCCATACTCATCTAGTTTATTCCTATAAATCCACTTAGTGCCTATAACATTGTGTTCACTAGGTCTAGGAACTAGACTCCAGACTTTGCATCTCTCAAATTGATTGAGCTCTTCTTGCATAGCCATAATCTAGTTGCGGTCTGAATTGGCTTCCTCAAACTTTTTAGGTTCTACCTGAGAGAGAAAGCTAGATTATAAAACCTCATTGTGATGTCTACTCTTAGTAGTCACTCCTAGCCTCACATCACCTAATATTTGATCAACAAGATGATCTCTAAGATTTCTAACTACTACTGGCAGGTGCCTACCATCACCTAGATCTACAGGAAGATTAGGATGATTCTCTTCCTCCCCCTGGGCAGTTATTGTATCTTCTATAGGAATTTCTACATTGTTTCTATTGTGTAACTCTTGATTGGGTGAATACCCATATTTAACTTTTCCATCTTAGAGTATACATCACCTAGACTAGAGTTGTTAGAAATCTCATTATTTATGAGCAAAAGTTTCATCAAAAACTACATTAATTGATTCCTCTACAACTTGATGTTTCAAGTTGTAGATCCTATATGCTTTGCTATTTATATTATACTGTACAAAGATTCTTTCATAGGATTTCTTTGATAACTTAGTTAGATAAGTTTTCCCATTGTCCAATACATAGCATTTACTACCAAAAATTTTGAAGTAGGACAGATTTGATTTTCTGCCTTTCACTAGTTCATAGGGAGTCTGATTATGATTCTTGTTGATCAAAGCCCTATTTTGAACATAGCATGTTGTGTTCACAGCCTCAGCCCAGAAATATTCTAGGAGAGATGTATCACTCAGCATTGTTCTAGCTACCTCAATGAGAGTTCTATTTTTTCTCTCAGGAACTCCATTTTGTTGTGGTGTTCTTGGATAGGAGAACTCCTGTATGATCCCTAGTTCCTTACAAAAATTTGTCATCTTTTCAGATTGAAATTTTATACCATGGTCACTTCTAAGTTTGACCACAGAACATTCCATCTTATTCTAAACTTCTCTGACAAAATCAATAAGGATGTCTAGAGTTTCAGACTTTCTCCTTAGGAAGAATACCCAAGCAAACATAGAGTGATCATCCACAATCACATAGGTATAGGACTTCATACCCAAACTAAAAACTTGTATAGGACCAAATAGAACCATATGAAGTAAGTACAAACACCTATCACTGTCTTTCAACTGAATGCTCTTAAAAGACACTTTTGTCTGTTTGCATTTTTGACATGCTCGACATAAGCCTTCTTTGGAGCATTTGAGATGTGTACTGTTTCTAACTAAATCCATTGAGAATAGCTTCCTCGTAGCCTTATAGTTTAATTAAGCTAGCCTCATGTGCCATTGCACAGACAATGAGTCTTTCTTACTACCTACTAGGCATACAGGTGATTTTTCATTTACACTTAAGAAATTTAGAAAATAAATGTTCCGACTCCTAGTGCCTGACAAGATGATCTCTTTGTCATCTGGATTCCTTATCAGACACTTGTCATTGTGGAAAATAATTTCATAACCTATATCACAAAGCTGACTTATGCTTATCAGATTGTGGTTCAATCCTTTCACATAAGCCACTTTAGTGATGGTGATTAGGCCATTAGAATTGTTACCATATCCCTTGGTGAGTCATTTCTCTGACCCTCCAAAGATGACTTTTGCTCCATTTCTAACTAGAGTGTAATCTCTTAGTAGACTTATTGTTCTAGTCATGTGCCCGGAACAGCCATTATCCAAGTACCATATTGGTCTTCCCGTGGTACTTGGTTTCACTTACAAACACAGAATTAATTCACCTTAGGCACCCAAATAGTTTTGGGGCCTTGATTCTTATTAGGCTTTGCTGTGTGAAATACAATAGGCTTTCTAAACAAAATTGGTTGAGTCTTATATGAAGGTGTTGTTGGATTATACGAACAATTTAGGGCAAAATGCCAAACCTTCCCACAACACCAACACTCAAATCGGTTGTATCTTTTCTTTGTTTGCACATTTGAAGTTGTTCTTTTGTGCAACTTAGACTTGTAATCTAGCTTCCAAGGTAATGGCGCAAAATTTACACCCTTAACTTTCAAGTTTTGGTGTGGTGCACTGGGACCAGTGCCAAGAATTCCATGGCTTCTTGGATTGAGCACCCTTTTTGGTGGTTTTTAGCCTTTAGTGCCTTTAGATGTCTGTCCCTCCCAGCAAGGCACTTTATTGACATTACTGGTAGTGCACTCAAAACTTATGTGTCCAGAAACACATGATCCATTGCATATGTTAGAAGTCAGATGCTTGGGAGGTAGCTCAACTGGACCCATTGGGGCTTTACCCATAGGATCAGACTTCTTAATAACCTTTTTATTTTTCCATAACCTACACCACTTCTAAATATTTGCATAAAATGTATCTATGATAGGTAGCACTGACTTGGGTTTTGAGAACTGAGTCAGGAGCTGTCTTTCCTGGGTAAGCTTTGTTTCTAGGTCCTTGATAGTCTTGACCTGTTCTACTATTACTTCTGCCTGGCTATCTATCTTGTTAGTTAGTTCTATAAGCTTCAGTTTTTGTATGTCTAACTTTATGTTGGCACTTTCCAACTAAAAAGATACTGCTCTCAAAGATTCTAATTCACTGGCCTGATCTTTAGCAAGCTATTTGCTTGCAATCAACACCTTTAATAACTTCCCATATCTATTTATAAGGGTGTTGAAATCAACTTCAGTATCTAAATCATGTTCTCTATTATTAGAGGAGTGTGAACATGATTCATTTTCTGATGCAGAAAAAGAATCTGAAGCAAAATTAGGATAGATTAGTTTTACCTTAGCAGGACTTGAACAGTCCTGTTCTCCTTCTCCTGATTAGGTCTCCTCAATAGCCATTAAGTCCATGAGAGCCTCCTCCTCTTCTGACTCTGATGAATCAGACTCACTATCAGATAGTGTAGACTGTTTCTTTGCCAAGAGGCTTTTGTCAGCCCTCTTGTGCTGTCCAGTCTTCAAGTTTTCTGACTTTTTCTCCTTTCATTTTGTTGGGCAATCAGCTATGACCTGCTCTTACCTGTTGCAACTGTTGGATCTTGTGCCCAACCTTAGAGGGGCGGGGGGGGGGGGGGGGTGAATATGGTTTGCAGCGTAGTTTGAAATTCAAAAAATATTTCGCTCCAGGAAATCGAGTCTGATATCTACCGCAGGGCGTTAGGTATCTAACGCGCGGCGGTACGTCCGTGGACTCATTTTCCTGTGCAAGTTCGTTCGAAAGCCACACAACACAAACACTTACTTGACACAACTAGAATAATCACATAATCAGATAAGGAAGTAATAGGAATTCTATTGCATGAATTAAAATGATAATTGTTCTAATTGATTACAAGAACGTGATCTCCGTGACGCCGGAGATCAAAGGCGATGGAATATAAAAACAGTTTTGGTTTCTATACCGATCCGCTCGACGGACTGGTTGGCTATCTCCTTTTCCCTCCAAGAAAAGTCTTCGAGCCGGCTCTTCACCTCCTCACAAGGAAGGTTCTTAGAGCCCCGCTAGATCCTCCCGATCTAGACGTCCTTATCCCCATGATGATTTCCCACGGTATCCTTCCCCGGATTCCGACGACCCTTACCGGTCGATTTTCCTCTCCTCAAGATTTAGAAAAGACAAAAGATTAAAAAAGTAAGAGATATAAATATTCAAAAGATGAAGTTCTCCCTCTTTAAGACTACTTTGTAGAGCAATCCGCGGTCGGTGCTTAAGATCTCTGTTTGTTGGTAACTAGTCTGCTCTTTGTATTCGTTGTAGATCTTGGATCTTCGGAGTCTTTTGATCACGAGCGGGAGGGAGACGACTATCTTCTTCTTTGACGGAGACTTGTGGAATGAAGTACAAGAAGGCGGCCGAACCCTAGAATTCACGAACACTCGTCCTTTCTTTTTCTTCAGGTCATCAGGCACATAAACAAGGCGGTTGATGAAGATTTTATAGTTTTAAAAATAATTTCAAACTAAAATATTGAAATAGGCAAGTGTACCTATCAAAATATAGTATAGAAATTATCGCATTAGACTCGGGGCCTGTTGAGTACTTCTACTCATGCAAATTAATATTATTTTATCTAATAATAATTTAGAGGTAAATTAAAACTAAATGAAGAAAAATGAAAATAAACCAAACACTTGATCAAGACTCCCTTTGAACTCAAGTAAACTTCTATAAAATGAAAACTTTTAATTATCTACTTCGACCATGGAGGTTCCCAAAGTACGAAAGCGTCTCTCTCAAGATCATGTTGTTGACTAACCTTAGGGTGATCGATTAAGACCTCTCGGCCAATCGAAACCCCTAAGCTTGCTTTTGGCAGTGAACCCAGCTATTGGATTTGATTCCAATCCGGAAGATCCATATCATCCTCTCTCGAGGAGTGCATGCAACTCCTTCTACCTTTGATTGATCTACTCGTATCTACAATCTCTCGGTCATTAAAAATACGGATCTAGGATCGAAGAACATATCCGTGAAATATGAATTTGACACAAAATAATTCAAAGATAAATCAAAGTAGAAATAAAGATAGTTTATAAAGAAAAGAAATTTATTTATTTTTAAAGGTTGTCGTGTTCAAGTGCAAATGGGATTAGCTACATGACATGATTAAACAAAATACATAAAGATATAAAGAGAGAGACATTCTTACAATGAAAGAGTACTTGAATTGTAAATAGCAAAAGTAAAACTAAACTATGACTTAAAAAGTACAAGAAAGGAATGCAAAGAAAAGAAAAAAAAACTACTAAAACTGGCTAAGAACTACTCCTAGATGCCTCCCTAGCTCCTGGCTTTGTCTGGAATTTATAGGCAATTTTCTGGAAGGTCACGCCCCTCGGTCACGCCCGTGACCTAGGGCGTGTAAGGCTCGGAATCGTCGTCTTAAAATCCCTGGAACGTTGGGAGAAAACCGCCAAAAGTCATCGTTTTGCGGGTCACTCCCTTCGGTCAGGCCCGTGACCTAGGGCGTGTCAAGTCTGTTACAGGAAACGGCGGGAACTCAAAACGGCGGGAAATAACTCAGGTAGTTGCTGAAGGTCACGCCCGTGACCTAGGGCGTGTCAGCCGAAAACCTACTAGATCTGAAATTGGCGACATTAAGCGCGGCATGCCTGGAAGTCACGCCTGAAAGCCACGCCCGTGACCTAAATGTCGCGACCATGTGCCCTAAGCGTGTGAGGGAAAAACTGTCTAGAATCGAAACTGCAGCCCCATCATCTCGTCACGCCTGCGAGTCATGCCTGTGACCCATAGGTCACCCCCGTGACCAGAGCGTGTAACTTTAATCCGACGTGGCAAGTACTCTGAAGCTCCTTTATGGGTCACGACCACATGTCATGCCCGTGACCTGAGTGCAACGCCCGTGTCCGGGTCGTGTAAGAATTTTTTTGTTTTATGCCATTCGCCATCTAGCACGAGCATTGCTCACATCGTTGTAGCTCTGAGGTGTGTTTGTGACATGGGGTTGTTGCATGAGGAGCGGGATAAGAATACGTCGAGAACGGGGTTTTGGCACACCTATGCAGCCAATGACAATTTAGAATGAGTTTGAAATTTAAATTAAAGTTTATTAGATTGTCAAAATTAATTGGGTGGTTATGATTAAATGAAATGGATCCTATGATGCCCAAAACCTCCTAAAAGTACTTTTTAATAGTCTATATATATATATATGAGAAATATGGGTATCCGCGCAACGCGGTTATACATATTTCCGCGTTTTTTCATCCCAGCCGTTGGATCTAATCCAACGGCTGGGATTAAGCGCGGATCGGTAAAATGAAACAGCATGGACCGTGATCGAACCGCCTGGGCCAATGATCGCGCGCTGTTTGTTATTGTTAATGCGGATTATTAAATAAATAGCAAGATACATTTGTTTAGAATACAGCAAGATACATTTGTCATGGGCGGGCGAATCCCGTCCGGTGCGGGCGAAGCCCGCCGTCATCGGCCGGATACTGTGGCGCGTAGTCATAGGGGCGGAGCCCCATGTCGGGCACTCGTGTGTGTGTCTATATATACATACGAGTGACAGGCACGGGCCTCCGGCGCTCGTGCCCCGCGCGACAGTACCCCATCGTGGCGGCGGGCTTCGCCCGCCCCCGGCGGGCTTCGCACCTAGGTAATATAATATAATATAAATATATAATATATATATAATATATTACAAATATACATAATATATTATAAATATATATATAGTATATATTATAAATATATTTTATATAATATATAATATATAATATATATATATTATATATATAATAATATTATTTATTATTTATTTCTAAATACCCCCCCCCCCCCCCCCCCCCCCCCCCGTTTTTTGGCCCAGCCCGCCCTCCCCCCCCACCCTGCACTGCCGCCGTCGGCCTGACCGGCGCCCACCAGCGGGTTTGCCGGACTCCGGCGAACACTCCGGGGGTTGTCCGGCGACCGGAGGGCAGGGCCACCGCCTGCGGCGGCAGTGGAAGGGGGAGGGTTGTTGGTATCGGCTTTGAGGAGAGAGAAATTTGAGTGATTTTTTGGGAAAATTTTATTTGCAGTCCGGATATGATCGATCGAACGATTTAGATTCGCCTGATGTCTCTTTTACCTTGCCATAGAACCCAAAGTGATACTTCTTTTTAATATAATATATATATATATATATATATATATATATATATATATATATATATATATATATATATATATATATATATATATATATATATATATACACGAGTGCCCGACACGAGGCTCCGCCCCTACTGCCAAACGAGACAGTACCTGACCCGCCCCTATGGCCCCGCGCAATTGTACCCAGCCCGCCAACACGACTTCACACAACTATACCCGGCTATTGTATATTTATATGTAATAATTAATTATATATAGTGTGTTGATTATAATTTGGTTGAATTAGTTAGCTATGAGCCCTGATATTTCAATTATCTCCCCCCATATAAAATTTTATAAAACTATATGTTTGGGGCATAAATAGAAATATATTGAAGGGTTGCTTAAATTAATATTTCTTCGTACTTTCTATTTCAAAATATTAAAGTATAACATATTTCAAGGTTAATATTTTAAAAATCAACACTTAATATGCTGTCTTTGTTCATCTTTTATACTAAAATTTGCAGCTTTACTCACCCCCGCAAAAACATAGTTTTCCATCAACAACTCACAGCTAAACACTATTGTCACATGTCATCTTCAATTTCTTAATAATTAATTTTTTGCATATGCGGGCGTATCCTACTAAAAGTCAGCGAGCATGGGCGAAACCTGCTCGGATGCGGGCGCAGCGTGCTCGGCCCACTCGGATGTGGGCGCAGCCTGCTCAGGAGCGCTCGGATGCGCGCACAGCTCGCTAAGAGTCACCCTGCTCTGAAATCCATCGCTCCTCCCTTCCATCCCGTGTTTTCTCGGCTCAATTCCATTATCGGATCACTGGTAATGCTGGCTGGGTACTAACGAGCTTTGTCGTAGGGGCGGAGCCCCGTGTCAGGCTGCTCGTGCGGAGGCCGAGAAGCCCGCCAGGCTGTGGACGAATGTGGATGCATCCCGCTCGAAAGGGAGCGCAGCCGGCGCGAATGCGAGCATAACTCGTTGTCACCAGCCGGGTATTGTGGCACCTTGATGCGTTTGCACCCCGCATTAATGCGGGCGCGGCACGCAACGACCTGTTATGGGCGGGCGAATCCCGCCCGGTGAGGGCGAAGCCCGCCGTCATCGGCCGGGTACTGTGGCGCGTAGTAATAGGGGCGGAGCCCCGTGTCGGGCACTCGTGTGTGTGTGTCTATATATATATATATATATATATATATATATATATATATATATATATATATATATATATATATATATATATATATATGAGTGCCTGACAAGGGGCTCCGCCCCTACTGCCAAACGAGACAGTACCCGACCCGCCCGTACGGCCCCGCGCGACTGTACCCGGCCCTCCAACACGACCTGTCTCAACTATACCCGGCTATTATATATTTATATGTAATAATTAATTATATTATACTTATATTTATCTATTTTTTTTATAAAAATACATAAAATATAATAATTTAAATATAAATTATTTGATTTATTATCATAGGTGTCTCCTTGCCTCATTCGATTGAGTTTTTCCTCCCGTCCTTGAGGTCCTGATATCGAAACCTGATAGCCGCATTTAAATTAATACATAATTTAAACACTCAACCGCCCGATTTTTCAAGAGTTATAGGGGCAAAATCATAATTTCACATAGGTTTAGAATACCCTTGTAATAGATTTATGAGACCTACTAAAATGTGGAGAGATGAAATGATTTTATTATGCTCGATCAGACGGTTGTTGAATTATGAACTCATGATCTAACGGTTTGTGAAATTTTGAACTCATTATATTCGCAGACTACACTATTAGAAGGAAAAAGTTGTCTTTGGTGAAACATTCAAAAATATCAATTATGTCCTCATTTTTATATTTTAATGACTTGATATATATATTATAATTTATTTTAAAAGAATTTAAAATACAACATTTATTCAAGTAATTACACTATCAAAAAATTAAAAGTAATGATAAAAATATATTTAAATTCTAAAAAAATTTTAATAGAGCTTCTACACCTACTATGGTAGGTTGTCGTTAGGCATGTCACCGGTCTATTCAAGGAAGGTTGTCATTAGGCATATCTGTGGTATTTTCGAGTTGATGACATTAAATCAATCAATTTTATTAAAGTCAAAATTAATATTTTAAGTCAAAACGTATATTGTTTTACAAAATAAAAATTGTAATATTTATGAATATTTTTTTATGATTATTTTGAGTACTTATATGTATATGTTGCGGACGAAACCCGCCTTGATGGGGCAGGCGAAACTCATCGTCGCATGTCGGGTTTCGCCCCCATCCATTTCTTGGATGCGGCTGAAGGCCGCCCGAGAGCATCGAGCCGGGGCAGGCGAAGCCCGCCGTCGCCGGCCGGGTATTGTCGTGCCTGGCCGTAGAAGCGAAGCCCCGGGCACTCGTATGTATATATAAGAAGACTAAATATCAAAAAAGTTATAATAAGCTTGTGACAAAAGTTATAATAGGCTAGTGTCAAAAGTTTTTAAAATCAGAATGGTATGCTCTAATAAAATGAAGTTCAAACAAAGAAGAATGATTGAAAAAAAAATTATTATTTTAAACATGTAACTTGATGACGAGTAATTCAATTAACGGAAACAGTTTTTTTTTACATATAATACGAAAATAGCACCTATGTTTCCGTTTCTCGTGACTTTAAACCTTTTATTAGATGTAGATGATGCACAAAATCTATTAGAAAGCATTAATAACAATTTAAACTTAGATTTAAATTTTATGGATTATGAAAATTTAGATATTTTCAAGGAGAGTCTTGGCACCAACAATGGTATTGTCATGAGACCTCGAGGTCACGGGTTTGCATGTTGGAAGCATTCTCTTGAAAAAATGCAAGGTAAGATTTGCATATATTACATCCTTGTAGTGTGATCCTTTACCAGACCCTCGTTGAGCGGGGTTGCATTGTGCACTAGGCAACTTTTTTTATGAAAAGTTATGTATTTTAAATTTTAATTCTCCATTTGCAAAATTTATAATTATTATAACAAATTATTTGGCTCGCAACTATGCAAAGATACTAGTCAAACTCAAGCAACGGATGAGTTCTAAAATGCAATTAACAAAGTCGCTTCAAGAAAAAAGAACACCGACATTTTGTGCATTAAGCTGCATTTGGTGCGACTTATCATAACTTATTTGCTCTGACGAGGTTGGATAAAAAAGTCATTGACATACCAAAATCTTAGGCCTCAAACAATTTTTTTTGTAACATTTATTATACCAAACATACATTATATGACAATGACATTTTTGTCCAACCTCACTGGACCAAATAAGTTACGATAAGTCACGCCAAACGCAACCTAAATGAATTATAGTTATACACTAACATACAAATTCAAGATTTCATGCATAAAAAAAATAAAAATTATTAATATTAGAATGATGAAAAAATAAAAGAAAACATCCTATTTTGAATTCAATGGCATGTGATATACTAGCTATCAATGCTAGTATGTAGATTCAGAGGGTGCAGTTTCTATAAGTGACAAAATTTTGAATAACGACCGAGTCTGAACTAAATTATCATTATACAATTTCATAGACTACACATCATTTGGAAGCAATGAAAGAACGCCGTATATTTAGCGCTCGTTTGCCGCGGTCAATGTTTTAAGGGGAAATCATCGCACCGCTGGACCGCTACCGCGGTTTCTGCGGTAAAAATTGATTTCCGTAAAAATCCGCTGCAAATGGGCGGTGGGGCGGAGACAACCGCCCGACCGCAAGTGTTTCAAATACCGGCAGACGCAATGGGGCGGTGATATCCAGGCAACAGGTGCTTATCCACCCCACCAAATGAGCCCTTAATCTATCAACAAAAAAACACCTAGATAATTAAAGAATTGCGAGATTGGAATGTTGAAGATTGATATGCAATATAAGTTGTAACTTGTAAGGTTGCATTATTTTACATGTACCAATAAATGATAATTTTATATTTTAACATGAATTTATTCATGTAATATACTAATATTATATATTTTACAAATATAAATAAAATTCAAATTATTCACTCTTCTTTTTTAATGATTGTATTTATATTCACATAATGTTTGTATAGCGTCCTGATTTTGCACCATAATATATTCATGTAATGCTGTATGATTGGTGTAATACTATATATTTTTAGTACTATTACATATTAAATTTGTACAAATATAATATATTTAAAATAATGTGCTTTATTTTAATATTTATATAATAATAATTTAATAATAATCAAATCATCAATTAAATAGTAGTTAAATTACAGGTGCGGGCCCAATCTGCAAGCCCTCACAGGGCCCCCTTGGAATGAGAAATATTTGTAATTGGTTCTGTTTCAAGTGTAGGTTCAGGTGAAACAATAGCACAACACTTGTTGCAATCTTGAAAGAACGAAAAATTTCATTGATTCCCTTCTGTAAAGCGCACTGGAATGCGATTTTCATCTAAAAATTACAGTGAAATGATCTTCCAGGAGATCATTTTTGATCTCCTAGGAGATCAGCAACAAAAACTTCTAAAATAACATAAAATTAAAGGCCTTCCGAGATGTCATGCGCCACATTGTTATTTCATCTGAACTATGATTTGAAAATGAAGCCTGGCTCAAAAAACAAATCCTTTAAAAGAGAGGGTCCTGGGCCCAGAGAGCTCAGATTTGTCGGTCCTATTGAACAATTTGTTATAATCACTGCTCACAATTTGATCAATGTGCATTGAACTATCATATTATACGACTAAGACTTCATTTGGTAGAGCGGCAGCGGTTGTAAAAAACATGATTTTGAAAACCGGACCGGATATCGAATCGGCGGAGGGAAAGGTTCAAGGTTGAACCGGTCCAACCGGTTCCACCGAGATCGAACCGTTACATATATATATATATATACTAGCATCTTCGAACGGGCTCCGCCCGTTCTCGATGCGTCGCTGCGGGCTTCGCCCGCTTGATCTCCTGGCGGGCTTCGCCCGCCCCCCGGCGGGCGAAGCGGGCTTCGTTCGCCCGCAATCACAAAAATTGGGAGTACTCCCAATCTGAGTATGATCATACGGAACATTATCTTATAAATTAACCCATAAATTGATAATTTTTTATCATTATAATGTGATACAAATAAAATGATGTATACATTATCACTATACTTGTAAAGCTTCGTTTTGTATGACGTTTTTGCTCTGTTGAGTTTGGACAAAAACGACATTGTAATAGAGTAATATAATGGAGCTTTGGAATGACAATGATTAAAATCACAATCAAGAAAATAAAACTAGTTTTTTACTTTTGAACATAAAAGTGTACGAAATTTCTTAGATAAGGTCAGACGTTAAAAAGCGACGGTTCATAACCACCACATTGATGACCTTCACCGCCGTGCCAAATTGAACGTAAATTTTATTTGAATGATACATGTATTTATATATTAAAATATATATAAACTTTAATTTTTAAAAAATAATTTAATATTTTAATATAATAATATATCTAAAACAATATGTAATTAATATGTATAGTAATTATATATGTTTATTTTATATATATGTTATTATTTATATGTATATAATATATTATAGGATAAAAACATAAGAATCAATTGGTCAGGTGGTCTGCTACTCACTTAATCTAGTAATGCTTTGGGTTCGAATCCCCCCGCTTTCAATTTTTCTGTTCTTTTAATAACGGGTCTTTGGCCCGTCCGGTTGTGTGAAACCGCGTCCGGTTCTCGGCCCACCGGTCCGCCCACCCGGTTCCGCGGTTCTTGAGCGGTCCGTGGATGGGGCGGTTTGTTTACCTGGACCGGACCGGCAGGGTGCCCGGTCCGCGGTTCGACCAGTCCGACCAGTCCGATCGGACGGTCCGGTTTTATAAGTCGGGTAAAAAGAGTTGTTGTATATGCAAGTTTGTAAATGAAACTTTTGAAAACTGATTTTTGAAAATAAAAATCTGTTTTGATAATTTGTGTTTGAAGAGCAATTCAAAACAGAGCTATTTTTTATTTTAAAAAAAATTATTATATAAATTTTGAAATGCATATAATTTTAAATTTGTATATATATTGTGTTTGGGTAATCTGTATATATATATATATTTTTTAAAAATTTAAAATATATATACCTATACTATTTCGAAAAAAATATGGTGGTCAGCAAATAATCATGAATTAAAAATTCATTCAAACAATTTGGGCCGTCGGATCGATCATATCTGGACTGCAAAAAAAATTTACCCAAAAAACCCTCCTCATTCTCTCTCCTCAATCCCGAGCCCCTCCCTCCCCCCTCTTTTTTTGGCTGTGCCCCGCCCTCCCCACTCTTTCCTATGCCGCTGGCGGCGGCCGCCGGCGGCCTGACCGGTGCCCACCGGCGGGTTCGCTGGACTCTGGCGAACCCTCCGGGGGTTGTCCGGCGCCCATCGGCAGGTTCGCCGGACTCCAACGAACCCTCCGGGGGTTGTCCGGCGACCGGCGGGCAATGCCATCCCGGACTTCCGCTACAGCAAACCACACAGGCTACTCACGTATTACAACAACCTTTGTTGGATCCACCGCGATACCCTGACCACGACTATATGACCATGAAATGTCATAGAAGATAGTCAAAACTCATACACAAAGAACTTGACATACATGGCATACACTGATTACTTCTCTTGGTCTCCAGACCAATATGCAAGTGTTCCGCATGATCATACTCAGATTGGGAGTACACTAGGATATCATCGATGAACACAGTCACGAACCAATCCAAATACTCCACAAACGTTCTGTTCATTAGATTGATAAACACCGATGGCACATTTGTCAGCCCGGAAGGCAGGGCAGTGATCTAATAATGCCCATAACGCATGCTGAACGCCGTCTTGGGACATCACTCTCACTGATTCATGACTGAAAATAACCAGACTTCAAATCCAGCTTGTCCGGTTTCAAGAATACACATCGATCCACTTTGTTTAACTAGTCTGATCGAATATCATCTTTTGAAAACTGATTTTTGAAAATAAAAATCTGTTTGGATAATTTGTGTTTGAAGAGCAATTCAAAACAGAATTTTTTATTTTAAAAAAAATTATTATATAAATTTTAAATACATATAATTTTAAATTTGTATATATATTGTGTTTGGGTAATCTGTACATATATATATATTTTTTAAAAATTTAAAATATATATACCTATACTATTTCGAAAAAAATATGGTGGTCAGCAAATAATCATGAATTAAAAATTCATTCAAACAATTTGGGCCGTCGGATCGATCATATCTGGACTGCAAAAAAAATTTACCCAAAAAACCCTCCTCATTCTCTCTCCTCAATCCCGAGCCCCTCCCTCCCCCCTCTTTTTTTGGCTGTGCCCCGCCCTCCCACTTTTCCTATGCCGCTGGCGGCGGCCGCGGCGGCCTAACCGGCGCCCACCGGCGGGCTTCTCTATGGGGGTTGTCCGGCGCCCATATTACTCCAACGAAACCGTTCCCGATGCTTACACGCAGTCGCAGACTACACCGAAGGGCACATGGGTCAGCCCAAGTGTTCCGCAAGGGAGTACACTAGGGATGAACACAGTCACGAACCAATCCAAATACTCCACAAACGTACACCGATGGCACATTTGTCAGCCCGGATGATCTAATAATGTCCATAACGCATGCTGAACGCCGTCTTGGGACATCACTCTCACTGATTCATGACTGAAAATAACCAGACTTCAAATCCAGCTTCGAATACACAGTCGATCCAAACTAGCTGATCGAACAATTTATCGATCCTCCGAATCGGGTACTTATTTTTCTCTATGAGATTATTGAGTTCCCGATAACGATACGCAGTCGCAGACTACCGTTTGTCTTCAAGAAGTGGACCGGGGCACTCCAAGGTGACGAATTTGGACGCACATGTCCCAGCTCTATAAATACTTGAAGTTATGCTTCCAACTCAGCCACTTCTCTCGGTGCTAATCGGTAAGGAGACCGCGACACGGGCTTGGCACCAGTAACCAACTCAATGGATTGAACTAAATCTCTCTTTCTCAGGAGGAGCTCTTGGGAGAGCTTGGGGAACATTTCGGCAAATATCGACACCATCGAAACACCGACCAACCCAGGCTTGGGGTTCTTAGTCTCTAGTAGAGTTAATAACAACTCCGCCCCCTTTAAGGACTGCTAACTTGGTCTCACTTCATGTGGGTTTTGCCCTAGTGTGACCCCACTTAAGGTTGTAGCCAACCTATGCATGTTGCTCCGAGAGTCAGTCCATGTCTAAAATCAAACCACCTACAATCTTTAATGACAATGTTTCCGTTTGATTTGAATACCCATAATCGGGAAGTACTAGGACGAACCACAGGAGCATCTTGGGTGCTAAGGAGCGAGAAGTCCTGTAACAAACAGTACTCTCCACCACCAAGAGTGGGACAAAGTCCACTTACACAAATCATAAGCCAGTAACTAACCATGTCATGAGTATAAAAGCTATAAGCTAAACCGTACCTGTCATCTTGTCATATTGCTTATGGTCTTTTGCCTTTTTCTTTTTCTTCAGCAACCTATCACAACAGTCACGGGTCATATGTCCCGGCTTGCCACAATTATAACAAGTGGGACTCGCCCTGCAGCTTCTCCTGAGTTAGCTTTCTTTGTCTTTGGGGCAACAACACGACAGTCACGTGTAAGTTGTCCTAACTTGCCACAAGTATGCCAAGTGTACGGAACTTGACCGGTAGAGGTTCTAGACCTCTTATGCCGCCTCCTGTGGTATGCAGACTTTGCAGAATCTGCATAGTTCGGTACCCTGCACACTGACATATGGTGGACTTTTTTCAAATCTACTTCCAATGATCTAGCCGACTCCACCAACGCTCGGAATCCCAACAACTTCGGTCCTACCAATAGAAGTCGTAAATCATCACGCAGACCATTATAAAACCTGTTTACCATAGTCTGCTCATCTTCCAACTCAACCCCTAGGTAATGCCTTAACATGACAAACACATGCAAATACTCGTCAACAGAGTGCGTCCCTTGCGCCAAGAGCATGTTCAACTGCTGATCCGATGATCTTCTAATTTCCACTTGCTCCAGAGAACCAACCGACATTGGAGCCACCCCAGGATAGGGGGTTGCTCATGCCTTCTCTGTTGGGCATTGATCATAACGAGCACTACTTCTGCTACCATTTGGATGGTTTCCGCAGGAGGGGTCGTAGGCACGTCGTTAAGCACACTTCCCTCCACAGAGTGCTGACCTTGCGACAACACTGCACCACTCCTAATCACCTAAAATTGGGAAAACACTCAATTAGGTGACAAACAATTGCCAAAAAGCAATCATAGGAACACTCAAGTTCCTCAAACATGTGTAATTTTCATTCCTAAGTGGACATTCATGTGTTTCTTTTCATGTTATAACGATGACGCACATGACTATGCTCATCACCCCTTAAAAAGATTTCGACCACGAATTCTCCTAAGAAAGACCGACACCGTAGTCTGATACCAAATTGTAACACCCACATCTGTCACATGGGATATAACAGAAGGTACGATCGGGGCCCCACGCCATATTCCACGGACAATTAGCGAAGTTACGTATTAATACCAAATTACTATGAAACATTATCAAAACCTAACACAGAGCATTCTAGCGGAAGCTTTTAAATAAGTTAGAAGAATCCATAAACATAACATGAATGTCCACTACAGTCACAGCAGGAATGAAATAACATACACAAAAGTCTTGGCTTTATGACCTTACAACATTCATCTTCAATAAAAGTGTTTTACATACTTTGTCTCGCAGGCCGACCATACATGATAGTATTAAAAGAAAAAACACTTCGCTTCGGCCTTCAAGGGCCAGCACAGCAACAAGGGCTTTAGCCCGCTATTTGCCACTAGGCTCACCAGTTCTTGCATAAGAACAATCCACCACACGGTGGCAAAACAAAGCAACGATCAGCTAAAGCTGACCAAATTATAACGACGTCACCCCTTACTCGGGGAGACGGTGCTCCTTCCATGCAATTGTATTAGCGATATCCAACATAGAAATGAAAGTGCAATTTAAGCACACTTCACCACAGGCGTAGGCACGAACGGCCATACACCCCGTGCTCTCAGGGCACATTCTCAGTGAATCCGGTCCAATCTGAGTCTTCACCACCGCCCCCAGGACAACAACATCATATCGTGAGCATTTGAGTCTTTCCGGCCGAAGCCTAAGACTCGTCCTTTTATACCAACGGTAAGTGCCACGTGTCTTAGGTCTCTGTAACCAACCACATAGAGCGGGTACGGTTCCACTCAACCCGTTGCTCACACTGCCATGTCAATTTAAGTCATTGGTGCAGATCAAGCTTCTCTGAGGCCCGACGTATCGATCATACAATAGTACATAACTCAATTATGCACAAGGTCGGCTCTCAGGCCACCAAGCTGGGCTCCCAGAGCACGCATCCCCACACACTAGCCCCCAAGTCCCCGCGAAACAGGCCTCACAGAGCTACCGCCGACGGTAACACTACCGCAGCGCGATACGTGGCAAAAATGTATTTCTGTCCAGTTTTTCGGGTGCTCTTTGGGGTTAGTCCCCAAAGTTCCCTGCTGCAATCTACCGCGTAGAAACCCAAAAAACAAACGACATGGAGTGTTCTCCGACAATACATGCATAATGAAAACATCACCAATTAAGACCAACCAGTCTGGATGGGCTTCACACACCATGTCTATGTACGTACTTCGATTCCGAACTCTATATGCAAAACTACGGGGATTATCCCCGAAGGAATACCATACGCTCACCGCACACTCGCGGGAGAGGGTTTCGTATGTAAAAGGAAGAGGACTTCATATGTCGAAGTAGAGAATCGTTACCCTTTGCGATTTTTCGGTGTCATGCCCAAGATCTAGATGGATGGACGCGACCGCAACGACCTTGCCTCCCCAAATCCGGACTCGGCTTGAGAATCGGAGCTTCGAAACTCCAATGGCAGCGGGATCTCTTCCTTCTTCACTCTCCCTTCTCTCTAGTACTTAGAAAGAGAGTGCCAATGAAGAAATGAGTTGGGAAAACCTAACTCTCGCATATATACCCGCAGATGCACGCACCCGCCGTCGGATCTTCAAATAAAACCAGTGGACAATCCTGATTCCTCCAAGAATTCAGTTTACGAGAGCTACCGTAGCGCGGTAGGAAGTTACCGCCACGCGGTAGCCCAATCGTTCGGCTTCTCGAGGACGCCACCGCTTAGAAATCCAATTGGGCGGTGACACGTGCACACGTCATAACTGCTACGCTACCGCTACACGGTAGAAAACTATCGCCTCTCAGAAACGACAAAACTACACTACCGCATGCGGTAGGGTTAATGTCACGCGGTAACAACACGAGAGCTCTATCAAATAAATCGTCCGACTACCGCCGCGCGCTACCGCTACAGCCGAGCGCTCGTGGTTCTCGAGAACGTCGAGCTATGAGTGCCACGACCCAAACGTCGAGCGGACTACCGTCGCGCGGTATACATTACCGCCCGGCGCTAGCATGCGGTGAGACGCCGAGAGCGTCGAGAGCACCGACCTACCGCCAACAGTAGGGCTACCGCCGCGCGGTACCTCCCAAAAGGGTCTTTCCTGAACCTGGGGGGTTACAAAAGACAAGTGTGATTTTAGGTGTGCTCCGAAAATTTGAAAGCTCACTTTGTGTAGATTTGCCTAATTTGTGTAATTATAATTGCTATAGTTTTATATTCCGGATAATTGAAAAGTTGCACTCATCATTTAGATTGGGCTTGTTTGCATTCATTCTGGACGATCACGTAGGTTGCACTCATCATTTAGGTTGCAATAGCATGTCGGCACATCGACATCCATGTTTCACAAGACCTGTCCTGCATCACATCTTGCCCAAGCGACGAATTTTAGTGGATTCATCTATGCTCTTTTGCAACTCAAGGATCTCAATAAAAGGACGAGCACAACGTCTAGAGAGGACAAAGTTCTAGCAATAATTCATAACCTCTCAATACCTCAATATAGCTAAAAATTAAGCGGATCTAATGACAGTTTAGTCTAAAAAGGTTCCCGTAGTCTTCCAATCAAGTTATCGTGCGACTATGCCAAGACAATCACACATCTTTTCTTAAGACCACAGCACCCCAAAGCAAACATCACCTTCCGGACTATACTCCATGGACACTG
Organism: Platanthera guangdongensis; assembly: GCA_039583875.1. Taxonomy (NCBI): domain Eukaryota; kingdom Viridiplantae; phylum Streptophyta; class Magnoliopsida; order Asparagales; family Orchidaceae; genus Platanthera; species Platanthera guangdongensis. The sequence goes on from CM077162.1 coordinate 113,816,743, forward strand.
CTTTCATTCTTCTTCACCGAGCCATGGCTCTCTTATAGTTTTTTTGACAAACTAACACAAATGTTCAAAGTCTATGCAACCTAGTGGGGAAATAAATTCCATGTAAATAGGTCATACTATAATATTTTATAAACAGTAAAAGCTAATTGAAGAAGGCTACTAAGATTATATCGGAAATAGCACTCCCACTCTTCAGAGGGAGAATTAGATAAAAATTGAGGGTTTTTTTTCAGTGGGAAAGGGAGGCTACCAAAACACTCCCTTTCAAAAATGCCATTAGAGTAAAACTGACCCCCACAAGGTTTAAATTCGGGGGAAAACATCAGATTCCTCTAAAAATATAAAATAAAACTTTGCATTAGTTAATGAAACATTTGCCAACTTCAACGTTATATGAGTAAGAAAAAAATTATTATCGAACTACTACTTTGGTAACTTTGAATTCATATAAGGATCTCTGAGAAAATAATGTTTCCAAATGAAAAACTATAGAAGAAACCTGTTTTTTAAACCAGTTGTTTCTAAGTCAGCACCACAGCAATGAAGTCCAATCAGCAAAATAATCAGGAGAAAAGGAGAACAATATGACATGGATTGATGAGAGAAATACCAGGTCAGAAGGCCGATCAGCTTCAGAAAAACAGAGCTGCAGAAGAGGCTCATTGGCCTGCAGTCGCGTTCGGGTTCTGGTCATAAGCAATGTCGCTGGGAAGATAAGTTCCTCACGAAGTCTTTCCAGGAAAATTTGTGGAATCAGTCCCCAACCCCATCAAGCTGAAAAGTTGACAAGATTTTAAGCAAGTGATAGGAGCTGTAGCACATTCAACATTTCAAGTTTCTCACCTTTTATCAAATAAGATCATAGATCGGAGCTCGCAGTTGCCAAAGCTGTAAAGGAAGCATATAAAAATAAGTCATTTTTTGGATCTGTCTACTATATAGTATTTTATTGAGATTGGTTCCTAAATAAGAATAAAAATCAGAGTGGCGCAAGCAACATTCATTCCATGGAAAATCAAATCTTATATTGAGGAACTCGTGCAACTCGGTGCACTTATTAAAGAGCTTAGACTCCAGCTACAATTTTTAGATTGGAGACATTAGACATAGGAACATTCATCTACAAATCTCTTTGTACAACTTTTAGGCTCCGTTTGGGGGGACTTGTTTTCACCGGTCAAGCGGTTACGACCGCATGAACCGGACTTTAATTAAGGTCCGGTTCATGTGGTCGTAACCACTTGACCGGTGAAAATAAGTGCCCTCAAACGGAGCCTTAGTATGTTTGCAATCTTCTCCCTGCCGACATAGGTTGAGGCTTATAGGGGCACACTGAGCTAATGATATATGAAAATTTGTACGGGCAGTAATGCAAATGTATGAATAAACAGGCAATATCATCCTGCACACAATTAACGTAATAAGAATATTTTAAAGCTTCCACAACAATCACACTTGATAGCAAACAATTCAAACAAAGTTGACCTGTAATAATTACAAAATGATATTGGCAAAAAAATACAGATAAGTACGTACAATGTAAAGTTGAACGTGTACTCATTAAACTTCCTTTGTTTGTATAATCACATGGTATGTTACGTGGTATATGGTGTGTTGTCACGTGGTATATGGCTTGTTGTATTGTTTTCCCTAGTATATAAGGACGCATGTTACCCTAATCTAATATATGTTTTGGGGGACCCTCTCTCAGCTTCGTATGAAAGCAAGCCTCCCGATCCCGCCTCGCGTGATTTCACCGCTCGGTCCAGCAATCCCATTTCGCGTATGTGTCTCCCGTAATCAGTGACCCAAAGCCCCTCGCTTTGCTAACTAGAAACTTAAACGATTCTGCAGCCCTCGTCGACACCTCCCAAGAGTTCGCAGACCCTCATCAGCACCTTCTAGGGCCCCAGATCCTCATCTACGACCACAGATCCTCATCTACGACCACAGACCCTTGTCAACTCCGTAGCTTCCATGAGGCCCGCAACTTTACCTTCAGCTCTCATAGGGGGTAACATCTCCATATTCGCAGGTTCCCTCCAAGCCAGGGCTCCTCCAACTTCGCAATGCCGTTCAGTGGCCGGATATTGGTCGCCGTCCGTTTTTCCTTCATAATGACCGTCGGAGATATCATGGACACATCTTATGGTTCCCTATCCGGTGGATCTTGATCTAAAGGGGGTTCGTACGATGTGATGCTTCTTCATACTATTTTTGTGATTGATTATCTCTAATATTGTTGTAACACCCCCTATCCGTCGCATAGCATATAGCAGTAGGTCCGGCCGGGTCCCGACATCATATACCACAGACAGACCGAAGGGTTACGCAATGGAAACCATTCTGTCAATAACCAACGTTCTACACAGAGTACATTCTAGCGGAAGCAATTTAAAAGTTGCAAAATAAAAACCCAACCAACGGCATGAATGTTCACTACACAAACTCAACAGAAATGAACGTACAAATACACAAGTACTTGGTCTTATATCTTTACAATAGTTTACTCAAATATAAGTGTCTTCCAAATCTCGGCACGCAGGCCGGTCATACATGAGAATAAAAGTAAACACTCATAATTAGGCTTTCGAGGGTCGGCTCAGCAACAAGGGCTTTTGCCCGCTATTTGCCACACGGCTCCGCAGCACCTGCAAGCAACAATCCACCGAAGCGGTGGCAAACAAAAGCAACGGTCAGCTAAGCTGACCAAATTATAACGATCCCTCCCCTAAACTCGAGGCGGCGATGCTCCTTCCCTGCACTTTATTAGCATAGTCATATAATAGAGAAATTTCACATCATCACAGGCGTAGGCTCGCACGGCCACACACCCTGTGCTCTTAGGGCACATTCTCGGTGAATCCGGTCAAAGTCCGCGGTCTCACCACCGCCCCTTGGACGGCAATTCTGGTGAGCATTATGGTCTTTCCGGCCTTTGCCCAAGACCCTTCATCTATGTCAACGACGAGTACCACATACCTTAGGTCTCTCTAACCGAACGACATAGAGCGGGTACGGTTCCCCCTGACGCGTTGCTCACACCGCAACGTCAATTTAAGTCATATGCGCGGGTCAAGTTTCCCCGAGTCCCAATCCGATCACACACTTTACATAACCCAGTTATGTACAAGTTGGCTCTCAGGCCACCAAGTTGGCAGAATCACGCATCTGCCCAAATTTCCGGGTGCACCTTGGAGTTAGTCCCCAAGGCTCCTTGTTGCAATCTACCGCGTAGAAAACCCGAAAAACAATCATCTGCGCGGAGTCTTCTCCGGCCATTCATGCAATGCAACAACACCGATCAAGACCAACTTGTCCGCGTAGACTTCACACATCATGCTTATGTTCGTTACTCGATTACGGACTCTACATGCAAAACAACGGGGACTATTCATGACTACCTGAAGGAACACCACACACTCACCGCAAACTCACGAGAGCGGGCTTCCTATGCAAAGGGAAAAGAGGACTTCACATTCCAAGATGAGAATCGTTACCCTAGCATTCCTCTTCGGCGCCATGAAGATCTATGCGGATGAAAAGCACCGCAATGTCCTCGCCTCCGTAGATCCGAACTCGACTTGCGATTTGGGGCTTCGAAGCTCCATTGGCGGCCGGAACTCTCCTCCTTCTTCTTCCTTGATCTCCCCTCTCTCTAGAACTCTTAGAAAGAGAAAACCCAAAAGAAATGAGGGTTTCTAAACCCTATTCCCGGGTATATCCCAGCAAGAGCAGCCCTGAGCCATTGGATCCCAAAATAAGGAAACGGACGGTCACGATTCGCACTTAAAATCCAAAATCTGGGCCGAACACGGCTTGTGACACGCCCGTGTCCAAGGCCGTGTGCCTCATTCGACGCTGAAACCGTCGCATCCCGAAAAGAACACGGGCTCTCGACACGCCCGTGTCAGGCTTGACACGCCCGTGTCATCCAGTACACGCCCGTATTTCTGGGCGTGTTCATCCATCGACACAGGACCAACACCAACCCGAGGAGAACACGGGTACTCGACACGCCCTTGTCGAATTTGACACGCCCGTGTCAGGTTGAACACGCCTGGGCTCCAGGCCGTGTTTCACCCCCGACATAGCACGGCTCACTGCCCGAGAAGGACACGGCCTGGGACACGCCCGTGTCTCAGGCCGTGTTCGATATCTCGAGTACCTTTCGTCGAACACTCGAGACGATCGTCGAACCCGAGCACGACACGGTCCTGAACACGCCCGTGTCTTAGACCGTGTTCGCTATCTCGAGTGTCTTTCGTCGACCACTCGAGTAGCTCGTCGAAACCGAACACGACACGGCCCTGGGACACCCCCGTGTCCTAGGCCGTTTGACCCCTACCAAGTCCGAAACTTGGCTTAAAACGACACCCGTCCCTCTTTTGAGTTTCGGAGCGTTACAACTCTCCCTCTTAAAAGAATTTCATCCTGAAATTACAGAAAGGAAAGATATAAACAAAACTTAAACGGTACCTGAGTGGAATAACTCTGGGTACTCCTCAAGCATGGTCTGCTCTCGCTCTCACGAGAGCTCCTCCCGACCGCAGTTGTCTCAACAGACCTTGACCATCCTGATGTCTTTTTTACGCAAACGCTTGACTTCCAAGTCCTCAATGCGAATGGGCTTCTTCAAGCGCTGTACCCGTGAGACACCCTTAAACGGCTTAATCTTCAAGTACACACAGTAGCCAACAACGAACTCCACGTTCTTATGCTTGTCGTTATAGTACTTAGCTTGTCGGTACTGAGCGATTAGCAATCTTTCTCGAATGGTTCGTACCAACGAGGTTGCATCTTCCACTTCTTGTCGCTTGTATAGCTTCGACTCACCTGTTTCCAACCAAGACAACGGCGTGCGACATCTTCTACCATAAAGGGCCTCGAAGGGCGCCATCTGAATGTTCGTCTGGTAGCTATTGTTGTAAGAGAATTCCACCAAGTATAGGTGATCTTCCCACTGCTTCCCGAAATCCAAAACGAACATGCGAAGCATGTCTTCCATCGTCCTGTTGACTCTCTCGGTCTAACCATCCGTTTGCGGATGAAAGGTTGTGCTGAAACTCACATTTGTTCCCAACATCTGTTGTACCAACCTACAATCATTGGACGTGAACCGCCCATCTCGGTCACTCACGATGCTGCGGGGCACACCGTGAAGCCGCACAATATTATCCACATATAACTTTGCCAATTTCTCCACAGAATCATCCTTCCTATGCGGAATGAAGTGCGACACTTTCGTCAAACGATCTACGACCACACAAATGACGTTGTTTCCCTTCTACGACCTTGGCAAACCATGCACAAAGTCCATAGTAATATCGTCGAACTTCCACTCCGGAATATGCAAGGACTTCAGGAAACCTCCAGGCTTCTGGAACTCCGCCTTCACTAAGGCGCATGTTTGACATTTCGCCACGTACAGTGCCACATCCTTCTTAAGTCCTGGCCACCAGAACATTTTCTTCATATCACGGTACATCTTCGTGCTCCCCGGGTGATCGAGTACTTGGTATGATGAGTCTCGTACATCAATTCCACCAGCAATTTGGCCACATTCGGGACGCACAAACGACTGTCCTTCCATAACAATCCATCCACAACCTCAAATTGGGAATTTGACCCATCCAAATCCTCAACCATGAATTGCTTCATGTGGCCATCCAAATCCAAAGCCTGCCGAATCTGATCTGCCAGGTCACATTGGAGTTCAGTCCAGTTCAATAACGCTTCGGCACTAGTCTGCTTGTCCACACAAGAGATCTTCAACGCCTCCAACTCCCTAACCAAACGCTCGTCATGAACCGACAGCCAGTTGGCTTGAGCTGGGGCCCTGCGACTCAACGCATCCGCAACTGCATTGCCTTTCCCGGGCACATAATGAATCTTGAATGTGTAGTCCCCCAGGAACTCCATCCATCTCCGCTGTCGCATGTTTAGATCTTTCTGATCCAACAAGTACTTCAGACTCTTGTGGTCGGTATAGATATCGACCTTCACCCCGTCCAAGTAATGTCTCCACAACTTCTGGACAAATATCACGGCCGCTAACTACAAGTCATGCACCGGATAATTTCTCTCGTGCACCTTCAGCTGGCGCGAGTCATACGCTATCACGCTTCCATGCTGCATTAGGACACAACCCAATCCATTGCCTGAAGCATTCCTGTAGACCTCAAAGCCTTCGACCCCACTCGGCGAACTCAGCACAGGCGCCGTGGTCAACCGACTCTTCAACTCCTCAAAAGCTCGTGCACACTCCGGCGTCCAAACAAACTTCTTCTCTTTGCTCGTCAGAGTCGTGAGGGGTAGCGCTATCCGCGAGAACTTCTCCACGAAGCGCCTGTAATAGCCGGCAAGCCCCAGAATACTCCGGACTTACGCTACCGTAGACAGCACAGGCAACTCTCGTATAGTAACAATCTTCGCCGGATCCACCGCAATTCCCTCTCCACTGACTATGTGACCAAGGAACGTTACTGAGGGCAACCAAAACTCGTATTTGGAAAACTTGGCGTGCAGCTGATTCCTCATCAGCGTCTCCAACACCAAATGCAGATGATTAAAGTGATCCTCCCCACTCTGCGAGTACACCAATATAACGTCGATGAAGACGATCACAAAGTGGTCTAAGTACTCCCTGAAAGTCCTGTTCATCAGATCCATGAACACTGACGGCGCATTAGTCGGCCCAAACGGCATGACCGTAAACTCATAATGTCTGTATCTCGTACTGAAAGCTGTCTTGTGGATATCACTTTCCCTTATCCTCAGCTGATAATACCCGAACTTAAGATCCAATTTTGAGTACACCGTTGACCCGACTAACTGATCGAACAGATCATCAATCATTGGGATCGGGTACTTGTTCTTCTCCATTAACTTATTCAGCTCTCGATAAACAATACAGAGCCGCAAACTTCCGTCCTTCTACTTCACAAAAAGGACCGGTGCGCTCCAAGGCGACGAACTTGGACGCACATAACCCTGTTCCAAAAGCTCTTGAAGCTGTACCTTCAGCTCCTCCATCTCCTTAGGCGCTAGCCGATACGTGGAGCGTGACACAGGTTTCGCACCTGCCACTAGCTCGATAGTGAAGTCTATCTCCCGCTGATGTGGGGCTCCAGGGAGATCGTCAGGGAACACATCAGGGTATTCGGACACCACTGGGATGCTGTCCAAAGCAGGCTTAGGCTTCGAAGCCTCCACTAGCGTAAAGAACAGCTCTGCATCAGCACGAACCGCCTTAACCACCTAAAGTGCAGACATCAAAGTCTTGCTCGAACCTTTCAAGCCCGCAAATGTCGTCTCACGCCCCATTCCTAACTTCACCTTCTTGCGATTGCAATCAATAAATGCTTGCTGCTCCGAGAGCCAGTCCATACCGAATATCACGTCGAAATCCACCAACGGCAGTAACGACGCTTGCAATTCGAACTCCTGACTCCCAATACGAATCTTTATGCCACAGACTCTATCCGCGCGCATCGAACAACCATTCGACAACAACACATCCAGTTTGTCCTTTGCCATCGAAGAAGGTAATCCGATGCGCGATATGAATCCTTCGGACAAAAAGGAGTGCAAAGCTCCCGTATCAAAGAGTGTTCTCGCCGGATTATCACAAATCAAAACAAAACCTATACAAGTAGTGGTAAGGTAACACACGCAAGGTAACAAGTATTTAAAACTAACTTGCTATAAATTTAAACCGCACCTGTCAACACATCCGCTTGTTTTATGGGCTCCTGCTGGCCAAGATTATAGACTCTAGGTTGAGTCGGAGCAAAATGTGATGTGGTTGACTCCATCGTCTTGCCCTTCTCTTCATAGGTTGCACCCGGCTTCCTCTCGGACTTGGGGCGTCCGCTCCAGCAGTCTCGGGCAAAGTGTCCCGGCTTCCCACAATTATAGCATGCGTCCGGGGTTCGGCTTGTAGTTGCCCCCGAAGCACCGGGAGAAGGGGCTGGACCCGAAGTCCTAGCCTTCTTATTGAACTTACGATAACCAGACTTTGAAGTAGTCGGCACTTTGAACTCCGTTTTCTTAGCCCCAGAGTCTCTCTTTGCTTGAACATTCCTCAGATCCTTTTCCAACGACCGGGTCATATTGAGCAGGGTCAAGAAGCCCTACGTCATAGGCCCCAAGAGCAGTAGCCTTAGGTCATCCCTCAGACCTTCATAGAATCGGTTCGTCTTACGCTCCTCATCCGCGAACGTAGATCCGGCATACCGACCCAACCGTGTAAATTCGTGGAGATACTCATCCACGCTACTCTCTCCTTGCGTCAGCTTCTGGAATTCATTTTCCATCGCGATCCTCTGAGCCGAGGGAAGGTACCTTGCCAAGAATAGTCTCGAAAATTCTTCCATCGAGACGTCCGTGAGTTGTCTTCCCCCAAGTGATGTAACTTCAAACTTTCCCACCACAGCCAACAGGACCGTAGCTATGGTGGTCATCTGTCACTCTTCCGTTTCAGTAGTTGTCAAAACTCACTTTACTCGGGAGAGCCAATCCTCAGCTTGGGATGGGGTTCCCGTCCACGAGAACCCCGGAGGATTGAAGCCCATAACATGTTTGAGCTCCCTTTCAGTTGCTCTCCTAGGCACCAAAGGTTCCATCACTACTTGCTTCACCCTTCTCGGTTTCGCTGCTTGAAGCGGTACCAGCTCCACCGCAGGAGCAGACTGCTGCATTTGCCTTGCAGGTTACGCATTGATCATAACAAACACCGCTTCAGCCACCAATCGTATTGTTTCTGTCGAGGGAGGTGTTGCAGGCACATCATTCGGTGCGCTACTAGCCTCAAAAACCGGGCGTTTTGACGGCTCTGCACCACTCCTGGTCACCTATAGTTGTACAAAATACCGTTAATCGACCAAACAAAATTGCAAAAAGCAATTATAGAAACATGCAGGTTCCCCAAACATGTGTAATTTCATTCCTAAGTGGGCATTCATGGGTTTTTTTATGTTATAACGATGACGCACACACATGTGCTAACTACCCTTTAAAAGAATTCGTCCACGAATTCATTTAAGTTGACCGAAACCAGTAGTCTGATACCAAATTGTAACACCCCATATCCGTCGCATAGCATATAGCAGTAGGTCCGGCCGGGGCCCAACGTCATATACCACAGACAGACCGAAGAGTTACGCAATGGAAACCATCCTGCCAATAACCAACGTCCTACACAGAGTACATTCTAGCGGAAGTAATTTAAAAGTTGCAAAATAAGAACCCAGCCAACAACATGAATGTCCACTACACAAACCCAACAGGAATGAACGTACAAATACACAAGTACTTGACTTTATGGCCTTACAATAGTTTACTCAAATATAAGTGTCTTCCAAACCTCGGCACGCATACCGGTCATACATGAGAATAAAAGTAAACATTCATAATTAGGCCTTCGAGGGTAGGCTCAGCAACAAGGGCTTTTGCCCACTATTTGTCACACGGCTCCGCAGCACCTGCAAGCAACAATCCACCGAAGCGGTGACAAACTAAAGCAATGGTCAGCTAAGCTGACCAAATTATAACGACTCCGCCCCTAAACTCGGGGCGGCGATGGTCCTTCCCTGCATTTTATTAGCATAGTCATATAATAGAGAAATTTCACATCATCACAGGCGTAGGCTCGCACGGCCACACACCCCGTGCTCTTAGGGCACATTCTCGGTGAACCCGGTCCAAGTCCGCGATCTCACCACCGCCCCTTGGACGGCAATTCTCGTGAGCATTATGGTCTTTCCGGCCTTTGCCCAAAACCCTCCATCTATGCCAACGATGAGTACCACGTACCTTAGGTCTCTCTAACCGAACGACATAGAGCGGGTACGGTTCCACCTGACCCGTTGCTCACACCACAACATCCATTTAAGCTATATGCGCGGGTCAAGTTTCCCCGAGTCCCAATCCGATCACACACTTTACATAACTCAGTTATGTACAAGTTGGCTCCCAGGCCACCAAGTTGGCAGAATCACGCATCTGCCCAGTTTTCCGGGTGCACCTTGGAGTTAGTCCCCAAGTCTCCCAGTTGCAATCTACCGCGTAGAAAACCCGAAAAACAATCATCTGCGCGGAGTCTTCTCCGATCATTCATGCAATGCGACATCACCGATCCAGACCAACTTGTCCGGGTAAGCTTCACACATCACGCCTATGTCCGTTACTCGATTACGGACTCTACATGCAAAACAACAGGGACTATTCATGTCTACCCGAAGGAACATCACACACTCACCGCAAACTCGCGAGAGCGGGCTTCCTATGCAAAGGGAAAAGAGGACTATCCACACTCGACACGTCTTTCTTCAGGCATCGAGTGGGCTGTCCACACTCGACGCTTCGGGACTTAACCAGAATTCTTCTTTGTCAACAGTCAGGCTTTGATTGCCCAAGCTTTACTCAGAGCTTCTTGACATCTGGCATTGAGTGAACTGTTTTCACTCAACGCATGTGCACTTAGACAAATTTCTGTTTTCCCAACATTCTTCCTTATGTCCACCTGTCACTGTCACTTAGACAACTTGTCTAATCATTGTTCCAAAGAACATCCTGCACACATTGAACTTAGAGCATGCATCAAATACAACTATGCTCATAGTATTGATGGTGACGACTCTTCAAATTCAGGGAACATTGAAGGGCAATATTCCCAACAGATGGAACTGTGGTTGAACTATCCTGGACCGACACCTCAGGGAGAAAATGGGATGTGAATAATTCAATGGTTGTTTCATTATTACTCCACTGCGTATCCCCCTGGTATGCCACAATTATATGATCATAGATTCTACCCATGAAATCAGAACCATAGTCTGTGAGGCATAAACTTAGATTGAAGGCTCTATATAGATAGATGAGTTCAATTGTGCTCTTTGACTATTCTAAATTTGATCGTCCATATTACCTTATTCTTGCGTGCATTGTGGATGTCATCAACCTTCAGAAGGACAAATAACGTTTTTAGATACATGTTCTCCTTATGGGCATCATGATACGAACTGGAGAGGAATCCGACAACGGGGAGGGCCGACGGAGGAGAGGAAGAAGAAAGAAGAGGGAACGAGAAGAAAACTGAGAAGCAACACCAAATTCCAAATATCCAAAACATAATCAAAAAAAGAGTACAACACACCTCTTTATAGTTGCAGGGATGCGGATAACTAAAGCAGTGCAAAAATAAATCGTACACCTAAGTGAAAATAACATAACAAATGCAATTATGATAATTATGTCGGCGGCATGTCTTTGAGCTCTCCTCTTCCGGACGGACCCGTCATCGTCTTCTTCTGCGTGCAGACTTCGTTGGCATGTGCAACCGTAACAATGTCGTCGTCTGGAAAATATGTCTTGTCCTCAAGGCAGTAGTCGGAGGGGTGACGACAGAAGTGATCTTAGGGAAGCCACGTAGCTTCAGACTCCTGACAGTAAGCCCCAGTAATAGGGACCTCCTGCAGGCCAGAGTCCCCCTAAAGGTGGTAGCGGCGATCAAACAATATGGCTAGGTAGTACGGCTCCAACTGCCATCTTTCAACCGGACCACACAAGCCGAGCTAGAAAACTGGCTTGCGGCAGAACTGTTATGGTCCCCCATCAGCAACCCCTGCATCAGAGTCTCGGTCTCGAGCTCCTCCTTCTGCCCATGGTCAGAACGGAACGGTTGTGCCGAGGCTATGGTGGTCCCAGGCTGGATGACGTCGGTGAGCGTGGTAGAAAGCTCGTGGTGTTCAGTGCGAAAAGGGAAAGACACATCGGACGGGTCTGAGAGACCCCACACCCCCGCGAAGAGGCCAACGTACGTGGTCCGCTAGATCGTGTAGAGGGAGACCGATGAGTGGAGGAGAGAGGATTTCTGACTAAGGGACATGGTTGGCCCCTGTGTAGAAACTGCATGGCCATAGTAGCCCAATTGACAAGTACCTCGTTGAGCGTGTGGTGTCTCCAAAATGGAGTCGATACCGCCTAGGACGAATGCGTAGAAGTCCGCAATCACGAAACATGACCACACAAAGAGAGACACGACAGTGCAGCGAGCCTGAGTCTGTCGGCGACGCCCATCGCCCAGACGGACCGCAACATCCAGAGAGGAAATCGAGGGAAGAATAAACTGTTGCACCAGGCACTCAAAGACGAGTTTGTGGCCTGCGCCGCTGCCCACCATGATGATGATCGGGCGATCTCACAGTGTGCCCGAGAACTGCATGGTCTGCTGGCCGGCGATCCCACCCATCGAGGCACAGGATAACTCCAGTCAGTGGAACGTGGCCGCGATGGGGTCGAGAGGTGTATCCCCCGCTGAGAGCTCCAGGGCCTCAAAGACGGTCAGGGTAACCTCAAGGCCGACGTCGCCGATGATGGCGTGGAACTCCTTCACAAAACACTCATGGCGGGGGGAGTAGGGTTGGCGACACTAAAAACAGAGACCGTTGCTGCGAAGCTCATTGTAATCACTATTCAAGATGTAGTGAGGGGTCGGTGCGCGGCCTGACCGATTTCCCCAAGGCGGCGGCCGCGGTGGAGGAGCTGTGGCTGGTGGTCTCCAAGGCGAACGAGGTTAGTGGTCGACCATAGGAGCGGGTGGCCGATGAGAGAGGTCGGCCTCCACGAGATGCAACAAGTCCACGTCGTCAGAGACTATGTGAGGGTGGTGTGTACAGAGACGAGAGAGAGGATATGTGGCGGTAGGCCCTGCATGAATAAGCCCTAGTAATGATCGGGAGGCATCCCGAGGACATAGGAGACGGTGGCGACGAACTCATCAATATAGTCGTCCAAGCTGGCTGTCTGGCGGACGCTGCAAAGACGCTCGAGTGCGGAGGAGCCGGAGTAGCGGGTGTCAAATCGTTGTATCATCTACTGCTTGAGCTCAGGCCAGGAAAGGCATAGGTTGGATTGGCGAAGCCACCGAATCCAATGGAGGGCCGAGCCGTCCAGGACGATCAAAACCATACACATCTTGTCCTCATCGGGTGTGCAATTGAGGTCGAAAAATTGCTCCACTTTGGCGATCTAACCCATTGGGTCAACGCCGACAAAAGATGAAATGGCCTGGAATAGGAGTGGGAGTGGTCACAGAGGAAATGAGCGGCGGCCCGACACCGAGGAGAGAGACACCGTTCGCGGGTGAGCCGGAGCTGGATGTGGTAGAAACGGCGGCGGCGGACGCTTGGAGGGAGTCAATCTTGGAGTGGAAAGCAAAGAGGGATGCATGTATGGAGACGACAAGTTGTTCTTGAGGCTCAACGCGGCGTCTCAATGCGTCGACGACAAAATCGAAATGAGGGTCGCTGGCGGAGTGAGTGTTGGTAGACATGGGCTGGAGACGACCAACGACGACCGGAAGGGGAGGATTTGGATGAGAACGACGGAAAAAGAGGAGCGGTGGCCTTCCGACGACAGATCCGAACGGAGAGGAGCGGATCTACGACATCCCGGCGGCAGATCGGCGAAAAGGGGAGGATCAGCGGCTTCCTGCGACAGATCGCGTGCGGAAGGGGCGGATCGGCGGCTTCCTGCAATAGATGGGGTGTGAAAGGAGAGGTCGGCGGCTTCCTGCCTCAACACAAGGTTCACGTGTGTGGATCAAGGGAAATCTGGCGCTGGAAACGGCGTGCTAGGGCAAAGCGTCAAGGCAGCGCAACGAAAAAGGTGCATAAGACGGGCGATTCACGCGGAACGGGCGAGCGACGTTGGAAACGGCGGATACGGCGTTGGCGGTGCCGGAGACGGGTGATCGACGCAGAATCGGGTGATGTGGCACGGTAGCACCGCGGAAAAGGTGTGACAGCCAATAGCGTGTGAGATTGGTGTGAGATCGAGCACAGAGAGGTGTTGGCGGACGATCACGAGCGTCGGTGGCGGAATGGAGGGCGGTGCAGCAGGTCAGACCAAATTGATACGAACCCGAGAGAAATTTGGCAAGGGGGAGGGCCTGCGGAGATGAGGAAGAAGAAAGATGAGGGAACGAGAAAAAAACTAGGGAGCAAACCTAAATTTCATACATCCAAAACATAACTAAAAAAAGAATACAACACACTCCTAAGTGATGCACGGGTGCAAATAACTAAAGATATGCAAAACTAAAGCATACACGTAAGTGAAAATAACATAACAAATGCAATTACAATGATTATGTTGGTGGCACGTCTTCGAGCACTGCTCCTCCGGCTGGACTCATCATCGTCTCCCTCCGCGTGTGGTCTTCGTCGGCATATGCAACCGTAACATCTCAACATGGAGTTTGAAATTGTTCTCTTACACGTCCTCCATCGTGGCTTCTTCCCTCCCTTTGTGAAGCATTCAGTGTCATCCTAAGGGATGAAAATCATCGTTGCTCTCTTGATCTCACTGCTCTTGCTAGGATTTGCCAAGGTTCACCCAATCATACTCCTATATGTGGCAGAAAGAACATAACAAGGCGGTCTATCAGCATTTGCATTACAATTTTATCCCCCGGGTCAAGAGAAGGGTGGTCGTGCTTGGAAAATTAATCGCTTGGAGAATTAATCGTGGTGGTGGCCGATAGTCTAGTGCTCACTTAAAATATTTTGCCCATGTTAGTGAGGGATAAGGACATTCTTCCCCAGAGGATCTTTATACTGAGGATCTGGATTCATTTTTACAGCATGTTGCGTTCTCACTTCAACTTTGTGGTCACCGATTCTGCCGCTACCTTTGACAAATATGTTATCTCGAGTGCCCGTGCCACATCTACATCTCGATCCAAATGAATCATTTACTCTGGGGATACAGATCATGTGATTGTATCCTCATCAGGTTTTATGTTACGGTGGCGCATGTCTGATGAGTGCGATTATGATAGGCTTTTTACTATCATAATTGTAATCATGTCTACTATTTTCTACCTCTTTTTGTAGTAATTTCGCGAGAATAGTTGAGAAATTGTCTTATCATGAATAAGAGAGTACAGTTAGGATTTTTGGTTATTCCTTGTATTAAGTTATTTATTTATTCTTTCATTTTTCTAATGCAGCTAATGCCAACCAATGGAACTAAAAGTCTTGGAGCAAACAGAGGAGTTCACGGAGTCAACAAGGCTGATGACAGGACAAAAATTGGGCTCACACGGGTAGGCACACGCCCGTGTCCATACCCGTGTCCTATGTGCGCTGGAATTGAAGAAACTGGAAGCAGAAGATAGAGACTCACACGGGTTGGCACACGCCCGTGTGCCTACCCGTGTCCATTCGACCTCGACTGCTAACCCACCCGTGTCTGAAGAACACGAAGAACAACACGGCCGTGTCAGTACCCGTGTCATCTGACACGGCCCACTACAAGACACGTCTGTTCGTGTGGAACTGCCCTAGAACCATCAACACGGCCTGACACACGGTCGTGTTGAAACCCGTGTCCGACCCTGTTCGCTAGGAGACTATAAAAAACCTGTAGAAAAATTAGAAGGGACTTTTGGATCATTTTCATTGGGGAGAACTTCTGGAGCACGAAGTGGAGCATCCAAGAGAAGGAGGATTTGAAGGGTATTTTTGTATGCATTTAATCTTTCATTAATCCCTTTTTAATCTTCCCTATCTTTTGGTGATTCAACTTTAGTTATCTTTTATTTTGCATGAACTTTAATTTGGAACAATTTGTTAATCATGTATCGTATTGTTTTTATCGAATTTGTGGTATTTTATTCGTATGTAGGTTTACAAACAAAGAGTTTTATCCTAATTATGAATTGGTTATTTGTTTTACATGAATTGCAAATTTCTATATTGGGAAATTGGATGTTTGTGATAATGTTTACATGTTCATATTTTGGTGTTAGATCTCTTTGTAATTCAAATTTCATGATCGAGAGATATGTCGTTTGGATAATTGGTATTGGAAGAGCTCAAAGATTGAATGTATTATTTCGATATCTAAATACAAGGAGAGAATACAAATATATAGGAAGAAGAAGAGAGAAGAAAATCTTATACAAGATGTGGGACTAAAGGAGGAGAGAAGATAAAACAATAAATGGGCCCAATAATGGGCCCTTTACATGGGCTATTTTAACACTCCCCCGCAAGCTGGAGCGTACAAATCGTATGCGCCAAGCTTGGACAAGCATTGATAGAAGAGTGTCTTGGAAAGAGCCTTCGTGAAGACATCCGCAACTTGTTCCGATCCTAGGACATGCTTTAGGTCAAGCTTCTTCATTTGAACCTTTTCCCGGATGAAGTGACAATCGACCTCAATATGCTTCGTTCTTTAGTGAAAGACCGGGTTCTTTGCGATGTGTATGGCGGCTTGACTGTCACAAAGGAGAAGAGCCGGTGATGGTAATTTTACACCCAGATCAGTAAGAAGACTCTCAAGGCATGTCAATTCTGATACAACTGATGTCATTGCCCGGTACTCTGCCTCGGCTAAAGATCGAGCAACGACCGCTTGTTTCTTACTTCGCCAAGTAACAAGATGTCCTACAAGGTAAGTGCAAAAACCACTCGTAGATCGCAGGTCATTGAGAGAGCCAGCATAATCAACATCTGAATATGCCACCAATGTTGGAGCAGAAGAGGAGGCCCTGTAGACAAGTCTCTGACCATGAGCGGTTTTCAGATACCTGAGAATTCGTTCCACTGCTTGAAGATGAGATTTTCAAGGAGAGTGTATGTATCTGCTGACAAGACCAACAACAAAGGAAATATCCGGTCTGGTAACCGTGAGATATATCAGTTTTCCAACAAGACGTCGATAATATTCAGGATTCTGGAGAAGGAGATCGGAGTCAGATGCCTGGGCACACAGTTTGTGGTTCACATCAATAGGAGTATCACGTGGCTTGCAGCCGGACTGACCCGTATCATGAAGAAGGTCAAGACAATATTTCCGTTGAGAGAGAGTGAGCCCATCCAGCCTCCTAGCAATCTCAAGGCCCAAAAAATAACGAAGAGGTCCCAAATCCTTTGTCTGGAAGACTGAGTTTAGATGGACTTTGACTGTCTGTATCCCCTGAGAGTCATCTTCAGTAATGATAATATCGTCGACGTATACTAATAGAATAGTCGTGCTTGTTGGTTGGTGACGAGTAAAGAGCGAGAAGTCGGTCGAGCTCCGAGTGAAGCCAATCTCACGGAGGACCTTGCTGAATTTTTCAAATCATGCCCGTGGAGATTGTTTGAGACCATATAGAGCCTTTTTAAGATGGCAGACCTGAGACTCCCCCGTGGTCTCAAACCCGGGTGGTTGTTGCATGTAGACAGTTTCCTGGAGATCCACATTCAAGAAAGCATTCTTGATATCCAGCTGAAAGAGAGGCCACCGGCGATGGACAACAACAGAGATGAGGACGCGAACACTATTAAGTTTCGCTAGCGGAGAGAATGTTTCCTCATAATCAAGCCCCTCATGTTGAGTGAAACCTCTAGCCACAAGACGGGCCTTTAGACGGTCAATTGCCTCATCGACAACATGTTTGATGACAAAGACCCACTTGCACCCAACTGGTTTCTGGCCCGGAGGAAGGGGAACAACAGACCATGTCTGGTTAGACCAGAGAGCAGACATTTCTTCCTCCATGGCCGCTCGTCATCCTGGATGTTGAAGCGCCTCCTGCACAGAATTAGGAATAGCAACCGAAGAGAGAGAAGTAGCCAAAGTGTGTAAATGGGGAGAGAGGCGATGAAGAGAGATGTAGTTTGCCAGCGGATGAGCAGTGGAAGGCGATACCTGATCATTTGGACGCGGAGTATCCATGGTAGGGACCGACGGCAGAGGGGCAACGGAAGTGGTAGAGCGACGAGTGTAGACACGGATAACTGGTGGTTTGGAGGGAACGACAGTCGGTGTAGAGGGAACGACAGTCGGAGGAGTAGTGGCGGGAATGACCGGGCGTGGAATGGATGGAGGAGTAGGTGTGGGTGGTAGATGGTCAGGTAAGGGAGCAGGAAAGAAGGGTTGATCCTCGCGGAAAGTGACATCAGCAGAAACGGAGATCTTGCATGTAGCAGGCGAATAGTAGACATACCCCTTTTGGGTGCGGGAATAACCAACAAAGATATGCTTGGCCGCTCGGGGATCCAGCTTATCCAAGGAAGGCCCCAAACGGTGGACATAGCAGAGGCTACCGAATACACGAGTTGGGAGAGGAAAGACCGGAGTGGAGGGAAAGAGTATGCTAAACTGAGTAGCATAGTTGAGAATAGAGGACGGGAGACGGTTAATGAAAAAACAGGCGGTCGAGACCGCAAAGTTCCAATATGGTTTAGGGACATGCATTTGCAGCATGAGGGAACGGGCAACATCGAGTAACTGACGATTCTTGCGTTCGGCAACACCGTTTTGTTGCGGCGTGTAAGCGCAGGAAGTTTGATGTAGAATCCCGAACTCAGAACATAAAGCAGTAAATTCGTGACTAGTGTACTCACGAGCATTGTCAGTCCGTAGTACTTTGATGGTGGTGTGGAAATGCGTACGGGTTTTGAGGACAAAGGCCCGAAAGACACGGGGAAACTCGGAGCGATCACGAAGTAAGTATAGCCAGGTAATGCGAGAGTGATCATCAATAAACGTTATAAAATACCGGAAACCGTAAATACTAGGAATTTTAAATGGTCCCCAAATATCCGAATGCACTAAATCAAAAGGAGCAGCGCTCCGAATACAATGTGAAGAAAAAGAGGAACGAGTTTGCTTGCCGAGGATACAGGAGTCACACTGAAAGGGGGTAAAAGAAACATCCGGGAGAACCCGCTGGAGCACCGGTAGAGGAGCATGCCCAAGGTGACGATGTCAATCAGTTGAAGAGACGGATGAGAGGATGGTGGGAGAGTCGTCGAGAAGGTAGAGCCCATTCCGCAGCCGGCTTTTACCAATGGTAGTCTGCGTCCGCCGATCCTGTATAACAAAATAAGAGGAAGTGAATATAACAGAACAATCCAGATCATTAGTAAGCCGTCCAACAGAAAGTAAATTGAACGGGGAACTCGGGACGTGAAGAGTCGAGCGAAGGGAGATGGAGGAGGTGAGAGGAAGATCTGCCGAGCCGGAGACGGGAACCTTGGCTCCATTGGCCACAGTAATAGACGGTGGGCAAGGGGAATTCAGGTACTGGGCAGGTCGATGTGGAGTAATGTGATGGGTAGCGCCAGAGTCCACATTCCAGCCCAAGCCGGTGGAGAGAGAAGTGGTACCTGTGTTAGAGACGGAGGCAAGGGAGGCAGAGGGTGGGTGGAGCAATCCCTGGAGATGCTGGAGCTGAAGACGAAAACTTTCAAGATCAGGAGGACCAGCATCGGTAGCAACAGAAGCTGTCGGGCGAGGAGGATAGCCAACTTTCTTGTAACATGTGGCCTCGAGATGACCATCTTTCCCGCAGAAGGAACACTTCGGCCGACCCCGGCCACCACGACCACGGCCGTGAGATCCCGAACGACACCCCCGAGTAGGAGGAGGGAATGGTAGAAGCGGAGGTGCCCGCTGAAGAAGGGCCGGAGGAGCCGCAGTATCTGGAGGAGGGGATACTCGGAGAATCATGGAGCACACATCAGAAAATGATGGTGTGGTAGAGGAAGCCAGGACCTGAGCACGAATGCTCTGAAGGTGAGGGGGAAGACGGGCCATGATGATGGCAGTACAGGCGGCTTCCTTCTGAGCACGCTGAGCAACAGCATCATTGGTGAACGGCTGATGCTGGATTCATGCTTCAGCAAGAGTCTTCGCACGAGCAACAAAGGAGGTCATATCCGAAGCCCCTCCAGCGTCAAGAGCAAAGAGGTCAGTGAGGATGTCATAGAGATGCTGGAGGCTGTCCCGTCCAGAATATAAGGAGTGGAGCTCAGTCCACATATCTTTGGCAGTGTCATGATACATAGCCATTTGATAGGGCTCAGCATCTAAAGAGTTCAAAATCCAGGTCTGAACTCGGTCATCATTGCGGAGCCAGTCATCGGTAGGAGGGGTGGGAGGAGCCTGAGTAAGGTGGGAGAGAAGGCCCTTGGCCTGAAGAACTCGTCGAACTGAATGTACCCAAGGGACGAAGTTTTTCTTTCCAGAAACAGAGATGGTAGTGATACGTAGCTCGTCACGGACTTCTGTTGTGCAAGCCTGGCGGTCAGTCGGACAAGTCGGGCAGTCAGCAGGCGGGCTGTCCGTCGAGCCAGAGGAGTTACCGGAAGAGCCATAAGGGCAGACCGCAGAGGCAGACAGCTGAGGTCGCTGCGAGAAGGGCAGGAGGCCGCTGCGAGAAGAGAGCAAGACCGTGGCGAGTAGAGGATAAACCGCCTGCGAGAAGACAAGGAGGCCGCCGCGAGAATGACTGAGGAAGACCACGACCAGAATGCGGAGAGGCAGCAGCCCGCACGGTCAAGCCGGACACCAGCGAGTAGTCAGTTCGCGACAAGAGGGCAAAAACAAAAGAGAGAGACCGCCCCGGTCTAGGTGAAGCCAGCAACGGTCAGAGAGCGGAAGGAAACCGTGAAAGATCGCAAGCGAGTAGAAGGAGGCAGAGAAGTAGCGGATAAGAGCAGCCCGCAAGAGAGAACCCGCAGCTGGTTGACAGAGATCGCGGTAGCAAAGGGGAGACAGGCCGCGAGTAGGAACTTGAGCGGCTAGAGGAGAGAGGCCGCGAGCAGGAACTCGAGCGGTCAAGAGGAGAGAGGCCGCGAGTAGGAACTCGAGCGGCTAGGGGAGAGAGGCCGCGAGTAGGAATTCGAGCGGCCAGAGGTGAGAGAGACCGGGCGGTTAAAAGCAGACAAACCGCAAGAGGCAAGAGAAGCCGCAGAGAGTAGTGGGGCCCACGGGGAAGAGGAGAGGTTATAAAAGAGATGGAGGGGTGGATCCACGGGAGGGAGAGAGGAAGAGGAGAGGGCAGCGGCTTAACAAGGGGGAAGCCGCTGAGAGAAGAGACGGGTAGAAACAAACTGCTACCCGGTGTGAGTAGAGGATCAGGCCGCAGAGGAAGAGGATAGGCTAAGAAGCAAAGTCGGGCGGTTAGAAAAGGGGAAACCGCGAGGTCGGAAAACCTGGCTCTGATACCATGTTGGAAGAGCTCAAAGCTTGTATGTATTATTTCGGTATCTAAATACAAGGAGAGAATACAAATATATAGGAAGAAGAAGAGAGAAGAAAATCCTATACAAGATGTGGGACTAAAGGAGGAGAGAAGATAAAACAATAAATGGGCCCAATAGTGGGTCATTTACATGGGCTATTTTAACAATTGAAATACGAATAAATGGATTCAAGTTATTTTAGAGATAGGATTTCATGAATTTATATAGTAGATAGGGTACTTCCATTAATGCAAATTTGAGTGTTGTAAATTGTTCGAGAGAAAATTTACTAACTTAGATTTAGACTTTGAATTGCTCGAGAGAGAATTCGATAGATGTTTACCCTTTACAATACAACAAATTTGATAGTCTTATTATTTCATGATTACATAGAATTGAGTTAATGAATGAGTATTTTCATGTAATTCCTCATAAGCTTTCGACTTTTTATCATCATTAATCCTTCAATGTTTATTCATCCAAATAGTCATAGTTAGGTTAATTTAGATTAGAAGTCAATTTTAATTATAGGTATGATAATAGAGTGAGAGTGAGTATGAGTATTTGAAATGACCATGTGGAATACGACACGAGATGTAGATTTCTCCTATACTATGATTGATAGGTGCACTTGCCTGAAAGTTAATTCAATCTAGCTTATGCCCATCTACATAGTTTATACTAGAGTGTAGAATGAATCCGCATTAAGTTATTACTTGTTAGCAAAAGAAATCATCAATGCCGACGGGACACACACACGCCGATGAGACGCTGTGGCGAGCCTGCGCGTGGAGGGAGACAATGATGGGTCCGTCTCAAGGAGGAGAGATCAAAGACACGCCACCAACGTGATCATTTTATTTTCATTGATATGTTATTTTCATTTATGTGTACGCGGTATTTTATTCACACTGCTTTTTGTTATCCTCACCCTGCGCCTATAATGTTGGGTTTTACTAGGGGACGACAGAACATTTGTGCACGCAGCGGAAAAAGAAAAGGAGAACAAGAAAACCAAAAGAGTTCGGATATGACAATATTCATGAGTCAAGAAGTAAAGCATGCTGTAATTAAAATTACCTTTGAGCGATTGAGTTTATACTCAACCAAAATGCTCCAGAAAATTCCAGCTGGGCACTGGCGGCTTAAGTCATGAGCGCAGAAATTATATCCGCGCCTCTACAGGAAATTCACACAATTGGGAGAACCTGTAGCAACTTGTCGAACAAGCACTAGGTCGGGAGAGGACAGTCAGCGTCTCCACAGACTGTTAGATCTGTTAGAGGAGAGGCGGCGACGACACTCGCAGGGAACGCGATCGGCGATAGCGATGGGATCGGCGGAACGCTTCCGTCGGGCTTTTAGGGTTTCGGTCTTTTCGCACAGTACGGCTCTTGTGCTTTGACAAATAATCTCATCCAGTATATCTACAAACCCTAAAACACTTCTTATTTATACCCAAGGAATAAATAGAAAAGTTCTCGTCGCTACTGGCAGACCTAGACTTAGAATCCAGAAATTCGGCCAGACAACACTTGTCTCGACGAATCGTCGAGTGTGACGAGTGTCTATAGCATACACGATGAATCGTCGAGTATCATCACATTATCGACGAATCGTCGAATATCCATAGGATACACGACAAACTCAACGTCATCCTCAGCTGAATCAACGCTTGACTCTTCGAATGCGTTGAGTGGACTCAACGCTCTCAATGTTATCTGCGCGATACTCGACGAATCATCGAATGGCGTTGAGTGCAATCAACGTCATAACTTAGATTCGTCGAATGGCATTGAGTGCACTCAACGCACTCAACGCCTAAGTGCCAGATTCGCCCAGTAACCCTTTACTCGACGAAGGCGTTGAGTGGACTCAACACACTCAATGCCTGAGACTTAGACGCGTCGAATCAACTGCTTGACTCAACGAATCACCGAGTATAGTCAACAGACTCAACGCTTAAGTGTCATACTTGTCGAATCAACACTTTGACTCGACGAATCATTGAATATACTCAGCACACTCAACACCATCATTCAACGAGTTAACGCTTAGCTCGACGAAACGTTGACTGGTCTCAACGCACTCGATGTCTTAAGCCTGATGGAACTAAGTCATTTTCAACTCATCATATGAGCTATAACAGACAAATCCATTATCCTAATTTCCCCACAATCTTATGTGCGACCCCGATAGACTCATACTGAGTTGGCAGTGAAGTCACATGTTTGATCACTTTCAGATCACAATGGTAACACAAACAGTCTCCCACTTGATCTTGAAAGTATCAAACAATGGTTTCACAAACAATGAGCGGCATAACGTCATACTTGGCTAAAATTTTAGCAAGTTGGTCGTTACAGAAGTGAGTGCCTCTATCACTAATTAGTGCTCGTGGTGTGTCAAATCGTGAAAATAATTTTTTTAAAAAATTTACGACGACTCTCGCATCGTTAGTGGGGAAAGCTTGTGCCTCTGCCCACCTTGACACGTAGTCGACCGCAACAAGGATGTACTTATTATTATGAGACGGTGGTAGTGGACCTACGAAATCTAACCCCCATAAATCAAAATTTTCACATTCTAAAAATATATTTTGGGGCATTTCGTCCCAGTTAGAAATGTTACCTGACCGTTGGCAGTTATCGCATTTGCTTACAAACATTTGAGCGTCTTTGAACAAAGTGGGCCAATAGAAGCCCGCCTCGAGCACCTTCCTAGCGGTCTGGTTTGCTTGATAATGTCCACCGGTTGGTCCTTCGTGGCAGTGCCGCAAAATTTTGACGCCTTCCTCGCCCGATACACACCTTCTTGCCACTTGGTCCGCGCAAACACGAAATAAAAATGGGTCTTCCCAAAAGTAATTTTTCAAGTCCGAAAAGAATTTCTTCTTTTGTTGACTTGAATAATTCTTTGGGAGGACCCGTGCCACTAAGTAATTGGCAAGATCCGTGTACCAAGGGGTGGAAGAAGTTATTACTTTATTCATGACGAGGAGGCGCTCTTCAGGAAATTTGTCATCTATTTCGGACTCCACTAGCGCTCCTGCAGCTGGATTCTCCAATCTTGAGAGGTGGTCGGCCGCCAAATTCTCCGCTCCCTTCTTATCTCGGATCTCCAAATCGAACTCTTGTAGAAGGAGAATCCATCTTAGTAATCGGGGCTTCGCGTCCCCTTTTTCCATTAAATACCTAAGAGCGGAGTGGTCAGTAAAAATAATAATTTTTGATAGCGTTATATAAGATCAAAATTTATCAAATGCAAAAACAATCGTCAAAAGTTCTTTCTCCGTCGTTGCATAATTAGCTTGGGCGGACGTGAGCGTTTTACTTGCGTAATAAATCGGGTGAAAATATTTATCCACTCGTTGGCCTAAAACAGCCCCTATAGCAAAATCGCTTGCGTCGCACATAATTTCAAACGGAAGAGACCAATTCGGCGTAATTAAAATAGGCGAGTTGATAAGTTCATTTTTAATTTTATTGAACGCATTAAAACATTCTTCATCGAATATAAATGTGGTTTCGTTTTCTAAAAGATGTCTTAGCGGTTTTGTAATTTTTGAAAAATCTTTAATAAACCGCCTATAAAATCATGCGTGTCCTAGAAAACTCCTAATAGATTTTATGTTGGTAGGCGGGGGAAGTTTTTCTATGATCTCGATTTTGGCCCTATCGACCTCGATCCATTTGCTAGAAACTTTATGTCAGAGCACTAAGCCTTCTCGGACCATAAAGTGGCACTTTTCTCAATTGAGCGTCAAATTTGTGTCTTCGCAGCGTTGAAGAACACGATTAAGATTATTTAAACAATTTTCAAAAGAATCGTCAAAGACTGAAAAATCGTCCATAAAAACTTCCATGACATCCTCTACTAATTCGTTAAAAATTGTCAACATACATCTTTGAAATGTAGTCGGCGTGTTGCAGAGACCAAACGGCATCCACCGATAGGCAAAGGTGCCGAACGGACAAGTGAACGTGGTTTTCTCTTGGTCTTCGGGTGCAATTGGGATTTGAAAGTATCCCGAAAGATCATCAAGAAAACAATAGTGTGAGTGACCGGATAGACGTTCTAAGATTTTGTCAATGAAGGGAAGCTGGAAGTGATCCTTACGAGTTGCATCATTTAATTTCCTATAATTGATGCAAACTCGTCAACCTGTAACGGTACGGGTCGGGATTAACTCATTATTTTCATTGGAAACTACCGTTATCCCGCCCTTCTTAGGCACGACTTGCACCGGGCTAACCCAAGTGCTATCCGAAATAGGATAAATAATTCCTGCGTCTAATAGTTTTATTATTTCGGCCTTAACAACGTCCTTCATATTTGGATTAAGGCGTCGTTTAGGCTGAATAGTACCGCGAGAATTATTTTCTAAACTTATTTTATGCATGCAAAAAGATGGGCTAATCCCCTTGATATCAGAGATTTGTCACGCAATTGCATGACGATGCTTATTTAAAATTTTTGTTAATTCAGAAATTTCTGAATCGTTAAGTGCGGATGAAATAATCACGGCAATTTTGACTCTTTTTCTAAAAATAAATATTTTAAATGTTTCGGCAATTGCTTTAATTCTAAACTCGGCGGCTCCTCATAAGATGTTTTTACTTTAAAATTATTCAATTTTATTTCTTCAAATTTGAGCGGATGAGTTATTTCTTTTAAACAATATAAGTGTGCAATGTCCGGATTTTCAAATAAAGGAGAAATAATTTCAGAAGATGACGTTATTTCCTCTTCAAAATTTGTTTCTAAAGTAAAGTAAGAGTCGTCATTAGAAAAAGAGTTTTTCATGGAAGAGTCTATACTAAAAGTAACATCTTCATCTCCCACTCGTATGAGAAGCTTTCCGTTACTTACGTCTATTATTGCCTTAGAGGTAGCAAGGAATGGACGACCGAGTATAAGGGGCACTTCGGCGTCTTCCTCGATGTCTAGAATGACAAAGTCTACCGGGAAGATAAACTTGTCTACTTTAACTAAAACATCCTCTATGACTCCAATTGGATATTTAATAGACCGATCTGCTAGTTGGATGCTAATTTTTGTTGCGCTAGGATTGCCCAACCCAAGTTTTTTAAATAAATAATATGGCATGAGGTTAATACTAGCGCCCAAATCAGCCAAGGCGTGTTTTATTAATAAATTACCGAATAGGCATGGGATGGAAAACCGTCCCGGATCGTTAAGTTTTTCCGGCAATTTATTTAATACAACCGCCGAGCATTCTGCGTTTAAAGAAACACGCAAAATATCCTCAAGTTTCTTTTTATTAGAGAGTAAATTTTTGAGATATTTCGCGTATTTAGGCATATTAGAGATTGCTTCGCAGAATGGGACGTTTATTTGAATTTGTTTTAAAATTTCAATAAATTTTTTGTATTGCTCCTCATTGCGCTCATTTTTAAATTTTGAAGGATAAGGCATTGAAGGTTTAAAATTATTGCGCGGAGCTAGAGTAGAAGATGGTAAAGTAGAAGAACTAACTTACGGAGAAATAAATTGCGGGGGTGAGGATGAAATGTTTACCTCAGGTCCAGCCAAATTTGTAGAGGTTACCTCCTTTCCGCTGCGGAGGTTTATAACATTGGCGCTCTCCCTTGGATTGGGCTCGGTGTTGCCCGGCAGTGTTCCTTGTTGGCGCTCGGAGACTAATTTGGCTAATTGTCCAATTTGATTTTCTAAAATTTTTATAGATCCGGTAAGATTCCGGATATTGAACTCATTTGAGGCTACATATTTAGTGAAGACTTCTTCAAGTGAAGAAGACTTGTGTGATGGTGGTGGAGTGAATCCGGGAGGATTTACTTATAGTGGACGTTGAGCGTTATTGGGGTTGCTTCATGAAAAGTTTGGGTGATTCCGCAAACCCGGATTATAACTATTATTGAACGAAATATTATTATTCGGGTTATACGGAGGACGATAGGAGTTCCCCATATAATCTACTTGTTCATGAAAATTATTATTAAAATTATTATTATTATTATAAGCCCAATTGGTGGCGGAGGAAGCAGACAGCTCCGCCACTTGCTTAGTGAGCCATTCTACTTGATGTGCTAAATTAGGGGTGGCCTCGACTTCGAAGAGTCCAGTCGGCTTGTTAGGGCGCGATCGTGGCGCATTCCACTGATAAACATTCATGGTCATCTCCTCGAAAAGCTCTTGAGCGGCCTCGGGAGTTTTGTTATTAAGAGTTCTCCCTGCGGCTGCATCAATCATTTGCCTTGTTTGGAGATTCAAAGCATTGTAGAAAGTTTGAATTTGTTGCCACGTAAGAAGGGCATGATGAGGACATCTCCGCAAAAGTTCCTTGAAGCGCTCTCATGTGTCATAGAGAGACTCTGAGTCTATTTGCGTGAACGAGAGAATGTCCGTACGTAATTTAGCGGACTTGGCCGGAGGAAAATATTTCGTTAAAAATTTTACCGTCATTTCGGCCCATGTAGTGATGGAACCTCTAGGAAGAGAACCCAACCACTGCTTGGCCTTAGTCCGCAAAGAAAATGGAAATA
The DNA here is from genome assembly GCA_039583875.1 of Platanthera guangdongensis. Taxonomy (NCBI): domain Eukaryota; kingdom Viridiplantae; phylum Streptophyta; class Magnoliopsida; order Asparagales; family Orchidaceae; genus Platanthera; species Platanthera guangdongensis. The sequence continues at coordinate 113,844,299 of CM077162.1, forward strand.
AACGCAAACGGATGGCGTCATCGGTGACGCCATTTATTTTAAATGTATCGCAAATTTTCAAAAAATTAAGCAGATGTAAATTTGGATCTTCATCCGGTAAGTCATCGAATACAACTGATTGTTGTACCATCTGAATGATACTCGTTTTAATTTCAAAATTATTATTCGCTACTGCTGGGCGAATAATACTAGATTGTGTTCCCTCCAAATTCAGTCTCGCATAATAGGACATAGTCCGTAGCGGGGCCGCATTAAAGTTAGGAACTTTCATTATTCCCTCGTTAGTTTCTCCGATTGACTCTTCGCGAATTATTGGTAGATCACTAAATCGGAGACGTCGCCGAAAGGTGCGCTCGATTTCCGGATCAAAACCGAATTCAAAATTATTTGAAGAGTTTACCCGGGTCATAAACTAAAAAAAAACGATAAAATTAATAACTATTTCTTTTTCAAATTATCGACCAATTTCCCCGGCAATGGCGTCAAAAACTTGATCGCGCAAAACTATATCCGCAAACGACAACGGCAAGTGTATTGTATCGGGAGTGATATAGGTTTATAAAAACCAAGGTCGTATTAAACTCGGGGTGGTGGAGTAATCCTACTTTGAAAATCGTTATTATTTTATCAATAGAAATTTAAAGTTTTGGGGATTACGAAAAGTGAAAACTAGAAAAGCTTAACATAATTAAATTAATGGTTTTACAACTAGTACCCGATCTTGAGTCAACTTGGAATTATAAAATTACGAAATGAAAATAACAATGCAATTCTCTTGTTGAAGAGGCTTTGACCGTGGAGGTTCCCGAAGCATGAACACCCCTCTTTCGAGGATTAGGTTCAACTAAGCTTAGGTGTATCGACCGAACTTTCGTTCTCAAATCGCATCGCCTAAGACTTGCTTTAGGTAGTGAACCTCGCTATTAGATTTTACTCCAATTCGAAAGAGTTACGTCGTCCTCTCTCGAGGGCTGCGTTCTACTCTTTTTACCGATGAGTGATCGATTCGCCTTACGAGCCTCTCGGCCAACTAAAGAGCGAAAACTGTTTTGAAAACTATATAAAAATATATAGGCTCAATGAATTGATCAACGATAAATCGTAAACGTTCAGCAAATTGAGAAGCGCAAAATTAAAATCACCGCAAAAATTATCTCATTCTCGGATCGTCTCGATCGAGCACTATGGAGAATTAGCCGCTCATGGAGATGGAGGAATCATTATCATAATAATGCGACATTATGAAAAAGTGAAACGAAGGTGACAATTGATAAAAATTGAAATTGAATTATTTTAGAGTGCAAATAAAAATTGAACTTTTATTTATAGGGAGAAACGGATAACAAAAACAACGTTACAAAAAGACGTACAAAATTATTGAACAAACTAAAGACAGGAACAAAAAGAACAGTTTTTACGCGCAAACTTTGACAAAAAGAACTTCCAATGATCTCTTCTTTGAAATAAACAACTCTTAAAATGAATTGCTGGACTCGAATTGCTCTCAAGTGAAATGCCTTACAAATTTTCCGCTCTCCGAAATGTCCCCTCATGCTCAAAATGATGGATATTTATAAGCATAGTGAATAGTAACAGCCGAAATTAATTTCATTCGGCCGTTACTGTTCATGCTACAGTAACAGCCGAAGGAAATAATTTCGGCCATTATTATTTCTCTCCAATGAACTGAAACCACGGAGGAGGCGTGTGCTCCGGCTGGATCGCTGACGTGGAAGAGCTGCTGGATTGCTGACGTGGAAGAGGCTGGCGCTGGAGCTGTCCGAGCATGGTGGTGGAGTTGAGGTGGCTGCCAAGCTTCCTGTTATGGAGTTGCTGGAGGTGGCCGGAGGTTGCCTGGGCTTCATTCGAGCTGCTGCTAGGAGGAGGAAGTCACTGTTGGAGCTGGATGCTTGGCCGAAGTTTGGAGTTGGGAGGAGCTGGAGGTTGCTGTTTGTGGAAGGTGGCAGTGCATGTTGGAGATGCGCGGTGGCACTGCTGAAGGTGGCCGGAGCTGGATGGCGGAACTGATGCTTGCCGAGGTGGCGCTGGAGGTGTTGGCTGGAGCGGCTTAGATGGGGCTCGGGCTGCACGAAGGTGGCCGGAGCTGGATGGCGGAACTTGGCCGGAGGAGCAGCTACTTTGTTAATTATATATATATATATATATATATATATATATATATATATATATATATATATATATATATATATATATATATACATATTTATACATATGTATATACCATCGTGTACACACACACACACACACACACACACACATATATATATATATATATATATTATAATACATGGTAACTTTTGTCGTGACAGCGGGATATTGCCTATAGATTTCCCTCAGGCCTGTCATAATCCTACAAACATAGAAAATATTAGTGTTAGACCTCAAAATATTATTTTTTCTACGAAATGTTTTATAAAAATCACGAACACATGTCAATATTTAGAATATCTAATTAAGATAAAAGCCCTAGATGATGACTAAATTACTAGTCATCAATAGCTTAAAGACCAATCTAATATTTATTAGTCAGTTTTGCGATAAGGGCTTGAATGTGTTGTTTGAAACATCCACGAATACTTGCAATATTTTAGACGCTAAAACGAACACTGTATTACTGACTGCGCATAAAAATCATAATGTCGATACTATTAAGTTTGAGGACATCTTCTTCTGATTTGAAATACTTAGTTTCTAAAAATAAAGAATTAGAGCTTTGGCATAGGAGACGTGGTCATTCCGGGAGTAAACTAATAGTCAAACTATCAAAACAAAAATTAATCTGTGGACTTCCAAAGTTGAGTGGTAGTTTGACTTTATTATGTGCTCCGTGGCAAAAGGGAAAATTTGTAAAATCTTCGCTTAAAAGCAAAATTGGTATTTCCTCGTTTAGATCACAAGAACTAATTCACGTGGATCTATTTGGTCATTGGAGCACTTGTAGTCTAGGAGGAAAATGATATACCTTTGTGCTTATCGACGACTACTCACGTTTTTGTTGAACTATTTTTGTTGTTAATAAATCTGATGCATTTCTTGAATTTTCTAACTGAGAGCTACATTACAAAATGAAATGGAACTAAAAAAAAAATACATTAGGTCTAATCACGAGGGCGAATTTGAGAAAGAAAATTTTACCAATTTCTATAACCTAGGAATTCGACATGAATTCTCTGCCCCACGAAATCCACAACAAAACGGTGTAGTAGAAAGGAAGAACTAAACGATTCAAGAATTAACATGCACGATGCTTGCCGAGTTTGGCTTGCCTCAATATTTTTGGGCTGAAGCGGTCAGTACAGCATGTTATGTAATGAACCGGATCATGCTTTGCCCTATTCTTAAGCGGACCTTCTATGAGCTTTATTATAATAGAAAATTGTCTGTGTCCTACTTCGGAGTATTTGGCCGCCTGTGTTACACTCTTAACACCAAAGAAAACTTAGGAAAATTCGATGATAAATCTGACCTAGGCATTTTTTAGGATATTCCTCCATAAGTCGTGTCTATAGGGTTTATAATAAACGGACTTTGGTTGTAGAAGAATACATTCATGTTCACTTCGATGAGAATACACCAAATATGGAATCTAGATCAAATAAAGAGGATGTCGATGACAATGTGCCATTGGAAGATGAGAGTATGGAGAGAGAGGAAGTAGTAGATGATCCAACTCGTGTTGAAGGATATAAGCCTCCAAGCACACTAAATTTTTCAAAACAACATCCACGAGAACTAGTAATATGAGAGCTTTCACATGGGGTTAGAACTCACTCAGCCATGCATGAATTTTTCTCAAATTTATGTTTTATATCTGAAAAAGAACCCAAGAATATCTCTGAAGCATTGAATGATGAGTCTTTGTTCTTGGCTATGATCGAGGAATTGAATCAATTTGAGCGAAGCAAAGTTTGGATATTGGTGGAGCGTTCGGATAACCTTCTAGTTATAAGCTTAAAATGAGTTTATAAAAATAAATTTGATGGAGATTCTAGGATAACTAGAAATAAGGCACAGTTGGTTGCTCATGTATACTCTCGAATCGAAGGTGTGGATTTTGAAAAGTCTTTTGCACCGATTGCAAGTCTTGAGTCCATTCGTATGCTTTTAGCATTTGAAAGTTTTAAACAAACAAAGTTATATCAAATGGATGTTAAAAGCGCATTCTTAAATGAGTATATTAAAGAAGTATATGTTGAGCAACCACCCGGCTTCAAGAATGGTAATCACCCAGATCATGTATACAAACTAGTGAAAGCCTTGTATAGATTAAAGCAAGCACCCCGTGCTTGGTATGATAGACTTACAGGATTTCTTTTAGAATATGATTTTAAGATGGATACTGTAGATACTATATTTTTTGTAAAGCACAGTGGTCCGATTTGATTTTATTACAAATCTATGTAAATGATATAATTTTTGGTGCCACAAATGAGAATTTATGTAAAGAAATTGTTACACAAATGCAATCCGAATTTGAAATGAGTTTAGTTGGAGAATTAACATATTTTTTAGGCATTAAGATTTCTCAACGAAAGAATGGAATCTTCATAGGTCAATCGAAATATATATAAGATATGCTAAAGCGATTGGGCTATGAAAATCTGAAACAAGCAAAAACTCCAATGAGCGCATCCGTCAAATTAGGAAAAGACGAAAGTGGCATTTCGGTGGATCAAAAATTATTTAGAGGTATGATCGGATCACTACTATACATAAGTGCTTCTAGACCCGATATTATGTTTGCAGTGTGTCTTTGTGTTAGATATCAAGCTAATCCTAAATAATCTCATCTTAAAGTTGTTAAGCACATCTTTAGGTATCTCATAGGAACCCAAATTTTTGGTCTTTGGTATCCACACACCACTGACTTTACGCACTACAGATATTTTGACTCGGACTATGCTGGATGTTCACTCGATCGCAAGAGCACAAGTGTTACCTGCCACTTCATAGGTCCGACACTAGTCTCATAGTCAAGTAGGAAACAGAACTCAGTTGTCCTATCCATTGCTGAAACCAAGTATATAGCCCTAGGAAGTTGTTACGTACAAGCACTTTGGATGTCACAGACGTTGGAGGACTTCGGCATAAATTTTAAGAATGTCGACCATAGGTGCGACAACAAAAGTGTCATGGACTTGACGAATAATCTGGTGCACCACTCTCGCTCCAAACATATTGACGTTCGTCATCACTTTACTCAGGACCACATTAAGAACGAGAACCTGAAAGCGAGTTTTATTGGGACTGACGAACAACCTGCTGATATCTTTACAAAACCCATCCCTGACGCTCGTATTCCTTTACTTCGACTAGAAGTTGGCGTTTTGGATCTCACTGCTTAATCGTGCTGCAATCTATACTGACATCGGGGCTTTCTTTTATTTATTTATTTATTTTCGATCTCTATGAGTAACCACCGCGCAGTATTCCTAGCGCTGGCGGTAAGTTGACTGCATGTTAATTTTGTGTTTCTCCTTTTGTGTTCTTGGGCCTCTGTTTTTTTCCAGATGTCTTATAAATAAAAAGCCAAATAAAAATTTAAAAACCCCAAAAATCCAAAAACATGTTTCTATTTTCAATTTTGTTTGTTTAATTTGTTTAATCTTTATTTATTAAAACAATATATATATATATAACCCCAAAATCAAAAAAAATATAAATTGTTCATTTTTGGGACACGCATGACTAGAACCTAAAGTGTAACGATTACATGCAATGTTTGATTTAGGATTGTTAATCCATGTTAACATTGTCTTATTATGTCATGATGTGTTTAAACTATAGGTACTTAACTACTGAGACGACTGAACAGGATAGTGTATGTTGAATATGCCTCTAGTTATGTGTGAGGATTTAGGTAGTATAATGACATTGCATTGTTCACACATCCCTAGAAAATGCACTCATATAGAAATTCATGCTTACATGTTATAATTCGTGATATTGTGTCTAACATGCTAGAAATAACTTGAACAATCAATTACACGGTGTTCACTTTGTGTATAAAGGTTAGAACATTGAGCCAATATTCTATTGAAAATGTCATTATATAGAAGTTAACGTGTATTTATATATGTGAGTAGTTTCGATTGATTCGGGATCCTTGAACTCAAAAATGATATAAAACTGATAGTGAAAAAAATGAATGAAAAAAATGGGTAAATCAAATGCTATCAACTCATATGTCAAGGATACCCCCAAACACTACTCACTCATCCTGATAAGTATTCATGAGCATTGTGAAGATGATCATCTTGGTCAAAAGAATCGTTTTGATCTTGTGCAAAGACTACAATTTAAGTTTGTGCCTCTTATTCGAATCTTGGTATGAAGTAGATAGCAATGTGACATGATTTTTCATTTCATTTCTCTTGTGCTAGCATATTAAATTATTGAGACAACATGTAATACAGATTATTTCTACTTGACGTTTTTTCTTTGATGCTACACGTACACATGTCATTATTCTATCTAACGCTTCCATGCATAAGAATTGGACTTATACTGCATTATACGTCTATAGCACATATGTATTAGTACACGATTTCTATTCCTGCCTCTTACAATGTTAGACTGTATTAACTCTATAAATCTCCTAATATTGTACTCCAAATCGTGTGTATTTAGTTTCACTTGTGTTCTCCAAATTTCTTTTATTCTGAAAAGCTTTTCAAATAAATTGGATTTTTCTTGTGTTGGGTAGGACCATATTCATGGTGTTCCGCTCCAATTTTTGTCCACATTGCTTATGATTTCACGAGAGTATATCCTATATTAGTTGTAAAGTTGTAGATATCGGATATCGGAGACACGTCGGTTTAGGTTTTTCATGTCAGTTTTACTATGTCGGGAGATATATCGGGAATATTTCATATATCGGGTTTCAATATTTAATTATTTATATGTGTAATTATTTATAAATTTAATCATTTTTTTATTTATATATATTAATATATTAATAATTTGATATTTATTGAAATTCTAAATTTATTAAACAAATATAAGCATTTTGTGTTATACAAGTAATAACGGTATAATGCATGAAATAAAACAAGAGAAATTAGAATGTCAGGATGTTGTCCGTAACAATGAAAGATAAGAAATCTTTAGTCCATAATTCGAAAACCATGCATAATTGACGTCGATGATGCACTTGGGCAAGGAAGAAAGCCAAAGGGAAAAAAACAACCTAAAAAATGAAATAATTTTGGTCTATTATCTATTGGACCATAGACACTAATTAAAATAAATTGAAAAAACCAATCGATAAAAAATCGGGATATATCGGCCGATATATCAGCGAATATATCGGTCAATAATAGACATATCAGAGGATATATTTCAAAAGGATATTTTGCAAAATAATATCGGAAACGTGTCGTTTTGTCCATAAAACTTTTATGTTGGCCGACATGTCGGTCATGTCGGAGGATATCCACAATACGGATTAGTTGTCATCTCTTTGTTTTCACGAGACATGTTCGTTAATCCCCGACCCTTTCAATAATATCAAAAAGGGGAGAGTTGAGTATTCATGATTATATCCTATGCTAGTTGAGTGTTGTGTGTTCATGAGTGTATCCTATGCTTAGTCACCCAGGAGAAGATCTCGTGTAGGGGAGCACACACATAGAGGGAACAAATTTGTAGGGGGAGCCGTAATAATTATTTCAACCTGCTATATTTCACGTTTATTGATTAGATTACACTATATCATGTCGTTACTAATTTATAACTCATGAACGGAATTTAATAATATCAAAATTGGGAGTTTGTTAGAACCTATGGTTCGCATCTCTTTAGTTTGACAATATCAAATCTCGTGTTGTATTTGATCATACGTGCGTTGTCTATGTTGTGCAGGTTTACAAGTACAAAAGAACAAGAAAATCAATCTTCGCGGCCTACAGCCGAGCGCTTGCGCTACCGCCTGCGCTAGTTTGGATTTAATTCTGCACGAGCTCTCGGTGAACTACCGCGTGGCGTTAGCCATACAGGCAGGCGCTAGCTATCTCGACGACCATCGAATCGTCTTCATCGAGAAGATACTGCTATCCCAAGGTGATAGCTTCATACCGCGTCGTGGTAGCGCAAAAAGCGGAAAAATATTTTATTTTGTTATTTTTCCAAATCTGCTGGGCAGTTGTCAACTTCACGCGCATCGACTAACGGCCGTGCGCTAGCTCTACCGCCGACAGTAGCTCATTTTTTCAAGATGTATAAAAATGCGCGTTTGTTTTTCGAGAGACAACATCAAGAAGAATAATTCACTATAGGGTTCGGCCGCCATCTGCAGAAGGACGAACTCTCATCTCCGTTGAAGGAAAAGCATTATTTCTTCCTCCCGCTCGTGATCAAAGAACTCCGGCGAACGAAATCTTCAACCACCTTTCGTGGCTGATCGACTGCAAAGAGAACGATATTCAAGAGCATCGATCGTGCACCGTTTCTGGGAGGAGTTCTACGTTCGAGGGAGAAATAACTTCTAAACACTTTGTATTTTACTCTGTGAGTGAGGAAAAATGACCAGAGGATCGTCGGAATCCGTGATTGGTTTTGTGAGAAATCGTCCCGGTGATGGACGTCTCGATCGTGGGATCTAGTGTGAGGAAAATCGAATGGGGGGTCGTCGGAATCCGTGAAGGGTTTCGTGAGAAATCGTCTCGGTGAGTGACGTCTAGATCGGGGGGGATCTAGTGTGACTCCAAGACCCTTCCGGAAAGGAAGGTGAAGAGCCAGCTCGAAGACCTTTCCGGGGGGGAAGGTAGAGAGCCAACCGGTCCGGGTAGACGGTCGGTATAGAAACAAAAAGAGGAGTTTTTATTTCATCGCCTACGATCTCTGGAGTCATGGAAATGTAGTTGTTCTTGATTGTAAACCACCTTCGTTATTCTTGAATAAAATAATTGTTCGTTTATTTTTCTCGCAATTTCGTGATTGTATGCTGTTAGATCTTTGAAGGTTGTGAAAGCCTCTGTAAAGCGAAGTCTTACGAAGAAAATAACTTTTGTGACCTACCGCGGGACACTAGCAAGCTAACGCCCCGCGGTAGCCTCCAGAAGTGGTTTTCCTTCGTAAATCTTTTTTAATTTTGAATTAATCTGAAAAACATTATTCACTCCCCCTCCCCCCCCCCCCCCCCCCCCCGCCTAAGGTTGGCCACTCGAACCAACACAGATATGAAAAATGCATTCAATTCTTATATAATCCTAATCATGAAATATCATGTCAGATTTTTTTTCACATCAAATAAATGAAGATTGCTAGAAAAATCCCAATGATTTGACGGTGCAAAACCATTTGTAATTGATACTATATCAAATTACATTTGTTAGTAGACTGTGTATATGTTTGGACCAGAAGGGAGATGTCCAGAAGAAGCAGACGAAAGATGTTGTGTAGAATCGACAAAGTCCATACAGAACCAGTCGACGATCATCGACTGGGAATTCACAGATCGAGGACACGTTCGTTGACCGAGTACCCGATCGCCGACTGCTGACTCTTCTTCTACAACGGTCCCATAACAAACATAGGTTTCCATTCGCAGATCGAGGCTCCGTGTTCGTTGACTGTCGACCAAGGCTCGCGGAAGGAAGTTCATTCCCTGAAGAAGAAAGACCTAAAATCGTTGATCACTATCTGGGCTCAATGATCACTGACTGACCCAGAGCTCAGCGTTCACCGATCACCGACCAAACATGTAACTTTGCCAAATTTAGAAAAAGTCGTTGATAAGGAAGTCGCCACTTTCTGTTGCCCATCTGTTTTGGTACTTGGAAAGAATTAAAGAGGGCTATATTTACAATAGAGAATGAAGAAGATATAACTCTTCATCTCCCCTCAACTGTATTCTTCTCTATTTGTTGAAACCCTAGAATTGGAATATTGACGCTTGGTTCTTTCTTGAGGCACAGGTAGGAGTGCATGTAACCTAAGTCTATCTTCTTTCTTGAGACTTAGATAAAAGCACCACATAATTGTTGTAAAAGGGTTTTAGGACCTCCCTTCAAAAGATCTATGGTTTTTAGTGTCAGAGAAAAGATTCGTTGGGTTCTTGAGCCACCAGAGGGGAAAAGATTTTGATTGGGTTCGAGAGTCCCCAATTGGAAAAGACTTTGTCGCCTTGAGAAGGTAGTGCTATCCCACAGGCCGTAGAAGAGAGGAGAACCCCGATTGATTGAGAAACCTTTATAAAATCTCCAGTGTCCTCTTTATAGCTATATATTTCTGTCTTTTTGTTTCTGCACATTTTGTTCTTTCTTTTATTTTCTTGTGAATGAAGTGCGCATAAGAGTAATATCCAGATAATCAACCACAAATCCAGACTTTCATAGTGTCTGAGAGCTCGCGGAGGAGGAGAGTGAGATCTTCTGACCGAGCTTCAAGCAAATCTAAGTAGTATCATTGGAGGATGAAGTAGAGGCATCCTCATCAATGCGTATAAATATTGAAGGAATCGTGGTCATGAATTGGAGGAGTTTGAGATAGAATGGAGTGTTGAACATCAGAAGAAAGCGAGATGGTGTTGGGTTTGAGCGCCCAGACCAAAGTACGCAAGGTTACCATTGACAATTAAACACGAACTCACCATCGAGACGCACACAAAAGACAATTGGGGGTACAAGATTAGTTGAGGCGTGCAAGATCTGTGGCGGGTTTGGACTCATCAGCTCAGGAAATCAAGGAGTGGTGAATCGAGAGGCGAGTTCACGTGAATGATGTTGAATCGAGGGCGTAGGCATGCGTTCAAGGAAGATCAGTTGAGGCCACACGGAGAGTAGCCATGGGAAGCTCTTGCTCTTTGCAAATGAGCAGAAGACGTGCAGACGAGCAAGATCTATCCTCACGGACACACAAAAATGTCCTAGGTAAGCGAACAGAGCTGAGCACAGAGGGAAAGTCGAATTAGGGTTCAAGATTGAACCTTAAGTAAGTTCGACCAATTGATAGCTCGCTATCATCATAAAAATCAGGATACAATATATCGAGGCAAGATAAATATACAATCTCCCGACGGCTAAGATCTTTCTAAGAACCTTTCTCTTCGATGAGAGCCAAACTAGATTAATAATTTCAACTTCCACTAAGACACTCCCCCACTCCCTTATATAGACGAAAGTGTGCTGACAATGAAAATTAACAAAATTCCACCATGGCTATATAGGCAATAAAGCATGTGGAGGCTTTGGTAATGGTGCTTAAAGAGGTGGCCGTGGGCCCAGATAATCATATGTGTATCAAGTGAGCCTCAACCTTCAGCTTACACATTCAAAATACTCCATAGCTCTAACACAACTCCAACCATCTGACAAGCATGCACTAGAAAAATAGGTATACAATATAGTTTATATAATAATAAATCCTATGTTTTTTATAATGAATATAATTCATATAAATATTATTTTGTTCAACCACATACTTCTAATTGATTGCTTTACTACAAAATTTGCTTCAAATATTATCTATTATAAAATAAAATTAATTCATTAATACCCAATGTTTTTCTACAACAAGGCATCACAGTCTTCCATGATATACGACATATAAATTTAATTCCAATATAATTGCTAAAATATCAAGCTTCTCTTTAATTTATATTTTATTAGCACTAAAAACTTCCCTCACCAACTTTTTTGCAAGAGAATCTAGAGTTGGAATACTGACAACTTTAAGACTACTAGGTTACTACTAAATCGACCTTATTTATTAACGGCTAAGATTATCCTCTCACATAGCCGACCCAGTAGAAATAAGGAGAAATAATAACTTCGATGATCTTATTCTTCCACATAGGGGGTATTTATACTATTACATCGGAATACGACTTAGTGACAAGTCATTGATCCGTGTGCACTAATAATTCCTAAATAGAGTTTGCTCTATTTAGGATACAAATATTACGTAGTTAATGCAAATATTTTATATATTAAATGCTAATATCTCATATCTCTCAACCCTCCCCCTTAAGTCAGATGGAAGATGTCGGTCATGCCCAGTTTTCTGATGTCATCAGTAAATATGTCATTTCCCAAGCTTTTAGTAAACACATCTGCTAGTTGATCTTTTGATTGGACGAAAGGAGTGACCACTGTTTTCTTATCCAAGTGATCTTTGATAAAGTGTTGATCCACCTCGACATGCTTTGTCCTGTCATGTTGAACAGGGTTGTGGGATATGCTGATAGACGCCTTATTGTCGCAGAATAGGGAGAAGGGGCATGTATCAGTAAACCCCAAGTCATGTAGAATAGTACAAAGCCACAGACCTTCACACATCCCTTGTGACATCGCACGATACTCTGCTTCGGTACTCGATATGGCCACTACATTTTGTTTTTTACTGCGTCATGTCACCAGGTTTCCTCCAACAAAGGAACAATAACCCGTAGTGGACTTCCGATCATCACGACATCCTGCCCAATCAGCATCAGCAAAGACATCTATCCTCAAGTGGTCATTCTTGGTGAACAGGAGTCCACGGCCAAGAGCTTTCTTTATGTACTGTAACACCCGGTAAGCTGCCTCTTGGTGTCTAACACGAGGAGCATGCATGTATCTGCTCAAAATGCCCACGACATATGTAATGTCCGGACGAGTATGAGATAGATATATTAGTTTTCCAACTAATCTCTGATAGCGGGTGACATCAGCACGGTCACTGTCACCATCTTCACAGATATCATGATTTTCTTCCATTGGGGTGTTCGCAGGAACACATCCAAGCATACATGTCTCCTGTAGCAGATCTAGGACATACTTTCGCTGAAATATGAAGATACCCTGATTGGATCTTGTCACCTCTATCCCCAGAAAAATCGTAACCTTCCCAAAGCTTTTTACCTCAAATTCCGCAGCCAAGAGAGACTTGAGATTTGCAATTTCTTCTGCATCTAACACGAGGAGCAAGTGGGATATGCAAGTCCGCATCATCAGGATCTGCGGCTGAAGCAGGCGCTGGTAGAGGCTGTTAGAAAGCAGAGAAAAGAAGCGAAAAGAAGAGAACAAGCCGAATAAACTTTTGAATAATCGAAATTTTATTATCCAAAAAAGATAACTATTACAAAGGTATGCCCTCCCTTATATAGAATGGAGGAGAGAAGAGAGAATACAAATAAGAGATGTGGGACTAAAATTTACAAGCTAAGCGGACTGTACAAAGTAAACCGCACAGGCCGCGCGGTTAGACAGAAGGACTAACCGCACGGCTTACAATAAGAGATGCAGAGAGGTCGCCTGTGAAGATTGCTAGACCGCCTGGTTTACAAGTCGCCGAGTCAAACCGCCAGACCGCGCGGTCTCCAACCCGCCAAGACAGACCGCCCGGTCTCCAACTTCAACACTCCCCCTCAAGCTGGAGCATATATATCAATCATGCCCAGCTTGTCGCAAACATGCAGAAACGAGGCGGAGACTGGCTTGGTGAAGATGTCAGCTAGCTCTTTATCAGATGTGACAAACGGAGTGCAAATCTGTTCTTTTAAAATCTCTTCACGAATGAAATGGCAGTCAACCTCAATGTGCTTTGTTCTTTCATGGAATACCGGATTTTTGGAGATGTATATGGCGGCCTTATTATCACAGAACATAGGTAGAGGATGGTTGTACACCTCTCCTAAATCTAGCATGAGAGCCCGCAACCATTTCAACTCACAAGTGGTTGACGTCATACTGCGATACTCAGCTTCTGCACTGTACCTGGAGACAACAGACTGCTTTTTACTCTTCCAGCTCACCAGATTTCCCCCAACAAAGGTGCAAAAACCTGAGGTAGACTTGCGATCCCCTTTGTCATCAGCATAACTTGCATCTGAGTAGGCTTCAATCCTCAGATGACCATTCTTCTGAAACAGTAATCCTTTCCCAGGCGCTGCTTTGACATATTCCAAGATCCGCAAGGCGGACTGAAGATGACATTCCCTGGGCGCTTGCATGAATTGACTCACCTTGCCCACAGCATAAGAAATGTCGGGTCTGGTCACTGTGAGATATATGAGCTTACCAACCAGACGCCTGTACCGCGAACTATCTGAAAGAAGAGGCGAATCATCTGTCCAGGTTTTGTCCTCCCCAATAGCCATGGGACATCGGGCAGGTTTAGCTCCAGTCAATCCTGCCTCTTTTAAAAGATCAAGGGCATACTTACGCTGAGAGAGAACTAAGGAGTCGGGCTTCCGAGAGAGTTCGATCCCCAGAAAGTACTTTGGAGAGCCCATATCTTTAGTGATCAGATGTTGGCGAAGATGTCGCTTTGTCAGGGCTACCCCTTCCTGGTCATCGCCAGTGAGAAGAATATCATCGACGTATACAGCAAGAACAACCAGCCCAGAAGGAGTTTTGCGAATAAAGAGAGAGTGATCAGCAGAGCTTCGCACAAAACCAACAGCCGCCACAATACCGCTGAACTTGTCAAACCAAGCTCGAGGACTCTGCTTGAGGCCATAAATTGCCTTCTGCAGCCGGCATACTCGTGCCTCCCCCTGAGCAACATACCCAGGAGGTTGCTCCATGTAAACGGCCTCGTGAAGATCACCATAAAGGAAGGCATTCTTGACGTCCAGCTGAGAAATTGGCCAATCCCGATTGACGGCCACAGAGAGAAGAACCCGGATTGTGCTGAGACGAGCCACAGGGGAGAAGGTGTCAAAGTAATCAACCCCATAGGTCTGAGTAAAGCCCTTAGCCACAAGGCGAGCCTTATACCGATCCACAGTGCCGTCTGGGCTAAATTTGACCACAAAGACCCAGCGACAGCCAACAACATCAGTGCCAAAGGGAGGAGGAACAAGAGTCCAGGTACCCCGCTCAGTGAGGGTCGCCATTTCCTCATCCATGGTCATCTTCCAGTGAGGAATAGCAAGGGCCTCCTGATAGGAGCGGGGTGTGGCAGTGGCAGAGATAGCCAGTGCAAAGGCCCTGCGAGAAGGAGTAAGACGATCATAGGAAACAACAGCAGCAAGGGGGTGTAAGGTGCACGTCCGCACCCCTTTGCGAAGAGCTATAGGAAGATCCAGGTCAGCCGGGCCCGCGGCATCCGGAGCATCCGTGGTAGAGAAAGCTGGCCCGGGAGAAGAGAGCGACGGCAGCGGAGAGGAGGGAGAGGGTGGTGGGGAAGGGAGAGAGAGAGGTGGAGGAAGAGGAGGGGGTGGAGACGGTGTAGTGGTGGAGAGTGTAGGAGGAGACGAGGGAACGAAGGGAACGGCAGGAGAATCAGAAGCTGGGAGAAGAGGAGAAGAGGCATCCGAGAAGTAGGAGGTATTCTCGAAGAAGGTGACGTCAGCAGAGACGAACTGCTTACGAAGGACGGGATCAAAGCAACAGTAGCCTTTCTGAGTGGTGGAATACCCCAGAAAGACACATTTGGTGGAGCGAGGGGAGAGCTTATCACGGGTGGCAGAAGGGGCATGCACAAAGGCAGTGCATCCAAAGATTTGGAGAGGGAGAGGAAACGGCTCCTTGCCCGGATACAAAATGGAGAACGGGGTTTGGCCATGGAGAACCGTGGAGGGAATGCGATTGATGAGGTAGCAGGCAAGGAGAACAGCATAGCCCCAATAGGAGCGAGGAACATGCATCTGGGTCATCAAGGTGCGAGCGACATCGAGCAGGTGTCGGTTTTTGCGTTCGGCTACACCATTTTGTTGTGAAGAATAGACACAACTAGTTTGATGAAGAATCTCATTTTGCATGCAGAATGTAGAGAAGTCACGACTGAGATATTCTGCGGCATTATCAGACCGAAAAACTTTGATAGAAACATCAAACTGAGTTTTGATCATGAGATAGAAGGATGTCCATACAGAGAATAATTCGGAGCGATCTTTTAACAGATACACCCACGTACAGCGAGAGAAATCATCAATGAACGTGACAAAATAGGAACTACCCCGACCAATGGTAAGAGTAGGAGAAGGACCCCAGATGTCGGAGTGGATAAGATCAAACGGACGGGTAGAGCTACGAACGTGCTTTGGAGGGAAGGAGGAACGGTGATGCTTGCCAAGCTGACAGGCCTCACAGTTGAGCGGAGGACTTTGAGGAGGAAGGTGGGGCAGAAGTTGACGAAGAAGACGGGGAGGAGCATGACCAAGGCGGAGATGCCATTGGAGAAGATCTGTGGAGGTGGAGGAGAAGGTGGAAAAAGCAGAAATGTTGTCTAGGAAGTATAAGCCGCCACTCTCAGTCCCAGTAGCAATCGTCCGTTGGGAGTCCGGATCCTGAAAAGAGCAAGAAGTAGAAGTAAATGTGACGGAACACTGTAATTGCTTGCAAAGAGATGTAACAGATAATAAGTTGCACGGGAACTGGGGCACGTATAGAGTATCCGCCAAGTGAAGAGACGGGGTGACATGAACTATCCCTGTGCCATGAACTGATGATGAAGAGCCGTCAGCGAGAGTAACTGGGGGCAAGCGAGCATGTTTTTCTAGGAGAGAGAAACACGGGAGATGGCCGGTCATATGATTCGTAGCACCAGTGTCGATCAGCCATTTGCCCTGAGTAACAACGTGTGCACGACCAGAAGACGTGACAACCGAGGCGAAAGCCATGAAGGGAGGAAGAAGAAACTGCAGCGGTCTCGGTGACAGCACACCAGCGGCACGAAGGGCCACGACCAAGGTGCAGAGCACAAGCCGCGCGACTAAACCAGGAGGTCGCGGCGACTAATAAGAGAAGCGGCTAAGAGCGAAGAGGCGGAGAGGCCGCTCAAACAAGGAAGAATCCGCGTGAAACCGCGGCGGGAACAAAAGGGAAGAAGCCGCGTGAACACGAGCGGCTAGGATTCAGATCAAGGCACAGCGGGGAAGAAGTCGCGCGGACTGCAAAGGGCCGAGCGAACAGAAGAGAGGAGAAAAGCAGGTGACCGCGACCAAGATGCGGGTAAGAAAGGGACAACCCGCACGGTCAGGCAGATCACAGCAGTTGCGAGAATGCGGTCAAGGGCACAGCGGGGAAGAGGTCGCGCGGACTGAAAAAGGCCGAGCGAACAGAAGAGAGGAGAAGAGCAGGTGACCGCGACCAAGATGCGGGTAAGAAAGGAACAACCCGCACGGTCAGGCAGATCACAGCAGCAAACCGCGAGTGCAGAGACAACACACGCGGACAGAGACAGACCGCAGCGACTAGGAAGTCGGAGCGGCAGGAAAGAGCAAGGAGCGCGGCGACACGGAAACAGGTCGCTGCGACAAAGAGCAGTAGGAGAAGAGAAACAAGAAGAGCAAGCCGCGCAAACAGGCAGCAGACAGAAACAAGCCGCGCGGATAGAAACAAGCCGCGCGGACAGAGGAGAAGGCAAGCCGCGAACAAGCCGCAGAACGCGGAAGACAAGCCGCGAACAACAGAGAGCGCACAGAATCAGGAGGAAAAGACCGTGTGCTCTGATACCATGTTAGAAAGCAGAGAAAAGAAGCGAAAAGAAGAGAACAAGCCGAATAAACTTTTGAATAATCGAAATTTTATTATCCAAAAAAAGATAACTATTACAAAGGTATGCCCTCCCTTATATAGAATGGAGGAGAGAAGAGAGAATACAAATAAGAGATGTGGGACTAAAATTTACAAGCTAAGCGGACTGTACAAAGTAAACCGCACAGGCCGCGCGGTTAGACAGAAGGACTAACCGCACGGCTTACAATAAGAGATGCAGAGAGGTCGCCTGTGAAGATTGCTAGACCGCCCGGTTTACAAGTCGCCGAGTCAAACCGCCAGACCGCGCGGTCTCCAACCCGCCAAGACAGACCGCCCGGTCTCCAACTTCAACAGAGGCGGAGCCTTGGTAGCCTGTAAACGGGAAGTTCGTTGGTGATACACGTGGGAAAACAGAGATATTGGAACAGTAGGTAGAGGGATAGGAGGTCCCTGTTCCTGGGAAAGAGAAGGTTGTGGTGGAGCTGTAGTGGCTGTGGTAGAGGAGGTGGAATTGGAGGAATAGGAAGGGGAAGATCCACATGACTAGGAAGATCCACATGACTCTCCCCCTGACGAACAGCATGAGTCGATGTCATGAAATATGATTCGTGTTCCTGAAAAGTAACATCCATAGTACAGTATAGACGACTGGAGGGGGGGATGATAACACTGATACCCTTTAGTAGTGGAAGAGTATCCGAGGAACACACACCAATGAGCCTGTTGGTCTAGTTTGTCTCGATGAGGCGAATGGACGTGGAAAAATGTGATGTATGATGCCGCACATGTTTAAACCTATCACATTCATCACAGACAAAGTGTTTCAAAAATGGGGGTCCAAGCCGGCAATGCCAGCGGCGAACATCTTCAACTGTAACAACAGAACATGAGAGGGCCTGAGATGAAGGCATGTCCAAGTAATACAGAACATCGCGATTCCTACCACTACCAATGCTCCGCTTCGTACTCAGTTCCTGAAAAACACACGAATCAGGAAAAAAAGTTACCGAGCAATTGAGAGAGCGGGTAATATCGCTAATGGAAAGCAAATTGCGTAGAAAGGATGGAACATGAAGAACAGATGGCAGAGAAATAAAAGAGGAACATGAGATCTGCCCTTTGCCAGCAATAGGGGATAACAGGTCATTACCAGAAATAATCTTGTCCTTACAAAGGAGTGTAAGAGAGGAAACCTGAGGAGAAACCGGTCATGTGATGGGTGACACCAGAATCAATTAACCACTCAGAGGAGGAGGTTGTAATAGTAGGAGCACTTGGCATGGCAATAGATGCAATGGAAGTGTTGCGGTATGGAGGCCGGGCGGCCTGTTGCAGTTTGGAGGCCGGGCGGTCTGGCAGTTTATCTCAGCGACTTGTCTGCCGGCCTGTTGTTGTTTGGAGGCCGGACGGTCTGGCGGTTTGTCTCTGGTGACTTGGAGAGCGGCGGTCTAGCGATCTCCTGTGGTGGCTTGTTCTCTGTAGCAGCTTGTTCTCTCCTTCTAGTGGTTGTCGAGCGGTTAGCCTACTCGTCTAACTGTGTGATTTGTTCGGTTTGTTTATTTGTAAAGCCGCATATTCTTGTAATTATTTAGTCTCACATTGTTTATTTGTAATCTCTCTCATCTCCTTCATTCTATAAAAGGGAAGCTATATCTTTGTAATACACACCTTTTTTGGATAATAAAATTTGTTACTCCAAATTTTCGGCCTGTTTGTTTTCTGTTCGCACATGGTATCAGAGGACTTGATCATTTCCTCCTGATTCTGTGAGCCCTCTCTGTCTGCGCGGCTTGTTTCTTTTTCTCGCGACCTGTCTTTGTGACTTGTTTCTTCCGTCGGCTTTCACACTGTTTGCGCGGTTTCTTTCGCTCATTGTCGTGGCCCTTTGTGTGTGCGGCCTCTTTGATTCCTCTTTCTTCTAGCTGCGAGCTGTTATTAAGTCACCGCGACCTGTTCTTCTTGCAGTGACTTGTCCTTATTCGTCGAACCCTCCTTTTCTAGCCGCTCCTCTTCCTACGTCGTCGCGACCAGTTCTTAAGTCGTCGCAACTTGTTCTTCTTGCCGCGACCTGTGCCTAGTCTTCGCTCCCTCCTTTTCTAGCCTCGCCCTGCTCTTTGTCGTCGCGACCTCTCCTTCTAGCCGCGACTTGTTCTTCTCGTTGTTCTCTTCTATGCCAACCTCTGATATCTCTACCACCACTACTCTCGTTACCGCTCCTCCTCCTACTCCTCCCACTCCTTCGGGAAACCTTGGCACCGTTTCCAAACTCATCAGTCCCAACTACCCGAATTGGAGTGTCTCCTTCACCTTCTTTCTCTGCTCTCACTGTAGTCGCACCGACCACACGGTTGATCGCTGCTGGAAAAAGCATCCTCATCTTCGACCATCTGGAGACGCTTCCACTTCCTCTTTGAAGTCGTCCGCCTCCGTGGTCACATCTTCAGGTAGTGCTCACGTCGCTACTCAAGGTAAATGGTTGATCGACTCTGGTGCTACCAATCATATGATCGGCAATCCGCAATGTTTTTCTCTCCTATAACAGCATGATCGATTTCCGCTGGTTCTTATAGCGGACGGCTCTCCCTCACCGGTCAATAGAACAGGAATTGTTCAAGTCACTCCGCCTCTTCGCTTGGCAGACACCCTCTGTGTGCCTAAGTTCCCTTGCAACTTGTTATTTGTTACTTCTCTTTGCAAGCAACTACAATGATCTGTCACATTCGCTTCTACTAGTTCTTTTTAGGATCCGGGCTCCAAGCGGACGATTACTACTGGGACTGAGAGCGGCGGCCTCTACTTCCTCGACAACGTTTCCGCACTGTCCAACTTCTCCTTATCTTCTACTGATCTTCTCCAGTGGCACCTCCGTCTTGGTCATGCTCCTCCACGACTTCTTCGTCAGCTTATGCCTCACCTTCCTCCGCAGAGTCCTCCTTTCAACTGTGACGCCTATGAGCTTGGCAAGCATCACCGCTCGTCCTTCCCACCGAAGCAAGGTAGTGGATCTTCCCGGCCGTTTGATCTTGTTCACTCCGACATCTGGGGTCTTGCTCCTACCCTCACTATAGGTCGGGGTAGTTCATATTTTGTAACCTTTATTGATGATTTCTCTAGGTGTACGTGGGTGTATCTTTTAAAAATCGCTCCGAACTCTTTTCTGTATGGACATCGTTTTATAATATGGTTAATAATCAGTTTGATATGTCTATTAAAATCTTTCGTTTTGACAATGCTAAGAAATATCACATCTGGTGATGTCACAGAAGAGGCCTCCATGTTGGAACAGTAACCCGGCGCCGAAGAACCGCTTGGATCGGCTCGGGGGCGACTTGGATCGGCTGGCATCGGTAGGAGTGGAAGCCGGCGGCGGCCAGCGGTGCAGAAGGGTCGTTGGAAGGACTAGTCGTGCATAGGCACCTTCGTCATTCAGAAATCGGTGTTTGGAAGATCGCCTGGAGGATTGAATCAACCAATTGCGTCACAAAGGGGCGGCTGCGACACCCCTCTCAGCAGCCAGCGGCAGTGCCGCCCGCCATCCTTGACGGGAGAGGCGTCGGCTGTGCGAGACGGGCCGGATGTGGCCGGAGACGAGGGCATCGGGTGAGCGGGATGCGGGAGCGGCGGAGTTGAGAACGAGCGGGACGGTGGAGTGGGGAACGAACAGGATTTTAGGGTTGCCTCTGATACCAAGTAGAAATAAGGAGACATAATAACTTTGATGATCTTATTCTTCCACATAGGGGGTATTTATACTATTACATCGGAATACGACTTGGTGACACGTCATTGATCCGCGTGCACTAATAATTCCTAATAGGGTTTGCACTATTTAGGATAAAAATATTTAGTTAATACAAATATTTTCAATATTAAATGCTAATACCTCATATCTCTCAACTAACCCCACTATAGTGGGATAAAAGCTTGAGTGATGTTGTGTTGTTGTTGTAAGATTTTACTCTCACATGAGAAATTCAAGTGGATTTTGGGCCCCTCCACCTATGATTTTGGCTGGATGCAAAGGTTCTAATGTTAAATTTTATTATTGGCATGACATATATTTGAAATAAAGTAAAAACCAAACTCGCATTGCACTAAAGAATACCATCAAATGCTTCCAGAAGATTCAGATTTTTCTAGTTAACCCAACTTTCTTGCCATTAAATGGGATTAATGTTTTCTAATCTGAGAACATGGTGATTGCCAACTTACATATTATAAAAGTTTTTATTCCAGCTCCGCATTTTATGATTATTTTATTTGATTTTAAAAATTTTCAAACAACTTTTTTGGCACATTTACCTATCCTAGAATCTCAGCACCCAACCTAAAATATATTAGCTGAAGGTGGAGAACTCTAGGATTTATATTATGGAGTTTCCATATGTGTGACTAGTCTCAATATGCTCCTACAAATGTCCTTTATGGACTCTAACACAGACTTTTTTTAATTGGATGAGGTGAGAATAAGTGCACAATGTGACACGATTCTTGACGCGTGACCAATAATAATATTTTCCATCCAACCTAAAATCAATTGGTTGTAGGCAGAAAGGCTTTGGAATATGTGCACAATGTGACACAAAATGCCGGATGTGTGACCAATAATATTATTTTTCATACTAAAAACAGAAATCCATCTTCAAGTATTATGCTAGAGAAAGTATACTGAAAAAAAAAACAGAAAATCAAAAGGTTTCTTCCAGCTTACTGTCTGCAGATTTCATCTTTGATAAGTGGATGGAAATCTTTACCAATTTTTTGTAGCATATGGAACAAAAAACCACTATGCGTGACTACTGCAATTTCTGTCTCTTTACGCGTCCATAACCTGATGAAAGAAGAAAAATAGGCGTACATCAGCTTCTTTTTATTTTTTTGGCATCATTTATTACAAAAAATAATTAAGGATGAAACTTGCCAAACTCTGTAGTTAATATCAGCATTAAGATCCAAAACAATTACAAGGATTAATGATTCGCACCATTCAAAAGAAGCCTGTATTTTCTTGATCGGCCATTTTATAGTTAAAACGAATAAAGGTCAGCTGTCTATACACATGTAAATCATATAACTTCAAGAGCTGATATAGCTATGAACTTCATCAAAAAGGTTTATAATATTTATTCATAATTTTCTGTAAAGTCATTCAAAGTTTGTTCAAGCTTCAATTGTATGTTAATTGCTTAAACTTAAGAAAAAAAGGGTCAACAATAAAACCCAATTTTGGTAGAAAACACATCTGGCAAAGGTTAGAGAAATGATATGGGAAAAATAACTGTAATAAAAAAAGCAGATAAATAAGTGACAAGATTATTGCAGTTTGACGCAATTTGCGTATGTCCATGCTGCATAGACAAATATAATTAGTTTGTGTTGCGCTCTTGCCTCACACCCTCGACACTCCTTTAAGGATTTCCAAACCTCCTCCCCGCACGTCATCTACCTAACGATCCTTCCTTTCCGAGATCTTCCTTACGACTTAGGCTTCGTTTGGTTCGGCGGTGAGGGAGCACCCGGCGGGTCGAAACCGGGCATTGGAACCGGAGGGGGAGAAACGGGGGTCGAAACGGAGCGGATCGGGACTGTTTCCTCCTTTCTGCGGGAGCAAACGAAGCAAACGGGACGGCGGGTCATTTGGTTACCCGCTGCCTAGCGGCGTTTGCTCCAAACGGCACCCGAAAATGCAGAACAAGCCTTACTCTACACTCCAGCTCGATTCTCTAAGCAGGCCATTCATGCCAACCCGAGTCATAGATAGCAGGGTCCTGCTCTTCACCTACTCATTTCATGTCCGTCACTTTCTACATGAACGGCCGTGAAGAACTACCTCTCACAGTCAACTCCTTCTCTAGCTACATAGATTGCACGAAACAATCTTGCTTGGCATCTAGATTATCGTGCGGAAGATTCACACCCTCCTCATTTGTTGTCCGCCTCCACTGTTGATGACACTTGTGACTCTAGATCCGACAACCATTAACATGCCCCTCTAGAAGTATTGCATAGCCAGCATTCTTTTTCCAGACCACCTACAACCCCAATCCAAATAACTTCGTCGACCACCAATCCGAGTAAGTGAATGCCTACATTTCAGATGTCACTGAGATCGTCCTTCATGTGCCCAAGCTTACTACTGCACACTACTTGGGCAACTTCTTCCACGCATTTGTGCTCGCTTCAGAGTACACAACTCCTCCACATTAATGTCACAGAGCATTCACGCTTCCTGGAAGAGGAGTTAAAAGGCATACTACAGCACTCATACATGATCCCTCCACTTTGTCGCACTGATATTCCTCCTATACCCCATCTGTGTTCCACCATTAGAGCATCCCTAAAGCATAACCAAAATGCAAACTGCCACCATCTTTGTATCCCCAACCACCCATTCACCTATACTTTAATGGAAACTGAACCCAGAACTCTAGCGCTTTTCCCACTAAAAGTGTAAGACCTTGAACTCGTAAATTCATAAAGTGCATTTAAAAGCTTAATTCAAATAAATCAACAAAGCTAAAAAAACCTCTCTAAAGATGATAGAAATTGGGGGATGAGTATCAATGCACCTTTTTTTCCCATGAATTTTCCTATTATTAAATTAATTCATTATTTTGCTTTATGCAACAGTATGCCTTTGAGTTATGTATTCCAGAAGGAATTTAGATTGGGCCGGTTATGGGATTTTTGTTTGGCATAGCTGAGTTAATTACTGAGTTGAACTTTTCCCTCTTTACTAGTTGTTCCCTTGAGCCGGTTGTATGAATATTTCTCGGTATTTTAAGTATTAATTGATAAGATGATGTAATAGGTATAAATACCCGAAGATGGGTAAATAAGAAATTAATTGCCCTCATTTCGATTTGGTATCAGAGCACGATTGAGTTTTCGTTCCAGCATGTCGTGCTCGTCTCCTTCCCGCACACTAGGTTGGTCTCCGCCGTAGTCGAGCGCCTCCTTCCCGCGTTTATCTCCTCCGTTGATCATCTTCGTGCGTGCTCCAGTCTCACTCCTGTATGTCTCCTGTTCGCTAGAATTAGTCTCTCCCGCAAACGTCATTTCCGATCCCTCAACGGACGTCAGAAATGGGAATCTGAGCATTTTCAGGCGTCGACAATGCTGCATGCCCGTGGTATGGTCTTGGATCCTGATGCACTAGCTCCCGATCGGGTCTCCAGCGAGAAGATGGCGGTGGTGATAGTGGAGGTTGCGGACAGCTGCCTACTCATGCTCAGCGACTTGGAGTGCACCACGATCGTGACGATGGATCAACAAAAATCGTGAGGGTGGATCAGCGACAGTCATGAGGATCTAGATTACACAACTTTGGATTGTTGAGGGAAGTTTTTTTCATTTAAGATCGAGAAATTAGTTTCCAAGATGGTGAAATTAGTTTCCAAGATGGAGCAATGTCAATAAGCTTAAACTTGAGAGGGTTTCTGATCCCGTATCGAGCTTCCAGCTCTTTCGAGGATGATGTCGTCCTTGATGACAAATAAGCATTCCTCGAGGAAAAAACAATCTTACTTTTATCGGGTTGGGAGGTTGGCACCAGACTATCTCCTGATAATCTCTCCTATCGGATGGGAAGTGTGTTCGGGGGATCGTCAGCCAACATGCAAGGGGAAGCTGATCTCGGTTGTCATGCAGAGGCTTGAACTTAGGAGTAAGCATTATAAACCTGACACGTTTGAAGTAAGAATTGAGTTAGGTGAGGCTTCTCCAAATCTGGTACACATTTTCCAATGTACCCAAGAACGTTGTCCCACCATCCGCTCTGGGTTTTATGAGAGTCAAGTCGGAGACTTATTCCCCGACCAGATCGTGGAGGCCACTTTTTTTCAACTTATTCACGTTTGAGATATTTTACAAAGAGTTGCTCGAAGTCCCATGTTTCAGGGTAAGTAAAAAAAATTCATATACATATGAGTATGCATAAGAACCAATCAACGTACCCTTTCCCATCACATGGGGTAGAAACGTTTCAGCTCATCACTGCTCCGGGTGCTTCCGAGTAGTTCCCTCTCGTGGTATGTAGGTAGTACCCTCCATTCTTGAGTGGTTCTTGTATGATGAATGTCCCTTCACAACTCGGGTTGAGCTTCCTGACGGCAATCGATCTTCCTGCAAAATCAACCTTCTTCAACACGAGGTCCACTGCCTAAAACTGCTCGATGCAAACGTGCTTGTTGAATGAAGTGCTTCGCTATCTTCCTCTTTATCTCTTTTTGTACAAGGTCCTGAAACTCTTCGATGTAGTCGAGGGAAAGCCTTTGAGCTTCACGGTTTTCAAGGAACCACTCCACGTCTCATTCTTTCGCGACCACTCTCGGGCACCGAACTTCAAACTCCACTGGAATGAGAACCTAAAACCCACGGGAAAACTCAAAAGGTGTCGCCCCGGTGGCCGAATTAGGAGTGGTTCTCAAAGCCCATAGGACCTAAGGGAGCTGCTCCACCCAATTCTATTTTAGATTATTGACCTTTTCATCAAGAGGTTGATGATTAGCTTGCTTCCGGTCTCAAATGGACCATTGCTTCGAGGATGGCGCACAGAAGCGAATGGAAGATCTGTCCCTAGTTGCTTGCAGCAGTCCGTCATCTCTAGTTGCTTGCAGAAGTCCCTAGTTGTCCCTAATTGTTTGTAGAAGTCCCTAATTGTCTCTGGTTGTTTGCCAGTCTAGAGATGACGGACTTATGCAAGAAACTAGGCGAAATGCCTATTTTTCCAAGTTAGGGTCCTCAACGCTCCGCTGATCCCCAACATCCCGGGCATCCCGCCCTTGGTCATCAGCTCTACCTCTTCAATTTCTTCAACCAACTCCAGCATAGTCATTCCCTCCATGGATTTATCCCCCTCTTCCGCCTCCTCCATCAAGGTAACGGTGCTCACTGCATTTAGATAGCGCTCCCGCGCCGCTCTTGGATCACTTCTGATCCTCACTTGTACGTCCCTCTGAAAGTACTTCAAGCACTAATGGTAAGTAGACAGGACGACTTTGAAGGAGTTGATTAGCGGTGTCTCGAAGATATCAATGTAGCAGCTTGGTGCATTAAAGGTGACGAACTGAAACCAGATCGAAGTCTCGCCAAGAGTTACCAGCAACTCTGCTCCTCCTTCCACATCATTTATCTCTCCTGAGAAGCCAAAGAGGGGACCGTCCGCGGCTATCACCCTACTTGCCTCTACCTCCAGCTCATCGAACGTATTCTTAAAAATAACATTGACTGAACTCCAATTAACCACCAGGATCCGATCGATGATGAAATCTTCCAATGCTGCCTAGATGACGAGGGCGTCATAGAAGGGGTTCTCATTCCCCAGTATGACCTCCTCTGAGAGGATGATCTCTTCGAGCAGGGGAGAGGCTTGGGAGGTGGAAGCGACGGTCCCGCAGTAAATGATATGAAGACTTCCCTTGCGGGAAGCACCTATCCCAGCACCTTCGTGGATGATTCCTACTCTTCCACCTCTCCTCTGCGACCTCCTTGGTCGACCCTGTCCTCATTCCTCCTTCAAACTAGCATTTGAAACACCCACGGCTCGACATGAGTCACCTTCTTGTGCACTTCTCCTCATGCTCCTTCGCCCTCTGCCTAGCCTCCAAAAAGTCTAGACAAGCCATGGTGACGTGACCTTCCACCTAGTGCAGCTCGCAGTAGAGGGGGATTTTCTCTGATTTCTCTAATGATGTTGACTGCCCTGTTTGGCAATCGCCATCGATTCCCTTCATCCTCCTTGTGCCCTCATGGTTGGTGATAGTTATTTTTCCTCTTCCGGGAAAACCTTCTCCCGGGACCTGCTTGGTGGGGTCTTCATGCTATCCTCCACAACAGTCTGTTCCCAGGAACCCGAAACATCTTTTCCTCTCCTCGATTCTCTGGAGCCACAAAGGGCCTCCCTGCCTCTTGCCTTCGAGCCTCCTCCTTTCTCCTTGGCTCCTCCCTCCTACTTGGCTCCTTTCTTCCGGCTTCTTCCCTTATCGCTTCCTCGATTCTTCCTTTGCCCTTGCTCGGAGGCCTCCTCATCTTCCCCCTCTTCTTCTCTGGTTAGCTTCGCCAACTTGGACAAGAAGCTACGGTTCATCGACTCCCCCTGAACGGACTTGTTCTCCCTCCCAATCAGCTCCTCATAGGACATCGGAGGATCCCTGTTGATCTCCAACATGAAAAGGCCCTCCCTTAGACCAAACGTCAATGCCAGTTGCAGAGTGTAGCAATATATCTCTTGGATGTTGAGGACTACCTCCTGAAAACGATCGACGTAATGCCCAAGGGTCTCATACACTCTTTGCATCAGATGAAAGAGGGTCATCTCCTTCTTATTCTTCGAGGTGGCAAATCACGTAATCAACCCTCGACGCAGATCCTCGAAGAAGTAAACGGAGCTCCCTAACAGCCGATAGAACCAGTCCCTAGCCTTCCCTTGAAAGGTGATGACGAAGAATCTGCATTTGAATACATCCGTCATGTTGCAGATGGAAGTTGAGAGATATGAGATATTAGTATTTAATATATAAGATATTTGTATTAACTGTGTAATATTTGTATTCTAAATAGAGCAAACCTTATTTAGGAATTATTGGTGCACACGGATCGATGACGTGTCACCAATTCATATTCCGATGTAATAGTATAAATACCCCCTATGTGGAAGAATAAGATCATCGAAGTTATTATTTCTCCTCCTCATTTCTACTTGGTATCAGAGGGAGGTTCCCTAAAATCCCGTTCGTTCCCGACTCCGCCGTCCCGATCGTTCCCAACTCCGCCGCTCCCGCATCCCCCTCATCCGTCGCCCTCTTCTCCGGCCACCTCCGGCACATCTCGCACAGTCGTCGCCCTTCCCGTCAAGGATGGCGGGCGGCAATGCTGCTGGCTACTGAGAGGGGTGTCGCCGCCGCCCCTCTGTGACGCAGTCGGTCGACTCGATCTTCCAGGCGATCTTCCAAACACCGATTTTTGCATGACGAAGGTGTCTATGCACGGCTAGTCCTTCCAGCGACCCTTCTGCACCGCTGGGCGCCGCCGGCTTCCAGCCCTACCAATGCTAGCTGATCCAAGTCGCCCCCCAGCCGATCCAAGCGGTTCTTAGGCGTCGGGTTACTGTTCCAACATGGAGGCCTCTTCCGTGACGTCACCAGATGTGATTCCTCCTCAAATGAGCGACCCTCCGCGGGCTCATGGCCACTCCGGATCTCTGAAGATCACCATGGTCTCGTTGGAGGACACAAACTACCTTGAATGGTCCCGGGCGGCGCAACATGTCATTCGTAGTCATCAGTTGTTTGGTTGCATTGATGGTACCCGTACGGAACCCCAAAAACGGATCCCTCCTAGAAGAAATGGGATTTCAAAAACTCCTTGGTTGTTTCGTGGCTCCTACACTCTATGTCTCCGAAGGTCTATCGGAGTTACATGTTGATGGACTCTGCCTTTGACATCTGGACCCGCGCCCGTGAGACATACTCGCAAGTGGGCAGCTCGACTCAGGTGTATGAACACACTCGCCGCATTTTGGAGCTGCGGCAAGGGTCTATGACTGTATCGTCTTTTTTCTCGGAGTTCGAGCGTCTATATCAGGAGCTGAACTATTTCTCGCACTTCACCCCTGCGTGCACTGCAGATGCTGTTCAGCTACAGCAGCGGGAGGATCGATTTCGCCTTCATGTCTTCTGATGGGGCTTAATATGGAGTTAGACATGATGCAGACTCATATCCTTCACCGCTCTCCACTCCCATCTCTTCGTGAGGCCTTCAGCATGGTTCTTGGCGATGATGACCGTCGGAAGTCCCGTACTGCTAGTCTTCCTGCTAAACGCTCTGCTTTAACTGGCGCTAGCCGAGGTCCGAATATCAGCCCCAGCAACTCTGGTCCGTCCTGTGATTATTGTGGCCGCAAAGGTCATACTAGAGAGGTCTGTTACAGACTTCACCCTCACCTTGCCCCTCGTGGTCGTGGCCGTGGCCGAGGGCCAGGTCGTGGGGGTCATCGCCAGGGAAATCTCAGACATCATGATGTTGCTTACTCTACAGATGTTTATGACGAGACCACTAGTAATGCCCCCAGACAGCTTACTGCTCAGGAGTTGGACGCTTTCCGCCGTCTACTGCACTCTCAGCCTGATCAACCACCTAGTGCATCTGCTTCCATTGCCTCTATTGTCATGCCAAGTGCTCCTACTACTACAACCTCCTCCTCTGAGTGGGCAATTGACTCTGGTGCCACCCATCACATGACTGATTCCTCCTCAGGTTTTCTCTCTTACACTCCCTTGTCTGGTAAGGACAAGGTTATTTCTGCTAATGGTCTGTTGTCCCCCATTGCTGGCAAAGGACAAATCTCATGTTCCTCTTATATTTCTCTGTCATTTATCCTTCATGTCTCATCCTTTCCACGCAATTTGCTTTCCATTAGTGATATTACTCGCTCTCTCAATTGCTCGGTAACTTTTTTTCTGATTCGTGTGTTTTTCAGGAACCGGGTATGAAGCGGAGCATTGGCAGTGGTAGGAACCGCGGTGGTCTGTATTACTTGGACATGCTGTCATCTCCGGCTCTCTCCTGTTCTACTGTTACAGCTGAAGATGTTCGCCGCTGGCATCGCCGGCTTGAACACCCTTCTCCTATCTATCTTCTGAAACTTTTTCCTGTTTTTCCCCATTTTTGAAACACTTTGTCTGTGATGAATGTGACAGATTTAAACATGTGCGACATAGTACATCACATTTGTCATCTCCATGCAGTACTACTTTTGATATCATTCACTCTGATGTTTGGCGACCATCCCCTGTTGTATCTACCTTTGATTTTTGGTGGTTTGTCACCTTCATTGATTGTTTTTTCTCGCACGACTTGGGTTTACTTGTTACATAAAAAGTAAGGTCCTTGCCTGTTTTCAGCTTTTTCACAAAATGCTTCAGACTGAATTTAAGGGGGTCGTCTGAGTCTTGTGTAGTGATAATGGAGGTGAATATGACGATCGAGGAGCATTTGGCTCATACCTTGCTGATCATGGAATTATCCACCAGACCACGTATGTCCACACTTATACCCAAAACGGTGTCGCCGAACGTAAAAACCAGCACCTATTGGATGTTGCCCGCTGCCTTCTAGGCACTATGCACCTTCTCAAGCCATATTGGGTTGATGCAGTTCTTACTGCTGCTCACCTTATCAATCGGCTTTCCTCAAGTATCCTTGGCTATGTTACTCCTCTAGCACGGTTGTCTACCATGATTAATGTCTATACTTCTCAACTTTTCGCTCGTGTCTTTGGCTGTGTTTGCTTCGTCCATATTCATTCGCCTCACTGAGACAAACTAGACCTGCGGGCTCATCGATGTGTGTTCCTCGGATGCTATTTCACAACTAAAGCGTATCGGTGTTATCATCCTCCCTCTGGTCGTTTATACTACACTATGGATGTTACTTTTCGGGAAGACGAATCATATTTCATGACATCGACTCATGTTGTTCGTCAGGGGGAGAGTCATGTGGATCTTCCCGGTCATGCTGATCTTCCCCTTCCTATCCCTCCGGTTACACCTCCTCTAACACAGCCACTACAGCTCCTTCCACCACAACCTTCTCTATCCCAGGAATATGGACATCCTATCCTTCTACCTGAAGTTCCAATATCATCGACGCTCTTCCCGTTTACAGGCTACCAAGGCTGCACCTCTACCAGTGCCCGCTTGCGACGCAGATCCTGATGATACAGACTTGCATATCCCACTTGCTCAGTTACGTAAGTCTGCATGTACTAATCATCCTATTTCTAATCACGTTGAGTATCATCATCTCTCTCCTGGCCACCAGGCTTTTGTTGCTTCTCTTTCGGCAGTTATTATTCCCAGGACATGGCAGGAGGCCTTGCACATTCCAGTTTGGGCTCAGCCTATGAAAGAGGAGATGGTTGTCTTGGACAAAAATCACACTTGGGATGTTTCTCCTCTTCCTCATGGCAAGAGAGATATTGGTTCAACATGGGTGTTTTTCGTCAAGCAAAATCAAGAAGGGAAGGTCGAACGATACAAGGCACGGCTAGTTGTTCAGGGGTACGCTCAGACTCATGGTGT
The DNA here is from genome assembly GCA_039583875.1 of Platanthera guangdongensis. NCBI lineage: Eukaryota > Viridiplantae > Streptophyta > Magnoliopsida > Asparagales > Orchidaceae > Platanthera > Platanthera guangdongensis. The sequence continues at coordinate 113,875,812 of CM077162.1, forward strand.
GGACTACCAGGAGACATTTGCTCATGTGGCCAAGATGGACTCTATTCGGGTACTATTGTCCGTCGCAGTGATTATGAGTTGGGAGGTCCTTCAATTGGATGTCAAGAACGCGTTCCTCCATGGTGACCTCGAGGAAGAGGTCTATATGACATTTCCTCCTGGGTTTAGTAAAGAGGATGCAAAAGGCATGGTCTGCCGGTTACTGAGATCCTTATATGACTTGAAACAGTCCCCAAGAGCATGGTTCGGCAGATTCCTCAAGAATATGCTTAAGTTTGGTTATAAGCAGGCGCAAGCAGATCACACTATGTTCATTCGAAGACAAGATCAGAGTGTTGTGGTTCTTATACTATATATGGATGATATTGTCATCACCGGTAATGAAGCAGAAGAAATTGCAAATCTCAAGTCTCTTTTGGCTGCGGAATTTGAGGTAAAAGACTTGGGAAGGTTGCGATATTTTCTAGGGATAGATGTGACAAGATCCAATCAAGGTATCTTCATATCTCAGCGAAAGTATGTCTTTGATCTGCTACAGGAGACAGGTATGCTTGGATGTGTTCCTGCGAGCACCCCAATGGAAGAAAATCATGGTATCTGTGAAGATGGTGACAGTGACCGTGCTGATGTCACCCGCTATCAGAGATTAGTTGGAAAACTAATATATCTATCTCATACTCGTCCAGACATGACATATGTCGTGGGCATTTTGAGCAGATACATACATGCTCCTCGTGTTAGACACCAAGAGGCAGCTTAGCGGGTGTTACGATACTTAAAGAAAGCTCCTGGTCGTGGACACCTGTTCACCAAGAATGATCACTTGAGGATAGAGGTCTTTACTGATGCTGATTGGGCAGGATGTCGTGATGATTGGAAGTCCACTACGGGTTATTGTTCCTTTGTTGGAGGAAACCTGGTGACATGGCGCAGTAAAAAGCAGAATGTAGTGGCCAGATCGAGTGTCGAAGCATAGTATCGTGCGATATCACAAGGGATGTGTGAAGGTCTGTGGCTTCGTACTATTCTACATTACTTGGGGTTTACTGATACATCTCCATTCTCCCTATTCTGCGACAATAAGGCGGCTATAAGCATAGCCCACAACCCTGTTCAACATGACAGGACAAAGCCTGTCGAGGTGGATCGGCACTTTATCATAGATCAATTGGATAAGAAAACAGTGGTCACTCCTTTCGTCCAATCAAAATATCAACTACCAGATGTGTTCACTAAAAGCTTAGGAAGTGACATTTACTGATGACATCAGAAAACTGGGCATGACCGACATCTTACATCCGACTTGAGGGGGAGAGTTGAGAGATATGAGATATCAGTATTTAATATATAAGATATTTGTATTAACTACGTAATATTTGTATCCTAAATAGAGCGAACCCTATTTAAGAATAATTGATGCACACGGATCGATGACGTGTCACCAAGTCGTATTCCGATGTAATAGTATAAATACCCCCTATGTGGAAGAATAAGATCATCGAAGTTATTATTTCTCCTCCTTATTTCTACTATGGACACCACGTCCTCAAACCATTGAAGGTGATGGATCAGATCGTCTCTTCCTGAATAGTAACACAAAGCGGGTTCTCTGAACCCCTCGTGAACTAGGGCTGAGAGGACCTCATCACAGAATGGCATCCTCCCAACTTGTCAGCGATCTGTGCGTTGGCGAGCGCCAAGCTCGCCCAAGCGAGTTTCTACATACCTTTCTGGATTCTCCCCCTCGCAGAAACGGACCACCTAAGAACATGTCAGGTAAATAGCGATTGCACAAGTCGGTCTGACTACTCCAGCATTGCCTCCTTTCTTGCTAGCCTAGATGACCCTCCCTCCTCCAAAGGAGTCACGCGACGAGGGGTGGACGTCGTGACCTCCGCGCAAGTATGCAATGATGCTCGCAAGGTATCCTCGATATATTGCGCGAAGTCGTTGATATCAGCTCGGGTCACATACTTGCATGTCCCCGACGAGTTGGCAACTACTCCTTGCTCGCCTCCTTCAACCATTTTGTTTATCACTGGACTTTCCTCTTCGGGCAACAGTCCATGCTCACCGCACCATAGTGTTGAAGCCAAGAAAATTTTAACTCCTAATGTTCGGGCTAGAAGGTAGCTTGAGACTACTTATCCCGCGCGGCCTCGCTACTCGGATCCAAAGGCTGGAGAGAAGAGGAAAGAAATGGCTACAAAAGGACGCCAGACACTTCAGCAAGGAGGTTGTAACGCCCCCGAATTTTCGGCAATTATTTAAGTCCTCGTTTGGCGTTACGTTGGCGCATTCCCGGCTCGTGCCGTTGTTAGAGTACCTCGTTGGGTGTTCGTAGAGTTTTTAGCCTGTGGTATGGTTTCCCCAGCTAGCCGGCGTCTGATTTGGAGGCCCGGCTGAGCCTCTTAGGGAATCCCTGTACTTTGGCTTTGGGCGAGGTTTGCCCAAGTGTGTGGTCGTCGGAGGTTGTGTCCGACTTCGCCGATGTTTTCGTAGCCCGAGTGTTTAGCTACGGTGCGGATTTGGTCGGAATCCGAGAACATTAGTTTTCGCGCCTTTTCGACGGTCGCTAGTTAGCGAGCCGTCATTTATGTGAGCGTATTTGCATGTTTACGCATTTAGGGCATAACGAGCGATTTGGGCGTGTCGTTGCGTAATTGCACGTGCACGTGCTTGCAAGGTTTGTAAGTTGTACGTGCGCGTGCGTGTGCTTGCGTCCGGGGTAGAAAATTTGTGTGCGCGAATGCATGTTAATAGACGTGTACATGTATTTTAGTGCTTGTAACTAGTGTGGTTAGCGGTTGTCTTAGTCAATTAATAAGTATATTTATATGTGTGTATGAATATATATATATGTGTATTTATGTGTATGTATAAATATATATATATGTGTGTATTTATGTGTATGTATAAATATATATATATATATATGTGTATTTTTGTGTGTGTGTAAATATATATGTGAGAGTGTTGGTGTGCAAATATATAAGTATGTGTATGTAAATAATAGGTTTATATATATATATTCATATGCAATCGGTTAGGTTAGAAATCCCCCCCAAACCCGTCGGCTGCCTGGAACCCGAGCGGAAGAAGGAGAAGCGGCGGAAGCCCCCGCAGCCCCCGTTCGCCGGCCCAAATCAGCCCGGATCTCCAGTTCGAGGCCGGATCCGGACTCCTCCAGTCAAGATCTCCATTCCAAGGTATCTATCTTGAGATTTCCTCCATGTTCTTCCCGGTCGGATCTCTTCATCTTCAGTTTTTCCAAGCAGTAATGGAGATTCCTACCCTAATTTCTGTTCAGGTTCTCCTTGTGGTTGAGTTTGCGGGCCGATTGGGTGCTGGCCGGTTCCTCCTAGCCCGAATTTTGTTTGTTTGTCCAGGTTTCCTAGACCCGCTGCTGGCCGAATCCTCTCCTAGGACCAAGGCAAGTACTCTCTCGTCAAAGAAAATTTTCTTCATGCTAGATTTGTTACTTAATCCATGAGAAATTTTTGATATGATTTCAGCACTAGGAAATTCTTGATAGTATTTCAACATTGGAATTTTGGTATGGTTTCGGCACTAGAAAATTTTGAGGTGATTTCATTGTTATTAATGGCAAGGATTTTATCGTAGTTGCCCCTTGGTTGCCCCAAAGAAAATCGGCTCGGTATCGAGGCCACCCAACCCTCTTGTTATTGTTTTTTCTTTTTGGTGTCAATTCACTTGTTCGCATTAGTGTTAAGCCCCTTACTAATGTAGGTGTCGAACCACCCAAGTATAGTGTTTATGAGATGTAGTAAGCTAAATGTGTACGGTGGTAGTAGGTTAACTTTAAGGTTTTAGTTGGAGGTCAAGCTACTTTGTCGTATTTAATATCACATTATCGGAACGCGTTTAGTATCAACATACTTACCTAAACTAGGATTCGCGTCACCTTCAATTTAATTGTGTCAACCCTCTTGCTTGGGCGAAGTCGATGTTTAGTCCGTTGGTATGAATATAAGACTCTTAGGTGGGTCGCTCTAGAGTGCTTAGGGTTCAGTGTGACTTCTTGGTGGTTCATGGAACCACTAGTGAGGGCTTTCCCGAGTCACGTAGTGCTGGAGTAGGATGTGATTTTGAGGTGGGTCGGACCGATGCCGCCACCCTTGTTTTACTTCTTGTCTTATTGAGACAATGTGAGCTGTTTGGTTGAGTTGGACCGATGCCACCACCACAGCACCTTGAGATGTTTAGGCCTGTGAGACGTGGTTGGACCGTTGCCACCAGTCTAGGCCCTTTTTTTTCTGACCTTTTTGTCCATCTCCAGTACTAGGTTACTCTTTCTGCTCTAGCTTTATACCTGGATTTATTACTTTGCTAATCCTTCATGCAGATATGTGAGAGGCTTGACCTCACCCGTGCACTTGGTGCACCCCTTTTTTTTGCTCACTCATGGCGAGTATTCCTCTTTCACTTGTTTACTTTAGCTCTTACATGTTTCACTTCTTTCTTATGCTATTGTTCATTTCCATATTTTTATATTGCTTTGCTGAGGCGTTCTTTTCTTTGAATGCCTCAGGTTCAGGTTTATAGCCGACTGTGCGGCTAGGGTTCTTCTGGAGGTTGCTAGTGTTGTAGCTGCTGCTGAGTTTCTTTTCCTCACTCATGCGAGGTAGTTACTTTAGACTTGTAGTACAGATATACTTACTCACCAGTGGGTTCGTGTCAGTTGTTGGCGCCCACTGGTGGTTTCTCTTTTAGATGCTTTGTACTTTGCTTATACTGCTAGATTTCCTGTTTTGGAGTTTATTCAACTTGCTTCTGGGATGATTTATGTTAGGTTGCTAGTTACTTTAAAACCTATAAAAGAAAATAACTATTATATCAAAAATATAGGCATCATGCTTTCCTTTCTAAAAAACTTAATCACTATTTTCAAACCGCGTAAAAAGGGTATTTCCTATATATAATATATAAATTAAATCTAGGGTTTTGCATAGCCTTAGGCGTCCCCTGGGGACGCGTAAGCACTCTCTTAGGATGTTAAAAAAATGAATAAAGTATTTTCCGCTACGTATAAGTATAATTTTGAAAGGGTGGACTAGTTGATCCACGAAGCCGAGGGATACGGCCTCAAAAATATAATTGGTTTTTCACATCATTCAAGTTTTGAACTTTCTTAGTCTTAGCATTTAGTGGTTGCCTGAGCGTCGACAGTTATCCCCTGTCCGACGTGGCATCACAACGCGCGTTTTCTTCTACTCTGATACTTCTAAAATTTCGGAGAAAATGCGTGTTGTGACAGAGGTCTTATCACGTATCACGAAGTTTTGGAGATACTTCCCTTCCACAATCAAAAATGGATGGGCGAAGGTACGAGGAAGGCACCACTCAACCTGTATGTAATGAACAGGAGGGGGATTGAAGACTTGAATACTGCACAGGTTGTCTCTGATGCGCTAATGGCAAGGGCACCGGTCGCTCAAATAATATAAAAAGGGAAGAATTTCCCCGAGTATCGATCTCGAAGAAACGCAAGTTAGGGCGCGCGATTCTATCGTTTGGAAAAATGATTATAAGGATTTCAAATGAATAAAGAGCTTTGATTTGGGTTTTGAAAATAAACAAAAAACTAACTAAACTAATGCAGGTTGCAATCACAGCATCGCTAGGTGGATAGGGGTTATGCAGGCCGCTATTGACTGCTTCGGTAGGCTGATGGGCGAGAAGCAAGCGGATGAAATGGTTTACAACGGCGGATTGAGGGTCGAGAGCACCTCTTCGCAATGCACGCCACTAGCAATTGCTAGTGCGGCCACACTCACTATGGCGGGATGGAAATGAGATGGAGGTGCTCCACACTTGCACAAACCACAACGAATTTTCACATAGATATAAAAATTAACATTAGAGCAAAATTAGGGTTTAACAAATATCGATCCACACAACCAAACAATCAAGAAGAAATTAACTACAACAAGGAGGGGGAGAGATTACAAGCAAAGCACGAAAACTCGTCGAAGGTTCACAATAGGAATCAAGGGTTGTCAATCATTGTCCGTGCTCGGGCTTATATTGTCGTCCGGGGTAGAGAAGGGTTGTCAGCTGCTTCTAGTTGACCCGTCTTCTCCGTCAATAATCTACGGCCACGACTTCGCCGAAAAATGGAATTTTGGATAGGATCTTACAACCTCGTTGCTTGGTAAACCCGTTCTCTCCTCTGCATTAGTAAGAAATGATGTTTTCACTTAATTAATTCATGGACTTGTCGTTGCGTTCTTTATATTATTAATATCGTTTATCCATAAATCGTTGAATGTTTTTATGCTTGTGGCCGTATAATTCTCGTGACTGAATCGAACCATAAGGCGCGATGAAATTCCACTGGAGCGAAAATTAACGAAATTTTAACGTCCAAAGCGATGAGTTGATTAGTGCGCGCGAAAATTCAGTTTTGGCCGTTCGGCCCACGTGATTTCTTTAAAAAATCAAAACCCTAATTATCTACTTTCGTTAAAAGTAGTTTTTAAATCAAAACTTAATTTTTTTTTAAACTATAGATTTGAGCCTGCATCACAAACATTCCTCCTGGGCATGGTTCGACAAATTCAGTAGGATTGTGCGAGAGGTTGGTTTTACTCGAAGCTCGGCAGACTTCTTTCTGTTTAATCGACATCACACAACAGACACTGTTCTCCTCTTAGTGTATGTCTACGACATCTTAATCACAGGCAATGACTCAAAGGGAATACAAATGATCAAACAGCACCTGAGCTCTGTTTTTCAAACAAAATATCTGGCGAACCTCTGATACTTTCTCGGCCTTGAGATCGCGAGACGTCCGAATGGTCTTGTCCTATCTCAACGGAAGTACTGTCTCGACCTGCTTTAGGATGTCGGTTACTCTGGATGCAAGCCGACCAAAACTCTCACGGATGTCAATCATAAGCTTTGTGTTGGGGTCTCAGATACAGATCCACTTCTTTCAAATCCAGAATACTATTGGCGTCTTGTTGGAAAACTGATTTACCTGACGGTCACAAGACTGGACATATCCTTTGTTGTTGGGGTTGTCAACCGGTTTGTGCACTCTCCTCAGATGTCTCCTCTACAGGTCGTCGAACACATCCTGAGATTCCTAAAAATAGCCCCTGGTCAAGGGCCGGCATACAAAACCTCTTCTACTCCTCCAACTATGGTTGCGTATTCAGATGCTGATTATGCTGGATCCCTGGATGAACGGCACTCTACCAGCAGATTTGGTACATACTTGGGAGGACATCTTGTTACCAGGCGCAGTAAGAAACAAGTTGTGGTTGCTCGATCTTCAGCTGAAGCTGAGTACCGTGGAATGGCATCTGTTGTATCCGAGCTTACATGGCTCGAAAGTTTCCTAGGAGACATGAGAGTAAAACTTTCCTCACCAGCTACCTTACTCTGTGATAATCAAGCTGCTATACACATAGCCAAGAATCTGGTCTTCCACGAAAGAACAAAACACATTGGAGTTGATTGTCACTTCATTCGAGAGAAAGTTCAAATGAAGAAACTGGAATTGAGACATGTTCCGGCTACTGACCAAGTTGCGGATTTTCTTACTAAGGCCCTGCCTAGTACTCTATTCAATAAGTTCTTTTGCAAGCTTGGTGCCAACGACTTGTACACTCCAGCTTGCGGGGGAGAGTTAGAAAAGACATTGCAAAGGCTCGCCTAATGGCCCATTTGGTCTTTCTTTTTCTCTTGTTGTATTAGTCTCACACCATGTATATGGGACTTCTCTCTCCTTCTCCCTCCTATATATACATACTCATACATTGTATTTACATATTGAACAAGGATATACAAGGTTTACTGGTTTTACTTCATTGATCGTGCTCTTTTCTACAAGATTGATAAAAAAACTACTATGTTAGGGAAGAAAGATGCATATGTGCGTGATCCAAATTTAACATAACCTTCCCTAAAGAGCAAAAATATCCACACCTGCTCAATAAAATCAGCCCAACAGCCCTGATGAACAATATATAACAAAATGAATAATCATCCAACACATCTAGCACAAAAATGGGCGAAAACGATAAGAACAGCAGTGTGAAAACACTATATAAATATTACTCATCAGTGCGGACGGTGAAGTATCGGCTATCGAAGATGATTCCTGTATAAGGTGAATAATAAGGATAAGGAGAAGGATGTCAAGAAGGGAAACTGTAGGAGTGGTTCTTCTATTTGCATTGTGCAGAGTAAAAATAGGAGACAAAGTAAGTGAAGTTGTGATTGCCACGAGAGTTGTAATCGTCTAAGATTGATCAACGCATTTGTTGGAGAGTCATCATCTCCGCTACGAAGAAAGGAGAAATCGGTGTTGAGAAGGCAGCGGTTAAAGAACGTGAGTCTGTGGGCATTGCTCTGTAGTTATTGAAAGAGGGAGCTGATGAAAACTACCTGAATGGAAAAAAGCGCTCAAACGGGGAGGGGGGATACGTGTTAAAATGAGATTAATGCATTGAGATGCACCGCATCACTATATCAGAATGTTCAAAGAAAGCATGATTCAAGTAAAAAGGTAACAGCATTATCATAAAATCCATTACAATTTAGATAGTATATTAACTTTGGAGGCATACATCAAGATTTTAATAAAATTATACAAGACAATTGAGTCCAACAATATTGGGTCTGATTAAAAGTTGAGCACTAAGAACGAAAGAAGATTTGCAGGACATTCTTGTTGCAAGATTTCTGGCAATTAACAGCGCAAACTGACCAAACAAGAGATGAGTCCTTAAAAAATACAAATGCAGGGCTAATTTAGACTATTGTTGACTTGAATTTGACTGAAAAGGCAAAGCATACATAAGCTAATAATATAGATTAATAAAAAAATAACTAGTTACATGAAAATGAAAACATTCCATGTCAAATTATCATGTTCCACATGTACATTTTTCATCGGAGGTCATGCCAATGGATTAGCTCTTCCGGAGACAAATGTGTGCAAGCTATAATTTGTGTGTGTGCGTGTGGGTGGGTGGGGGGATTTACCAGTCAATAAAGTTTAATCCCCTAATTGCAACTTCTTCAATTGCCTCTCGTACATCAGGCTTCCATAATGTATCTTCATTGTTTTTAATCTAAAGAAAATCTCATTTACAAATAAGTATCAAAATCATAACCACATATAATCAAGTGTGTACAGCATTCACCAGTGAAAAATCAACCGCAGGGAAAAGTTTCTGATATTCACTTATAGCTCTCCGCTTATCACATGGGTGAACACCCTGAAAAAATCAAGCACTCGAAAGTTCAGAGATAAAAAAAACTATAGCCATCACGGGAAACATTAAAAAATGGAATTTAGTACAACATTCCAAATTTCATTTGGATATAATGTTAATAACCATTGTTCTAAATCCTCTCAACAACATAACAAACGTGAGGTGAGCACAGGAAAGCAATGATTTAAAATAAAAAAAAATCCCTAGTCCGGCTGGACTGAATAAAATCATAATGAACCATTTGAAACTGTTAAAAACCAAGATTAAAAGTCTCATTGTACATTTTCTCTTTTTTGTATTTTGTTTCACATCTACAAGTGTAAATTCTTCTTTATTTATTCTACATAAAGAGGGGAGCTCTCATGTAATAATTTAGATATTTTTGAATAATAAATATTTATATTTCAAACTCTCACACGGTATCAGAGTCAGGCGAAATCACTAGCTAATCTCCTCTCGTGTGAATACCCTGGTCTCGCAAAGCCTTTCCGGTCTCGTGTGAACACTCCCGGCCTCACATAAAAGCCCACGCGGTCCCTACATCCACCTGTTGTGAAGTCTCAAGCTCGCATGATTCCGCTCTCGCTAAGTTCACCTAATCCAACCCCTGCTATTCTCGACCAGGCAGAGCCCACTGAGCCCACCAACTCAATAGTGATTAATGACCAAGCACACCGCTTCTTCATAAACCACAACCAAGCAAAGTTCACAAAAATTCCATCCCTCCACGGGATAATTATAGGGTTTGCTGAACTTCTCTGCTCCGTCCAGAAATCAGCAAGCTTTAGCCACCTCCCACATGTTCTCCTAGTGGAATGCAAAACTCAATGATTAATTCATTAGGAGAGTGGTTCCTTACTCTTATATACTTGAGTAAGGGAAACCTAAAGACAAAGTAAAATTACAACACTACCCCGACCTGAACATAACATATTATAACTCTCCCCCTTAAGTCGGACAGAAGATATCAGTCATCCCAATTTTCTGGATATCATCGGTAAACACATCACACCTCAAGCTTTTGGTGAAGACATCGACGAGCTGATCCCTGGAGTGAACAAACGGAGTAACAACTGTTTTCTTATCCAAGTGGTCCTTAATAAAGAGTCGATGATCCACTTCGATGTGCTTTCTCCTGTCGCGCTGGACCGGGTTATGAGCAATACTAATTGCAGCCTTATTGTCACAAAATAAGGAGAAAGGAGTTGTCACAGGAAAGCCTAAATCCTGTAACACGGTACGCAGTCATAATCCCTCACCTAAGCCTTGAGCCATGGCACGATATTCTGCCTCTGCACTTGACCTGGCCACCACATTCTGCTTCTTGCTCTGCCACGTCACGAGGTTACCACCAACGAAGAAGCAGTATCCTGTTGTGGACTTCCTGTCATCCTAGCAACCGGCCCAATTAGCGTCAGTAAAAACCTCAATCTCCAACTTGTTGTTCCTAGAGAATAGGAGGTCACGACCAGGAGCTTTCTTCATATACTGTAGTAGACAATACACCGCTTCCTGATGTCCAATTCTAGGAGAATGCATATATCTGCTAAGAATAACAACTGCATATGAAATGTCGGGACATGTATGGGATAGATATATAAGTTTTCCGACCAATCTTTGGTAATGTGATACATCAGCATGATCACCATCACCATCTTCACCAATCCTGAGATTTTCCTCCATAGGGGTGTTCGCAGGAACACAACCAAGCATACCAGTTTCCTTTAGGAGATCCAATATATACTTCGGTTGGGATATAAAGATACCCCGCTCCGATCTAATCACTTCGATGTCTAGGAAGTATCGCAATCGTCCCAAGTCCTTCACTTCAAATTCAGCCGATGGGAGGGTCTTGAGGTTGACGATCTCCTCTGTATCACGATGTCATCCACGTGGACAATGAGGACCACAACACGCTGTTCATGTCTCTGGATGAACATGGTATGATCTGATTGGGCTTGCATGTACCCAAACTTGAGCATTGTTGTGAGAAATCTTCCAAACCAAGCCCTTGGAGATGGTTTCAGGCCATATAATGATTTCCTTAGGCGACAGACGAGCCCTTCAGATTCTTTCTTCACAAAACCAGGAGGGAATTTCATGTACACCTCCTCCTCAAGCTCATCATGGATAAACACATTTTTCACGTCCAGTTGATGAAGTTCCCAGTCAAGACATGCTGCACATGATAACAAGACCTGAATAGAGTCCATTTTTGCTACAAGAGCAAAAGTCTCCCGATAATCAACTTCTTAAGTCTGGGTGTGTCCTTAAGCGACAAGACGTGCTTTGTACCGTTCCACCTTGCCATCTTGGTTCTGCTTAACCGAGAAGACCTACCTGGAACCTATAGCTTTCTTTCCTGGAGGGAGAGCGGAGATGTCTCACGTATGATTTTTGTCCAAGGCGGACATCTCATCACGCATAGCCTGTGTCCAAGTCGGTATAGTCATTGTTTCCTGCCATGTTTTGGGAATAACAACTAGAGAGAGATGAGACAAAAGTCTGATAAATCGGAGTAAGATGGCTATAAGACACATGATTAGAAATCAGATGTTGCGTGGAAGTAGTTTTATCCTTTTTCAGCAAGGCAAGAGGCATATGCAGGTCGACATCATCAAAATCTGAGTCCGAAGTCGGCACTGGTAGAGGCGGAGTGGAGGTGACCTGTGTACCTGAACGGCGGTGGTATACATGGGGAAAAGGAGAGATCATAGTAGAGGAGTCCGGAATTGGGATAGGAGGAGCTATGGGAACATCCGTAGAAGGAGGTGAAGGAATAGAGGAGAAGGACGGGAGAAGAGGCAGAGGGACAGAAATAACATCATCCGTAGTAGATCTACTCTCCCCATGACAAAGAACATGAGTCAAGGATGGAAAGGACTCCCCCTCACGGAAAGTAACATCCATGGTGCAGAACATACGCCGGGAAGGAGGGTGATAACAACGATGTCCTTTGGTCGTGGAGGAAGAGCCAAGGAAGACACAACGTTGAGCCAGAAGGTCAAGTTTGTCACGTTGAGGTTAGTGCACATGCACGTAACATACGCACCGAAAAACACGGGGTGGCAAATGGAAAGTATGAACCATGTTAGTGGTAGAGAGACGGGCTAGAGGAGTAGTAAAGGAGAGAACACGAGAAGAAAGACGATTAATAAGATGTGCAGCAGTAAGCACCTCATCTCCCCAATATGGTTTAGGAAGATGCATCGTCAAGAGGAGACAACGGGCAACCTCCAGGAGATGCCGATTTTTTCGTTCGGCCACAACGTTCTAAGTAGATGTGTAAGCACAAGTTTTCTGGTGGATGACACCGTGAGAGGTGAGGTACGCGCCAAATGAACCACGATCGTCATACTCCCCCCATTATCACTTCGAAGAACACAGATAGTGGCATTAAATTGATTTTTCACCATGTTATTAAAGATTTGAAAACATGAAAAAACTTCACTTTTCTTTTTTAATAGATAAACTCATGTAGTACGCAAGAAAGAATCAATAAAGGTGACGAACCATCGAAACTCAGTCAACGATACAACGGGGGATGGCCCCCAAACATCAGAATGTATAACATCAAAAGGGTGCTGATGTAGGACGCCGCGTAGGGTTTACGCGTCTGTCGGCTTTTTCTAGGAAACTCTAATGCATGTGATATGTGATGAACTTGCGCAACGAAATTTGAGCGAAATTTGCACGAACTTTAAAAATGAAGGAACTAGATTTTAAAGCACAAAATCACTATTTTGTTTAAAAATAATTTTTCTTAAGAAAAGTGATTCAAATTAAATCCGGGGAAGGAAGCTCGTAACTTTCGTTCTGTTCCCCTTGTCGTAGCAAAACAGAAATTGTGAACTCCAAATACGTTTCCTTTTGAAATTTTCGACGTAGCGTTTGCTGACAAAATTCAGGCGAAAACCCAGCAAGAATCTACATATCCTAACGAGAAAACTTAGACACACACAAAGGAAGGAGAAAGAAACAATTTCCCACGGAAGAGGCGTCTTCCGTAATTCGAAGTCGATGGCGATCACGCGAGGAACTCCTCGTCACCTTCGTTCTTCGCTCCGAGGTGGGCCGCTATCACATACGGGCACCAAGAAATTAAAGCGCTCCCTCACACAAGGTGGTTCCACGGAATCACTCAATAAGTAAGGAAAGACACAAACTAACAAACTAAAATTCACTCGCTCTCACACTAGAGGCTCCACGAAATCTCAATCACTCGCGGTGACTCCACGAAATCTCTAGCTACTCTAACAAAATAATTCCTAACATGAGAACCAAACACTCAATCTCCTAACTGACCGTAGCAATATGATTCTCACGACAACTAACAGGTTTCACTATTCATTAACTCCCTCTCGGGTGAAGGCTAACAGTAACCCAGATTTCAGCCTCACGTTCAACAATATTGAACAAGAATAGTAAGTTTAATATTATTGTTCATCACTATTAAAAATCGAAATCAACAACAGTATTTCACGGGAGCAAACTCAAATGCTAAATCACTGTTCATCATCTCTTTCTAACAGAAAACCAAGGCGATAATCTCACAACAACACAAACATCAACCAAATACAGGACTCAAAGGATCAAGCACACTCCTAATCTCTAACTCCTACAGCTACACGAATCATACATCCAAGAGCAACAATCCTAAATTTTCAACTACTATTCATCGTCTCCCTCAATGGACGGCAAGAGTACATTTCATTTTTTTTTAATCAACATTCACCCCCCCCCCCCCACCTGATTTCCTCTCCTTCTTTTATAGGGCAGCCTGCAGGTAGACGTGAGGGCAGAAGAGACCGTCGAAGCCGAAGGAGGAGGACGATCGTGGCCTGGACATGGATGCCTGAGTCGAAACCACGGAACCGTCGGGCTCGGTTGCAGAAACCGTCGGAGGAAGGATCATGGGGGCGTGTCGGAACCCTGGCGTCGTGGTCATTGGTTGGATTCCCGAAGGATGTGGAGGCATCGTGTGTGCAGCAAAGTGGCAGAGGAAGAGGCGTGCTGCCTTCTTGTTGCGTGCATCTCAAGATCGGGGAGATGAACAGGGAACCGGGCCGACTTCTTTGCGCTGCTTTTCTGAACCGAAGTTTAGTCCAATTAAACATATATATATATTATCATTTGTATATTTATATATATATATATATATATATGTGTATGTATATATACATATATAGGTATTTTGTATATATATGTATATATAATAGTAGAGAAAATAAAACTCTAAGCAGGGCTACGCGCGCAGGCGTGCAGTAACATGACTACGCGCACAGGCATGCAACCACTAAAATTGATAACATAAAACTTGCAAAAATAAAATGCAATAAACATAAACTGAAAATGAGATGTCGGGCATTCTTCGGTGATCTGACCTAGGTTGGCATCCACCAACTCTCCCTCTCTCCAAATCACTCATCTCTGGTGAGTGCTTCAAGCGGTAGTACGGGAGAAGGTCAACATCTATGCCAATGAACCAAAGATCTCTGAAAACCAATACCAGTAGTGGTCACTGTCCAAATATGTGCTCGGGAACTGGAATAGAATAATCTCCTGGTGTCTCATGCTCAACCTGAAACTGGTAGTGAAAACAGACAGAAATACGATAGAAGTGTCAGCAGCGGAATGAAAATCAGAGTGTCCTGAATGTGGCTCTTCACTCTCACTCAGCAACCCAGAAGAAACAACTAGAGGAGAAGGCAATGGAGATTCTAAAGACTCAAACGAGTAATCGTAGAATTAAGCCAGATTGGCTACGTTAAAAACAGGATTTGCTCCCCAAACGGAAGGCATCTCAATTTTATACGCATTTTGCCCAATCCGATTTACTGCTCAAAAGGGCCTAGTTCTACGGTAGCTAGCTTTTTTACGGCACCAGAAGGTAACCGTTCCGGATCTAGCTGAACCATAATCAAGTCAGTCATTTTAAAACTATTAGCTCTTTTATGCTTTTGTTTTAAAATTGAGTTGCATACAATCATAAATACTATGCACTTTTCTGCTCAAAAACCTTTTATGCAAATCATGCAAATGTCATAAATGAACTACTAATACGACTAAGCCCACTAATTGATGGTCTCAGATACTAAGAGCAACTCCTGAAAGAGATACATGATCAGGAGGCTTAGAGGGTGGATCATAAAAGAATTCATCGCGGGGGCGATGAACACACAAGTGCAAATCAGAGACACCAGTGATCAGATGTGTCAAAATAGTGTACGGATTGTCTCGGAAAGTGCGGGTGACATGATATAACATCAAAGAATCAGTGAGTGCACCCTCAAACTCGACTGTGCCACTAAAGACGGAAACATCCCAAATGTGCGGTGAACCCATAAGTTTTCCATCGGGGGTTCGCCGGGAGGGGTATAGTCAAATTTGTCGCAAATGCGACGCGTGCAAACGTAGGCTCCAAACACAGATGGAGTGCTCTCATATAAATGTGCACGAAGTGTGACAACCGTAAGAAATGTGCTAGGGGAAAGTGAGGCATCAGGAGGCTCATCAGGTGGGACATAAAAAAACTCATCGCAAATACGATGGTCAACAGGTGGTACGTCCCATAACTCATCTAGAGTGCGAGTCACCAGATGGCTATGCCCAAGCACTATCGACATCAAGTGAGACAATGGAGCAGGTATCCATGTCATAAAATTCGCAAGTATACTACTCAGAATAAGCTCTCCACACATAGACGTGGTGGCTCATCTGGAGGCTCAATAGGAGGGTCGTCAAATGACCCATCAGTCGAGTGATGGTCCTCCAGAAATGAACCATCAGAAGGGGTCATACTCCTAGAAAGGGTTGGGGTGACTACCTCGAGATCACTACTAAGCTCTTGGCTCCCGATTGTAATGTCACTCGGTGCGCCATCGGGTGAGGTGATGTGACTCGATGCGTCATCGGTTGTGGCGGTGTGACTCGATGCGCCACTAGGTGAAGTGTGCAGGGAATCTACACTCAAAAGAGAGCTAGTCGATATCGAATCAAGGGAGGGTTCACTAAGTGGAGCAGACTCACATGTGGGTTGACTCCCCACATCCTGTACTAGAACATCAGATAGAGTCGGTGATGTCTCCCTGCTTCGGGCAGTAGAAGGCTCTTGCTGCCCCTCAATATCTATCATCATGTTCACCTTCAGAACACTAGGAGGATCACTCGGTGTGATGTACTCTTGACGATAACGACCTCTATAGATAGTTCGAGGGTAATCATGATGAGTGTCCCCAACATAATCATGACGTGCTCGTGGGTAGGCATAAGTCCTACGATCATGTGGTGGTGGTTGCACATGTACAGACTCAGATTCCTCATATAAAGGAGACGTGTAGTATCGATAACTAGAATGATACTGAATCCTATAATCACAATAAGGTGTCGAGAGACTATAGGATCCATTCGAGTACGAGGATAATAACGATGATAGTCATCATACGGACCGTCTCTAGCATAATGCGAACGTGTTGATGGGTCAGCACGATCTCGGGAAGACGTATACGGTGCTCGAGTATAATCATCGAAGTATCGTAAAGATCTCAGTGACTGGGCACTACGGGAGTGAGTGTAAGGGTAGTCGTGATCCTCAAATAAAGGATTCCTCCTAAAGATAGACATTTCCACATAGGGCTGAGGAAAATCGTAATGTGCACGGACAGAATGCTCATATCGAATTCGATGTGGCATTGACGTTTGAGAGGGTATTTTTAAACTACTCACCCTACCTCTAAGGTTTTCTAACCTTTCACGCATCTGGCATGTACTCTCAGTTAAGGTCGTCAGTTGATAGGCGAAAGGTATAAACCACTGGGGCGGTTCTTCCCCTTCGCTCCCTTGGCTCGTTTGACCACGTTCAACTCGACGCATCCTATCTCTATGCAGATACATGCGAACAAACGTCAAATGCAATGTATGATTGTGCTTAGAAAAAAAATCTTTTTGTTTTTGAAAAAAATTTGAAAATGATATGCGGCTTCCTATTTTACGCAGGGCGGATCCCAAAATTTGGAAAACTTTTGACAACCTGGCTCTGATACCAATTTGATGCAGGACGACGCGTAGGGTTTGCGCGTCTGTCGGCTTTTTCTAGGAAACCCTAATGCATGTGATATGTGATGAACTTGCGCAACGAAATTTGAGCGAAATTTGCACGAATTTTAAAAATGAAGCAACTAGATTTTAAAGCACAAAATCACGATTTTGTTTAAAAATGATTTTTCTTAAGAAAAGTGGTTCAAATTAAATACGGGGAAGGAAACTCGCAACGTTCGTTCTGTTCCCCTTGTCGTAGCAAAACAGAAATCGTGAACTCCAAATACGTTTCCGTTTGGAATTTTCGACGAAGCGTTTGCTGACAAAATTCAGGCGAAAACCCAGCAAGAATCTAAATATCCTAACGAGAAAACTTAGACACACACAAATGAAGGAGAAAGAAACAATTACCCACGGAAGAGGCGTCTTCCGTAATTCGAAGTCGATGGCGATCACGCGAGAAACTCCTCGTCACCTTCGTTCTCCGCTCCGAGGTCGGCCGCTATCACATACGGGCACCAAGGAATTAAAGAGCTCCCTCACACAAGGTGGTTCCACGGAATCACTCAATAAGTAAGGAAAGCCACAAACTAACAAACTAAAATTCACTCGCTCTCACACTAGAGGCTCCACGAAATCTCAATCACTCGCGGTGACTCCACGAAATCTCTAGCTACTCTAACAAAATAATTCCTAGCAGGAGAACAAAACACTCAACCTCCTAACTCACCGTAGCAATATGATTCTCACGGCAACTAACAGGTTTCACTATTCATTAACTCCCTCTCGGGTGAAGGCTAACAGTAACCTAGATTTCAGCATCACGTTCAACAATATTGAACAAGAACAATAAGTTTAATATTATTGTTCATCACTATTAAAAATCGAAATCAACAACAGTATTTCACGGGAGCAAACTCAAATGCTAAATCACTGTTCATCATCTCTTTCTAACAGAAAACCAAGGCGATAATCTCACAACAGCACAAACATCAACCAAATACAGGACTCAAAGGATCAAGCACACTCCTAATCTCTAACTCCTACAGCTACAAGAATCATACATCCAAGAGCAACAATCCTAAATTTTCAACTACTATTCATCGTCTCCCTCAATGGACGGCAAGAGTACATTTCATTTTTTTTTAATCAACATTCACCCCCCCCCCCCACCTGATTTCCTCTCCTTCTTCTTTTATAGGGCAGCCTGCAGGTAGACGTGAGGGTAGAAGAGATCGTCGAAGTCGAAGGAGGAGGACGATCGTGGCCTGGACATGGATGCCTGAGTCGAAACCGTGGAACAGTCGGGCTCGGTTGCAGAAACCGCCGGAGGAAGGATCATGGGGGCGTGTCGGAACCCTGGCGTCGTGGCCGTTGGATGGATTCCCGAATTATGTGGAGGCGTCGTGTGTGCCGCGAAGTGGCAGAGGAAGAGGCGTGATGCCTTCTTGTTGCGTGCATCGCAAGATCGGGGAGATGAACAGAGAACCGGGCCGACTTCTTTGCGCTGCTTTTCTGAACCGAAGTTTAGTCCAATTAAACATATATATATATATATATATATATATATATATATATATATATTAACATTTGTATATTTATATATATATATGTATGTATATATACATATATAGGTATTTTGTATATATATGTATATATAATAGTAGAGAAAATAAAACTCAAGCAGGGCTACGCGCGCAGGCGTGCAATAACATGACCGCGCACAGGCGTGCAACCACTAAAATTGATAACATAAAACTTACAAAAATAAAATGCAATAAACATAAACTAAAAATGCGACGTCGGGCATTCTTCAGTGATCTGACCTAGGTTGGTCTCCACCAGGTGCTACTAGGAAAAGAAAGATGTGAAGAGGTCTGTCGCACATGTTTAGACCGATCACAAACATCACAAGAAAAATTCTGAAGAAAGGGTGAAAAAACAGGAAATAATTTTTGCAGGTAGACGGAGGACGGGTGTCCCAAACGCAGATGTCAACGGTGGACATCCTCTGCAGTAACAGTAGAACTGGAAAGAGCCTGAGAACGAGAAGTGTCCAGCTAGTACAAGCCGTCACTGCACCTACCACAATCAATGTTCCGTTTCATACCCGGTTCCTGAAAAACACAAGAATCAGAAAAGAATGTTACAGAGCAGTTAAGAGTTTTCGTAAGATTGCTGATGGAAAGTAAATTACGAGACTAAGAGGGAACGTGAAGAACAGAGTTAAGAGAAATGGACGGTGAACAAGAAATGTTGTTCTTGCCCGCAATAGAGAACAACGAGCCGTTAGCTGAAATAACTTTCTCCTTACCAGACAAAGGAGTATAAGAGAGAAAAACTGAGGAGGAACCAGTCATATGGTGGGTGGCACCAGAGTCGAGTATTCATTCAGAAGGAGAGGTGGTGGCGGTATGAGCACTAGGCATAGCAACGGTGGCAAGAGAAGTCGAGCTTCCAGTGACCGGATCAGACTGAGAATGAAGCAAACGGTGAAAGGCACCCAACTCATGAGCAGTAAGAGAGGAGGAAGCCGAAGACTGGGAATCGTCATAGACATCAGTAGTGTAAGCAGCGTCATGAGAACGGTAGCCACTATGCCTATGGCCCCCACGGCCAGGTCCACGGCCCCGACCACGACCGCGACCAGGATGAGACAAATGCGGATGAAGTTTGAAGCATGGTAATCTTCAAGGAGCTAAAGTGGCCATGGGGCCGCTGAAGCTCAACCATCGGAGGCTGGATCACGCCCGGAGAAGAGACATATGACTCGGGTTCACCCATAACAACCAAAGAGACACAATAGATCAGCAGCCCCTAATTCCAGAAGCAGGACAGCAGCCCGGGGAAGAAGCACAGGCAGCGCTGGATCTGGATCTTGCAGCCCGGTGGATCGGCAACATCAGGATGTGCATGGATCGGCAGCATCATGGTGATAACAACAGGTTGTAAGTGATAACAGCAGCAGGGTGATAGCAGCAGCAAGGCAGGTCTTCACGAGATCTGGATCCAGCAGATGCTTCACGGGATCTGGATCAGTGTGCGGGAGCGAAAGCTTCACGGGATCGGGATCGATAGCAGCAGGGCAGCAGCATTCATGAAGACGAAGCGGCGGGCTGCTTCATACAGGAACGGCGGCGGCGTTCCTCTCAGCAGCCGGCAGGTGTGCCGCCTGACATGGAAGATCCGTGCGACGGGAAAGCAGGGAACGACGAGATTTGCCGGTCGAGGGGAGCGGCGGGAGCACGTGAGCGACGGGAGAGCGAGACCGATGGGTTAGGGAACGACTAAGTTATCAAAGGCGCAAGGCGCACCGAGGCGCAAAGGGCCCCTGGAGCATAGGCGCAAGGCGCAGGCGCGCGCCTGAGGCACGTGAGGCGCAAAATTGAGGGAAAGAGGAAATTGAGCGAATTGGGCGCCCAATTCGCTGAAATTGAGCGAAATCGCAGAATTTCAGCGAATTGGGCGCCCAATTCGCTCAATTTCAGCGAATT
Source organism: Platanthera guangdongensis (assembly GCA_039583875.1). Taxonomy (NCBI): domain Eukaryota; kingdom Viridiplantae; phylum Streptophyta; class Magnoliopsida; order Asparagales; family Orchidaceae; genus Platanthera; species Platanthera guangdongensis. The sequence continues at coordinate 113,896,594 of CM077162.1, forward strand.
GGGCGCCCAAGTCGCTCAATTTCAGCGAATTGGGCGCCCAAGTCGCTCAATTTCAGCGAATTGGGCGCCCAAGTGCGCCTAGGGGGTGTCTCGGGTGCGTCTAACATCATGTTTTTGCCCATATCAAAATTTTTAAAAAACAATACCTTGAAAGGCCCGGGCGCGCCTTTGGCGCGCCTGGGAGCCTGTAATGCACGCGCCGAGGCGCGCCTGGGCGCGCCTGAGGTGCGTCTGGGGCACATCGCACGCCTCAGCTGTGCTGAGGCGCGGCGGGCTGCGCCTAGTGCGCCCGGCGCCTCAGGCGCGCCTAGGCGCGCGCCTTGACAACTATGGGGCACGATACGGCTCTGATACCAAGTGGAATGCAAAACTCAATGATTAATTCATTAGGAAAGTGGTTCCTTACTCTTATATACTTGAGTAAGAGAAACCTAAACACAAAGTAAAATTATAACACTACCCCGACTTGAACATAACATATTACAACTCTCCTCCCGCGGGTCCACCTCACTCTGGTCTCGTGTATGACTTGCGACTGTATGCGAAGCGATGAATGATTCTGGCTTGATGATAGCAGACTGATCCTCCAGGACATAGAGTTCGTTGATCCTCCGCGACATCGCGTTCGTCGATCCTTCGCAATATTGAGCTCGTCGAACCTCCACAACATTGAGCTCGACGATCCTCCGAAATATTGAGTTGACCGATCCTTCGAGTAATTGAGGTCATCCATCCTCATATATAGATCTCGTCGGTCTTCCGCATATAATAGAGTTGACTTCACTTTTATATCAAGAGCCAATTTTCTCTATTATATCAACGCTGACTTTTCTCTAGGCCAGAAAAATCTTTTGTTCTCGCCGAGCCGATCTCGCTAATCCATGGAGAAATTTTCGCCAACTCCTGCTCATACACCCACAATTATTTCCAATGGATCTAGAAATTTGGGGCAAATTCTAAATTAATGGGCCCAAATTATCCAATTTTGAGTGTCATTTTCACATTTTTGGCGCTCTCAACGCAAACAACATCACACCGACATTCGCATGACCCCGCGTCTTCCACCAATGTTTATTGGCACGCTAGTGATGCTCCTATTCACACTTGTCCTGCAAACAAGCTCTCTAATGAATATTTGTCTATGATTCATTATCAATGTTGCGGATATCATCCGACATGGGCAACATGTAGGTCGACATAAAGGTTTCATGAATAAAACCATACATTTCAGATATTTTTCTACAAAATATTTTTTTGGAATATATCATCTAATATATGCACTATCAATCGATATATCCACGAATATATCGGCTGATATATCCTGTTATATCGACTGTCTTATTATAATTTATTTGATTTAGTGTATATGTTCTAATAGTCAATAAACTGAAATTGTTTTGTTGTTAGGTTGTTTTGTATCCTTCCTCTGACTTTTTCCACTGCCCCCATCCGTCATTGACTTCAATTCTGCATGGCATCGGATTTTAGAATGAAGATTCTTTATCTTCCATCATAATCTACGACTTCCTAACTTCATCTTGCTTTCTTCCATGCGTTATGTTGTTACTAATTGTATAATATAAAAGGTTTATATTAGTTTGGTAGATTTAGAGATCAATAAATGTTAAATTATTAATATATTAATATATATATATCAAAAAATGATTATATATATACTATTCTATATGCGAAAAACAACCTTTGATGCAACATTTCTATTCCCAAATTTACCCCTTATTTTAAAAAATAAAGCCACAAAATTGTATTACTAAATTCAAAATAAAATTGAACAAACGAGGCATTAGTGTAATTTTTAATTTCCCGCACTCCTCCCTCCCTATTGTCGTGTATATCCTTTCTCGTACACAGAAACCTTTAGAAATATTCTCACTTCTCCACCGCTCAAACCCTCGCCGGCTTCGCTGACCCAATATTTTCCACGTGCCATCCTCAACGCTCCTTCCTCCCTACATCAACGACATCGACAGATCATACTCGCCTCTTCTCCTCGTCAATGCACGGGTAATCCTGCAAACCCTCAATGGCTTCTTCATGTTTTTCCTACCATCTCGACCTTCGCTTCACCGGCCCTACTTCCACTCACTGAATCAAAAGCTCACTCACCATTGGTGGATTTGTTCAGTCTCTATTTCAATTGATTATTGTTCGTTTTTTCTTCTTTCAGTGAATCCGAAAGCAAGGCACTTGAGTAAGATCCAGCACGAGAACAGTCAGAGAATACCGCTGCTTTTTCCCGCATGTTTTCTTCTTTCGAAAGAAATTGGAAAACTTGGGGAATTTGAATGATTTATTGTTCGATGTTTGGTGAAATATTTTGATTGATTTGATGTTTTTCCTTCTTGATTTTATTGTGCTTTTCATAATTACACAATTTTATAGACTTACTGAATGCTTACAATTGATGATTGTCTCAGGAATCATCAGCTTTTAATGATATTTGCCAGTTGTAGTTGCGTATTCTGAGAATGTGCCTTCCTGGATCAACAGGTGAGAGTCTGCTTGCTTTTCTTTTTCCTCTCAGCTTAAATTTGAAAGATAGTAAAATGATATTTCTCAGATTGTTAATATATTCAACTTTTCCTGGAAAACCATGACGGTTTAGAATTCACTATGCCTCACATTTATTTCCGCTCCGTTTGGGGGGACTTATTGTCACCGGTCAAGCGGTTACGACCGCACGAACCGGACCTTAAGAACCGGACCTTAATTAAGGTCCGGTTCGTGCGGTCGTAACCGCTTGACCGGTGAAAATAAGTCCCCCCAAACAGAGCCTTCGTCTATAGGTAGCAGGAATCTACAAGTGATTCCATGGCCGCTCATCTCCTTCTCAGGCGACCTCTGCCTCCTTCTCCGGCGACCTCCAACTCCTCGTGAAATTACCTCCACCCCCTTCTCCAGCAATGTATAGATCCAGAGAAAGCCTGAGAAAGAGAGAGGCGTTGGGTAAGCAATTTTAGTAATTGTTCCTTCCCACCGAGAGGAGTTGTTCTGGGAATGCAATCGGAATCACTAAAATTGTTAATCCTTCAATTTCACTCAAACATGATCAGTGAGATTATACTGATTATTGGTTGATAATCCTTCAATTTCATTTCAATTTCACTCAAACGAGATCTTACTGGTGAATGTCATTTATTTTTGCTCGGTTCCATAGGCGTTCTATTTTGTGGATTTGATCCATTAATTTTGAGATTATACTGATTATTGGATCTATATATTACAGAACGGGTGTATTTCACAACATTCTCAAATGACCTTCACAAGCAGTGATTGAAACTGGCATTTTAGTTTATTTTTTGCTCAGAAATTTTTAATGTATACAAGCATTTGGCATGATCAGTGAGAAAATCATTACATAGTGTGGTTGGTGATTATGTTTTATTAGAAAAAAAATTCACACAAAATTCCGTTTTATAACCAAACAACTTTTCAAAAACTCTATTTAGTAAACTCTTTTCCACCGAAACATTTTTTTAACAAAACTATGTTTTCCAGAATCAGCACTTTTTCTATCAGCAACAGTTCATCGGCAACAATCCAACCAAACAGAGCCTTAATGTTCATACTTTTAATAACATCTCCAATCTTGAATTCAATTGTTGATTCAATAAGTTTATTTGTTTGTAAATATTTAAATCTTATGCTTTGCCCCTATGCCAAGTGAAATCCAAGGGGCAAGAGGGGACAGCCCAGTTGCATGTGGACGCCGCCTGCCGGAAGCCCCCCCCCCCCCCCACCACATGTCGCGCCCGCAGAATGCCACCGCCCCCGCTAGATGTCATCGCCCCTGCTGAATGTCACCGCCCCAGCCGGATGACACATTAGTGAGCTCTCCCCTATGTATGAAATAAAACAGCCAAATTAAAATAGCCACATCAGTCACGTCTAGCCCCATATTTTAATAACTTTCTGATTTATTTGATTCATGAGCTTATGACGTTTGCTGGAACATTTTTTAAAAATCAAAAGCTTCTTTTTTATATTTGATTTTAAGTGTTCTAATTTCATTTTAAAAACCTCCAGTCACTTGTTAGCTCTTCCACCATTGAAGGATCCTCAAAATCAGTAGATAGTCGACAACGTCACTGATGGACCACCAACCACATGAGCATGAGAAAATTGGTCGCAAACGCACTAGGGCTTTCGCATTCAAGTTAGCGCAACTTCAGTAAATGCTACTACCAACATCCAATACAATTCCATTAATGTCCTCGACTGCAGAAGGTATTAACACGTAACTTCTTCAAATTCAGCACGCATGGACATTCCTTACAACACACAGACCCATCATTACGCCTTCATGCACCGTCTCAGACAACCACATACAAACATTCACTAATGGATGTTCAACAAACTACACGAAATGTGCGGAGACGACAACAACGACGCACTCAACAATCGAGCTTCCACAATGAATTACACCAAGACCCAACGACTTCAAAGATCCCACCACAAGGAAATTTCATATCACCTTCATCGCACTAGGGCGCAAGCGGTGGCGGATTTCCTGACAGACTATGTGGCCGAAGGTGAGGAGTCGGAGCCTTCCTCCCCGGCAACATGGGAGATGTTGGTAGAAGGAGCTTCGGGGAAGCATTCCTACGGGGGAGGGGTGATCCTGGTAAGCCCACAGGGGGCAAGAATCAAGCAGGAAATAGACATTCGATTCTCACTCACCAAAAACCAGACCGAATATGAGACTGTGATCGGAGGGCTTCGCTTAGCCAGGTAGTTTGGGGTACAAGACTTAGGGGTCTCGACGGACTCTATGGTGGTGGCATGTCAAGTCAAAGGAGAGTTCGAGGCCAAAGAGCCAACTCTCCAACGCTACCTTGTAAAGTTCAAGGGCCTCATAGCACAATTCCGCACTATCTCAATTCGACATGTACCAAGGGAGGAGAGTGCCCCAGCTGATCTTTTGGCCAAGTATGATCCTCGGGCAGGAAGCACAGTGACAGAGCTCTTCTGACCATCCAATAAGGAAGGGGAGCTAATGGAGGTGGAACAACGGGCGTCATGGATGAATCCGTTCATCGCCTTCTTGACTTCGGGCAAGATCCTGGAGGGGGCGTGGACAAGAAGCGGTTCAGACATAAATCAGCGTACTACCTGTTACGTGAATAAGGGTTATACTTGAAGACCATCACTGGGATTCTAGCCAGTGTGTACCAGAAGAAGAGCTCCACAAACTCCTGGAGGAGATCCATTCGGGAGAATGCGGCAGCCATTCCGGAAGCAGGACCTTGGAAGGAAGGGTTCTGAGGCAAGGTTATTTCTGGCCGAGTCTCAGCAAGGATGCGGCAGAGTTTGCAAAGAAATGTCAAAAATGTCAGTTGTTCGCTCCCCTCCAGCTCCTGCCAGCGCAGAGGCTCAGGACCATCACAGCCCTGTGGCCTTTCGCAATATGGGGAATTGATCTGGTTGAACCCTTCCCCCAGGCCAGCGGCCAAAGGAAGTTTCTGTTAGTCATGATCGATTAATTTTCAAGGTGGCTGGAAGTAAAGGCACTGGCCAAGTAACCTCTCAAATTATAAGGAATTTCGTGTGGGGGGGGGAGATAGTCTGTCGAAATGGGCTCCACTAACCATAGTCACAGACAACGGGCCGCAGTTCGCTAGCGATGAGTTCGTCAGCTTCTGCGGTCAGCTGGGCCTAGATCTTCGATTTGTTTTGGTCCACCATCCTAGATGTAATGTGCAGGTGGAGGCGGTCAACAAGATAATTGTGAACTTGCTAAAAAAGAAGGTCGAGAACCTGAGGGGTAACTGGGTGGAACAGCTCCCCTCAGTCTTTTGGGCTTTGAGAACCACGCCAAATACATGCACAGGCGAGAACCCCTTTAAACTTTCTCATGGGTCTGAGGTTGTGCTACCAATCGAATTTGTGGTGAGGTCACCAAGGGTGATTGCAGCAGGGGAAGGGGACAAGCAATGGCGAATGGAGAATGAGGAAGAACAAAAGCTCTCGCTTGACCTGGTCGAAGAGCTTCAGGACCTGGCGATCATCCGACAAGAAGAGGTCAAGCGGCGAATGGCTAGGTATCTCGATAAGCACATTCGAGTCAAGCAATTCCAAAAGGGGGATCTAGTCCTTAAGAAGGTTGACGCAGTCGGAAGGGGGGCAACGGTCGGGAAACTCAATCCCAATTGGAAGGCCCCTATATTGTAGAAGAAACTTTGAGATCAGGGGGGTACTACCTCCGGGATGTGGAAGGGATACCCCTTGACCGCGCATGGAGCGGTGATGACCTAAAACGTTTCTACCCATGACAACAACTTTTAATATATTGATGATTTCTTTCATAACCTGGATTGATTGTAGGTTTGTGTGATTGCTATGGCATGTGAAGCCATCGATTGGATCTCGCTGATCAGGCTCTCACTAGCTGGCACGGCCGGCAGGTCGCTCGTGTGGCTACACCTCCGATTGGATCCCGCTGACAAGGATCTCACTAGCTGGCAAGGCCGGCTGGTCGCTCGAATGATGGGTGGTTGTGAATGAAAAGTTAGCAAAACCCTCGATTGGATCCCGCAGACCAGGCTCTCGCTAGCTGACAGGGACGGCAGGTCGCTCGTGTGGCTACACATCCGATTGGATCTCGGTGACTAGGCTCCCACAAGCAGGTAGGGCCGATTGGTCACTCGGATGGTGTTGGTTATGAATGAAAAGTTAGTAAAGCCCTCGATTGGATCTCGCTGACCAGGATTTCACTTGCTGGCAGGGTCGACAAGTCACTCGTGTGGCTACACCTCCGATTGGATCCCGTTGACCGGGCTCCCACTAGGTAGCAAAGTCGGCCGGTCACTCGGATGGTGGGTGGTTGTGAATGAAAAGTTAGCAAAGTCATTTATTGGATCCCGCAGACCAGACTCTCACTAGCTGGCAGGGCCGGCAGGTCGCTCGTGTCACTACGCCTCCAATTGGATCCCGCTGACCAGGCTCCCACTAGCTGGCAGGGTCGGCTGGTCGTTCGGATTGTAGGTGGTTGTGAATGAAAAGTTAGCAAAGCCCTCGATTGGATCCCGCTGACCAGTCTCTCACTAGCTGGCAGGGCCGGCAGGTCGCTCGTGTGGCTACACCTCTGATTGGATCCCGCTGACCAGACTCTCACTAGCTGGCAGTGCCGGTTGGTCGCTCGGATGATGGGTGGTTGTGAATGAAAAGTTAGCAAAGCCCTCGATTGGACCCCGCTAGCTGGCAGGGCCGGCTGGTTGCTCGGATAGTGGGTGCTTATGAAATAACATCGAGGTAAAGGAATCGGCGAGCACAGATCCACACTCGCCATAGGCAAAAGGCAAGTGGTTGGCGAGTGCTATTTCCATTAGATACTCTCGGGGTGAGGAAGTAAGCGAGACATCCCCGCAGCATGAGGGAAAAGCGGGAGGCAGGACTGAGATCCCAGAGCCTGCTCGCATATAATTGGCGCTCGCGACTCGACAACAGACCGAAGACCCAACTACGAAACCCCGCAAGCGCGAGCATGTAGAAAATTTGAACTAACAAAATTTTCATAAGTCCTAGTGGGGGCTTATAGCAGAAAAAACGTGGTTCGCTACTGGCACAATGACCTACCTAAAATCGAGCAATGGTCCTGACTAAGCGCTAAAGACCCGCGGCATGAGGATGTGGAGCGGGTGCGAGTGCGGAACAGAGTAAGAGGCTATGTGAAAACATAAAATAGAACTGAAAAGAATAAAAATTGTTGTATGCAACATAAACATGGGACTCGCCAACAAGAAAGCAGAGATGTATACATATAAGAAGTAAATATAAAAGTACACAAGCCAAAAAGGGCAAAAAGAGGTCTCGCCTCAAGTATATTGTTGGGTTTTGGATATAGTTCAAAACTATAAGCACATCAAATGTGCGCAGCGGAAAGTAATACAAGATAACCCTAAACAATATAAGGATCTTGAGATTTCATGAATCAAGAAATAAACATGTACAATAAAAATAAGGTACCTGAAGGGGATTAAGTCTTCACTCAACCAAGGTGCTCCAAAGCAATCTTGGACGTCTTGCGGCTAGTGTTCCGAGCGTAGAAAGTATGTCCACGCCTCTACGGGTATCCACACAAGCTTGGAGAACCCCAAGGCTAGATCCGTTAATGGAGAGGCAGCGATGACGAAGCCGAAGATCAGGAAAAACGTTCCAGACGACGGCGACGGGTCAGAAGAGCTTGCGGTACAGGAGCGTTGATCGCGATCTTCCTCTAGGGTTCGGGATTTTCCGTCGTGAAGAAGATGAATAGTTGTCGACCTCTTGTATGCACAAGGTATATATATACGAACCGTAGAGGAATCGTGAGGGATCCACCAGCAATCCAGACCCAAAATGAAATACGGAAAAACTGACATGCGTCAGTTCGGCGAGAACAGTTCGCCGAGAACAATTCGTCGAGTGGAATCCGTCGAGTATACACGACGAACGACGCGTCCACTCGACAGATTCGTCGTAACAGATTCGTCGGGAGCAATTCGTCGAGTATACTCGATGAATAGAAAGAACTCTTGAAGGATAAGTAGAGATCGTCTCGACGAACATAACCTGTCACGTCGAATTCGTCGAGTGTACACGACGAATTCGTCGAGAGTACACGACGAATTCGTCGAGAGTACACGACGAATTTGTCGAGAATACCATTATGTTCAAGCCAATCTAGCTTGTCATGTCCGGCAAGATGGACTCGCATGAAGTTCGACCAAGCGATAAAGTTTTTTTTTCATTGAGAAGGGCGGTAGTAATGGGCCGAGCAAATCCATCATTCGAACTGAAGAGGGAGTAATCCATGGGATGGGAACAAAAACCGTTTAAAAAGGGAGGATAGCAGGGGAAACCCTTAAACAGAAGAGGAAAAACTCATCCCAAAAAGAAAGGAAGACCGTAGATCACAGATCTAGGACATGAGAAGAAAAGAAGCGAGGGAAGAGGCGTTAAACACCAACCAAATCGGCGGCGGAAGAAACAATCGAAGGGAAGAAAAAAAAAGAAACCGGAAACAGCAGGATCGTCGAGTGCGGGACAGTAGGATCGGCGAAGCAGTAGGATCGCCGATCGCGGGTCGGCAAAGTGGCGGGATCGGCGATGCCCTCACATCGCGTGAAAACGTGTCGAAGGCGACGCACCGGTCGGCGAAGACGGCGAAGGCGGGGAAGCGGCAGGATCGGCCGAGTCGGACAATGCGGGATCGGATCGGTGTTCGGCGTTTTCCTCTGATACCAAATGAGAGAGTAAAAATGATTATTATTCATCCACTTAGGGGGGAATAGGTACATATATAGGAGATACACGGGGAAAATCACCCACATACATAAATAAAATAACGGATAGCTGAGATAACACGTCAATAGCCGCCGGCCACCTTGTCTTCCCCCAGGCCCACCGTCGGTCCCCTACCAAAACCGGCCACCCCCCAAGGGCCCAATTGCCCGAGGCGACCACTCCACTTCCCCTTCGTGGAACCACTTCCAAATAACCCTAATTCTCTAAAACCATTCAGATCTGAGAATTTCGCTTCCGATTCGTTATTTTCACCGCTTATACTTTCCATTTTTGCCCGAATCCGACTCTAAATAGAGGAACTAACCCTCCCCGGCTCTACTTATTTGTGGCTGGATCTACAGATTTATTGTCTGTTTTCACTGTTTTCCGCCGAGGACAGCCGCCGTCGCCGTCTCTACGCCACCAGTTTCATCTCCGATCGCCGATCTACACATCCGGCCCTCCTAAATTTTCAGTGTCTCGGCTCAGCCCTCTACTTTATGAGCTTTTGTAGTGTCGTACTCTTTGATTCAGCATCTTCATTTGGGTGATTTATTATAGTTTGTTGTGATTACTATTTGTAGAACTTTGTTTTGGTGCACTAATAATTTGCAGGAGAAGACATTTGTCGCGTGTTTTGCTTTGGCACTCCGAGCGGAGGAAAGCCATTATAATATTGCCTAAAATAAATATTTGTTTATTCTATTTTAATATATGTGTGGTGTGAAATTTTAATTGCTTACAGTTATTTGTCGAAACATTGATCATCGCATCGCATATAGGTTTGGATTAGCGTGTCACCCTTCCACTCACACCTAGCGTTGTAGGTTTTGTGCACCACTAGCCTACCCCTACATCATTTTGGTATCAGGGCTCAAGGTTAGGGCATTTGCATGCTCTGTAGTGGTAGGATAGAGCTTCAGATCACCGACGACCGCCCGACGAGCTCAAATTTGGGCGCCGCTTTTGTTGAATTTCAACGCCTTGTCCTAGATCGTTTTGACGCATTAGGTGCCCATTTCAACGATGTGTGTCATAATCTTGTCGGGGTGAACCTTCGCTTAGAGCACTAAAAGAATGTCAGGGACACGCTGACACAGAGTGACGAATCACTTGAGAACGACCCTGATGCTCCTCCACGTCAGGACCAACGTCCGAGGGATGCCTCCAGCAGACCGCCACCGTCATGATATTCCTCATCGAGCCCCAATTCTGCCGGTAAGGCGAAATTCTGACTTTGCGATAGATCAAAGGCAAGCTCCAGCGCGGGATAGACCTCCACATCAGTGTGATGAGTACCGTATGCCATGTCAACCTCAGCCTGACCTTAGAGATCGTGTGGCCCCACACGGTCGTCATGACCATCACCATGATGAATATCATCCCCTGGGTCGGAGAGAGTGTGGTCCCTCACCCGCTCGATACGACTACGTCCATGATGATTATCCCGAGGATTATCCCGACCCACGGAGAGGAGGCCACCACCATGACATCACTCGTCGCATTCGACTTTACGCCCCTTCGTTCGATGGTCGCCTAGATCCGAAAGCCTTCAACGATTGGCTCTTGGACATGGACCACTACTTCAAGTGGTATGATATGAGTGATGAGCGTTGTCTTCGCTTCGCAAAAATGAAGCTGATTGGACAAGCTAAGGTATTCTGGATTAGCATAGAGATAGCGTTGGAGCGAGATGGGTACTACCCCATCGCCAGATGGGATGAGATGAAGCAAAGGTTGAGCGAGAAATACCACTCCGCCTCCTACCGAGACCAGTTATTTGAGCAGTTGCAGAACTTACGGCAGTGGACACTTACTGTCGCTGAGTATATGGCTCGCTTCGACGAGCTAGTTGTTAGGAGTGACGTCTCGGAGGAGCATATCGCCATCATCTCCCGATTCAAGGCGGGCCTTCGCTCTGAGATTCGGAGAGAGTTGATTCCACATTGTTTAGATACGGTCGATCAGATATTCCAGCTTGCTCTCGAGTACGAGCAGTACCTCCGATCTTCTAGCACGAGGCAGTTCACTTCTCAGACTGAGTCCTCGACTTTTAGGAAACCTGCTCCGCCCCAGACCACCACGGTTGCACCCTCACGTATCCCCACGGATGCGAAGGGCAAATTCATAGCCACTGAAGGCCAGCAATCTGTGGGTATTGTATGTTATTGATGCTCTAGCATGGGACACGTGGCGGCGTAGTGCCCCGCGCGGAGCCTGCTAGTTGAGGGTAAGGAGCGGGATATGGAGGAAGAAGAAGAGGGTACGGAAGAAGTCAAGGCCACTTTTGAGGAAGGATGGGAGAGTGACGCCGAGAGATCTTTAGAGGTGGGAGTGATTAGACGCCTCCTACACACCCCTCATGTAGATGAGAATTGGCGACGTACCACCATCTTTTACACATACTTCCCCAGTGCAGGCGGCCCCTGCAAGTTGGCAATCGACAGTGGGAGTTGTGTGAACATCGTGGCCCAAAAGGGGCTTGACCATATGCAGGTGAAGGCAGAGTCTCACACTCACCCATATCGTGTCGTCTGGGTAGACAAGACGGCGATTCAGGTCACCCAACGTTGTCTAGTCTCGAATACTATTGCATCCTTTCAGAATAAGGTCTGGTGCGATGTTATTCTCATGTACGTCGCACATGTATTGCTTGGCCGCACCTAGCTATTTGATCGTGATGTCACGTGCTTCGACCGCTCGAACACGTGTCTTTTATGACAAGGGGCGGAAGATTACGTTGACGTCCACCCAGCCCCGAGATAAATCCAAGGGTGTTGTCGAGACATCTGTAGGTACGAGCGCCTCGAGGCCACTGCATATTCTGAGGCGAGGTGAGTTTTTGTGAGACAGTGTTGAGTCGGATATTATTTACGTTGTCGCCGCTACTCAGGTCACTGAGGACACCCTTGTTGACCACCCAACCGCGGTGCATCCCCTTTTAGGCGAGTTTGCGGACATCATGCCTGACGAGCTCCCCGACGAGTTGCCACCTCTACGAGACATTCGGCATGCTATTGATTTAGTCCCGGGAGCTTCTCTCCCGAACCTGCCACATTACTGTATGCATCCAGATGAGCACGTTGAGCTCAAGCGGCAGGTTGATGAGCTTCTCCGGAAGCAGTTCATTCGCGAGAGTATGAGTCTGTGTGCGGTCCCCGCCCTTCTTACCCCTAAGAAGGACGGTAGTTGGCGTATGTGCATCGATCGCCGCGTCATTAATAAAATCACGGTCAAGTATCGTTTCCCGATTCCACGACTCGATGACCTCTGGATATTATGTCTGGTGCTCGGATCTTCTCCAAGATCAACCTCCGTAGCAGGCACCATCAGATACTAGTTCGTGAGGGGGACGAGTGGAAGATAGCATTCAAGACCAAGGACGGTTTGTACGAGTGGCTAGTCATGTCACTCGGGCTATCTAACGCCCCGAGCATGTTTATGCGAGTTATGACGCAGGTGTTGCGGCCCTACATGGGCAAATTTTTGGTAGTATATTTCGATGACATACTGGTCTATAGCTAGACTCAAGCTGCTCACCTCGATCATTTGAGACTTCTCTTTGGCACCCTCCGCCAAGAGAAACTGTATGTGAATCTGAAGAAGTGCTCGTTCCTTTCCGAGTTTGTTCACTTTATGGGATTTATTATATCGTCTACGGGAGTATCCATAGATCCCGAGAAGGTCAAATCCATTGGAGATAGGTCTGTGCCCGCCAATATTCATGAGGCTCGTAGCTTTCACGGACTTGCCAACTTCTATAGGAGGTTTGTCCAGGGGTTCAGTACGATCATGGCCCCCTCACGAGCTGTCTCAAGAAGGGCGAGTTTCAGTGGACCCCCGCAGCCACTCGGGCCTTCGAAGAAATTAAGGAGAGACTGACGACGGCTCCTGTCCTATGATTGCCGAATTTTAGCCGCGCCTTTGAGGTCGCATGCGATGCGTCTGGGGTTGGTATAGGTGGCGTCTTGAGTCAGGAGGGACACCCAGTTTCTTACTTTAGTAAGAAGCTGAACGAAGCTAAGCAGAAATACTCAAATTATGATCGAGAGTTTTATGCCATAGTCCAGTCTCTGCGTTACTGGAGACACTATCTCCTTCGGGAGTTTGTATTATATTCTGACCACCAGGCGCTACGCTACCTCGACTCGCAACGCAAGCGGGGACACCGACACGCAAAGTGGGTCGAATATCTGCAGGACTTTCATTATGTTCTCAAGCACCGCGCTGGTGTTGAGAACAAGCTGGCTGATGCATTGAGACGTTGAGTATCCCTGTTGTAGACGATGACTACGAGCGTATAGGGACTAGAGAGATTGATGCTGGACTATCCGACTTGCCCTGATTTTGGCGAGATTTACACCGCCCTGTCCCAAGACCCACCCGGCCCTGTTGAGGGATATCAGATCTATAAGGGCTATCTGTACCGGGGCTCCCGCCTGTGCATTCCCCAGACATCTTACTGTGACTATCTGATTTGGGAGTTGCACGCGGGCGGAGCCGCGGGCCACTTCAGGCGAGATAAATTCATAGCCATTGTCGAAGAACGCCTCTACTGGCCCGGCCTTAAGAAGGATGTAGCTCATGTTGTTCGCCACTGTCGTATCTGCCAGACGACAAAGGGCACTAAACAGAATACGGGTTTGTACACGCCTTTACCTGTCCCACACAGCCCTTGGGAGGACATTAGCATGGATTTTGTTCTCGGACTTCTTCGCACCTTACGGAAACACGACTCCATGTTCGTGGTGGTCGATCGGTTTTTGAAGATGGCGCACTTCATTGTCTGCCTCAAAACGGCAAATGCGACCCACATTGCATTTATATTCATGAGGGATGACTTTCTACTGCATGACCTGCCCAAGTCGATCGTGTCAGACCGCGATGTGAGATTTATGAGCTATTTTTGGAAAATCCTGTGCCATAACACGGGCACTATTCTTAGGTTCTCCTCGGCATATCACCCACAAACGGACGGATAGACCGAGGTAGTGAATCGGAGTTTAGGGAATCTTTTGAGTTGTCTGGTAGGAGAGCATGTAGATAGTTGGGACTTAGATCTCCCTGTTGCAGAGTTTACCCACAATAGCTCAGTCAATAGGTCTACCGGGTTGAGTCCATTTCATGTAGTATCAGGATATGACCCTAGAAAGCCTATAGAACTCGTACCGAGTCCTTTAGAGTCGCGCCCTCGTGAGTCTGCTCAGTCATTTGCACAGCATTTGCATGAGTTGCATGAGTCGATTCGCCGATGAATAATAACAAGCAATGAAAATTATAAAGCACATGCAGATACGCGAAGGCGAGAAGAAGTATTTACCGAAGGCGAAAAGGTAATGGTACGAATCTGCCCAGAGAGGCTCTCTTTGGGGTCTGCCAAGAAGTTAAGCGACAGGTTAATGGGTTTGTACTCTGTTATTAGCCATATTTGGACAAATGTCTACCGGCTCGATATCCCGGCTAGTATGGGAATTCACCCAGTGTTTAATGTTGAGGATCTGACTTCATACTACGAGCCTCATGAGTATGTGGACCCGAGCAGTGGAGATACCCAGCCACCCCCACCCCGACTGTCGTTACCGTACCACCATAATACGTCCTCACCGTCTGATGGCCACCCCAGCCCACCCACCGTTGGCATCTACCCACCTGAGAACTCGTCTTAGTTTCACAGCAGGCACCACCGATTGCACCGGGATCCACTCTTCGAGAGATGAGAGATGAGTGCTTCACAGAGATCAGATCTCATCAGTTTGTCCCCACCACGGACGGACCACGATGTCGCTACATGGTACACTGGCAGGGCCTCCCTGACGCGGACGACACTTGGATACTACCGGCAGAGCTTGATCGACTAGCCCCAGGACTTCGACCTCAGTACGATCATCGTCATTCATCGGAGATGAAGACTTTTCAGTCGGGGGGAGTTGATGGGAATCCATCGAATTATGCACCTGGAGGGGTTCGCCGCAAGGCAAGACCCACGTTCATTTATTCGCGCAGGAAGACTTGATTGGATCGCCGATCGGACTCCGCAGTTGCATTCGGGACGTCGTCGCGAGTCAAAAAACTATATTAGTTTATTTTTTTCAGTTTATGATTGATGTATTTTAAGGGCTGAATCCATCGACCAATCATAATCGTTGATGGGGAAGCCCTAGCTTTTCTTTTCTTATAAATACGAGGCTAGAGGCTGAATTGAACCATTGCAGAATTTGGAGAAGACTCATTCCCGGATTCCAGCGATCCCTCCCTGGTGCCGACGTCGTGGAACCCTAGGTGACGACTCCTAGGCCTTCGAACTCCTCCCCAAGGTAATCCCTACCCCCACCTTCATCTTCCACGCCACAAACCTTCGTTCCCACCAGCTGCAGCCCTGCTTTCCAGCCCCCAAAAACAGCTCGTTACTGCCCAGGTCTCAACCCACTGTTCATCCTTATTCACTACTCATTTATACAATTTACTGTTCACTTATTCCCCTCATTTCAGTCGCCGCCCTGCAGTCTTCCAACAAGTCCACTTCCTAGCACTGCCGCCCAGCCCGCCTTCCTCATTCCCTTGTTCTGCTGCCCCCTCTCCCTTCAGCCTAAGCCGCCAGCCACCTTATCTTCCCCCCCAGCCCACCGCCGGTCCACTACCAAAACCGGCCACCCCCAAGGGCCCATTTGCCCAAGCTGACCACTCCTCCTCTTCCCCTTTGTGGAACCACTTCCAAATAACCTTAATTCTCTAAATCCATTAAGATCTGAGAATTTCGCTCCTGATCCGCTATTGACTCTAAATAGCGGATCTACCCCTCCCCGGCCCGGCTCTACTTATTTGTGGACGAATCCACCGTCTTATTGTCGGTTTCAATGTTTTCCACCGAGGACAGCCGTCGTCGTGGCTTCGCCGCCGATTCCATCTCCGATCGCCGATCTACACATCCGGCGCTCCCAAATCTTCAGTGTCACAGTTCAGCCCTCTACTTTGTGAGCTTTTGTAGTATTGTACTGTTTGATTCAGTATTTTCATTTGGGTGACTTATTATAGTTTGTTGTAATTCTTGTTTGTAGAACTTTGTATTGGTGCCCTAATAACTTGCAGGAGGAGACATTCGCGACGCACTTTGCTTTGACCCTACGAGCGGAGGAAAGTCATTATAATATTGCCTAAAATAAATATTTGTTTGTTCTATTTTAATATCTGTGTGATGCTAAATTTTCATTGTTTACAGTTATTTGACGAAACATTGATCATCACATCGCATATAGGTTTGGATTAGCGTGTCACCGTTCCACTCACACCTAACTTTGTAGGTTTTGTGCACCACTAGCCTACCCCTACATCAATATGTCAACTCTAAAAGGTATCATCCACCAAAATCAAATAGTTGGACAACATGTTATCACCATTCATACTCTGGATGTATTGAGATTTGAGAGTAATGAGTAAAAGTCAGAAAGCTTCGGGAAGGGTGCTCAGGTGTTGTAGCAAGTACTCTAGGATCACAAGCAGAAGGTTGAAAAATGGAAACTACTATGTCGTGGAAGTTGTTACTAACGATGAAAAATTAAAGTACATCTTGACCCCAATTCGTTTTTACCACGGGCAATATTGGGAATATTACCAAACGATAGTGTTAATGCAGGTTGTAGGTATCATTTTTATTGGGTCATTACTCATGGGAGATAATGTTGTGTGATTGTGTAATAGTAGCACGGTAGCTTTGAATTGGATCAAGTTGTTTGAGATACACAATTTAAGCAAATAAATCTTGTTAGAAAATGAAAAGAAGTCACAATGGGTTGTCCAAGAATGAATGAGATTATAAGAAACAGTGAAAAACCGAAACCACGCCGCAAAAACCGACCGCAAACCGCACCGAATCGAAACCGCACCGCATGGTTTCGGTGCGGTGCGGTTTTGGTTGGCCAAAAACCGCACCCATGCGGTGAGGTTTCGGTTTGGGCCCAAACCGCACCGAACCGCACCGCTCGCAGGCTTACCAACAATGACGTCGTCGGGCGAGGTTTTCCTCAAAAGCTACTAGTCCACACTCACCACACCAAAAATGTTGAATCCCGGATACCGGTTCAACTGAGTTCGGACTAAGAGGGTGTAGCTTGCGTTACTTAACCACCGTCAAACACCTGGGGCCCGGATATTTTGAGCCTAGATATGACCACTAAAGAAGACTGTGTTGCCTTCACTAAGATCCGCGAGCTACAGCGAGAAGGTCCTGTCACACACCCGGAAGTTTTCTTCTTATTTTCCCCGCCCAAAGTCAAAAACTGAGCTCGGCACTCGGCACCTAGGACGCCACAGACAAGAAACGTGTAATGGGCAAGCTCTAAGAGGTTAGGTCTCTCTGTCTGAGATGCTAATGAGTCCTATTTATAGGAAAAATATCCAAAGGGTAAATTGGTCTTTATTGGTCTGCGAGTAGCTGTCTCCGCCTTAACCAAAATACTATCCACAAACCCAAGTGGTCTGCAGACAGCCTTCTCTCCTCTAAGCAAAATACAATTCGCAAACCCGGGTGGGGTGTAGGTAGCCATTTTTACCCTGCGAAGACTAACCGAGGCGAGTCCACAGATCACAGACTCTCAACTCGAATTGCCTACTCAGAAAGCGACCGGACTCGCTCTTTACCAGCTCCCGTAGTGGGTGAATTTGTCCTCCCTGCTCAAACTCGTCCCCTCCGGTGAAATAAGTCTTGGTCTTGTTGTGTTCTTGCGGATGCAACCGGGTCAGGCTCGTCAAATACGGGTTGTATAATGTTTATTATGTTGGGTCCCTTCATGATTGTCGGTGCACTAGTGGTTGCTGCTCAAATTTTTGTGGAAACTTAGTTACCTGGCGAAGTAAGAAGCAAATATTGGTTGTTTGCTCCTCGGCAGAAGTAGAGTATCGCTTTATGGTTGATGTTGTTTTGAACTCACATGGCTAGAGAGACTTCTAACTGACTTAAGGATTAAACTTTCATCACTGGATGTTTTTCTTTGTGATAGTCAAGCTTCTATCCAAATCGCTGAGAATCATGTATTTCATGAACGAATAAAGCACATTGAAGTTGATTGTCACTTTGTTCCGAAAAAGGTTCAACTTAGAAGATTAATTCTGTGACATGTGTTGGCGGCCGATCAAGTTTCATAAGTACTCTCCAAGGCTTTGCCTCGCACATTATATTGGCAATTTCTCTCCAAGCTTGGTACCTACGACTTGCATGCTCTAGGTTGCGTGGGAGTGTTGAAGAATCATTAAGATGATTTTTTATGGCATTTTGCCCATGTATGTATTATGGTCCATTGAGCTCATTCCTCTCTTAGGATCTTTTAGATCCACATCTTGTATTCTCCTTGAACTCCTTGTTTCCTCGATATAAGGAGTACATTGTACATACTTTTCACAATAATGAGAAGATCAATTTATTTGTAATAGTAAGCATTACTCCCGTCGTTCTCTTTCTCCCACCTCCAATGTGCAGTGACAGTCTGACCCACTGTCTCGCTCGACACCCTCTCGAGAGGGAGTCGAGTTACTAACGGTGAACACAAAACAGTCAGACCCCATGGGTCACATTACGCGTACTTATTTAGTTAATAAATTGAATGAACAGTTTATCAGAATAGTTATATATACACGAGTGACTGTACACGGGGCCCTTCGTGCCTTATGCGACAGTACCCCAGCCACAACAGTGCTCCAACCTTACGGCACAATCGTTGCTCGCAAACCCCGGAGCCTGGTAATGAACATTATTTTGAGTTTTTTAATGCGCTCTAGCGGGATGCAAGCAGGGGTTGTATCGTTTACTCAGGACACTGGTGTGGTTGGGTACTATCGCGTGGGGGGGGGGGGTGCAATGCACTATCACTTAAATAATATATGCACATATCTCTCTGATCTGATTTTTTGATACACTAAATTATGATGCGCAGATACATCAATCCCCACCCCGGTCGAGCCTTGCTCGAGTAAACTGAATCCGACTGAATATCTTGAAAAAAACCTTTTAAAAAAACAATCAAATTTTTCTCTAATTTCACCCCTCAATAATTTAAACCTCCGCCCTGACGCCGACTTCCCCTTCGCCTTTGGCGCCCTCCACTTCGTCCCCTCCGCCGCCTTCCACTGTTTCCCCTCCGGCTCCATTAATTGCCCCTCCGGCTCCATTAATTGCCCCTCCTCTGGTGCCTCCCACCGCTCCTCCCCCATCAACTCCCGCCCCTCCCTCTCCTCCACTGATATCAACACCTTCACCTCCGACTGACGCAACCCCTCCGACTGCGGCAACCGGCGAGACAAGTAACGGAGTAAGCCACGTTGCGTGGCTAGGAGGGTTGGCGACTGGGTGAGGCTGTGATTCTCTGTTTTTGCGGACTACAAACCTGCGACGCCAACGCTACGTGCCTGCTAGCCTGCGACAGGGAAGAAGATGCCACAATCTGCGGGAAAACTTATGATTTCTGAGTTAGATCCATTAACATCTATCCTATTATCCATTCCTGATTCCTCTCTAGTTGATCCATCATCCATTCAGTCATTCTTCTCTGTCTCTGGCTCGCTTGCACTGTTTTCCTTCCAGAGTTCCAACAGAGATTTTAATTTTTGGGATTGTTTTCACTTTCAAAGGTTTTCAAATGAAATTTATCTTGAATATGATTTCCTTACAACGCTTATCTTAATTTTTTGGGCTTATTTGACCCTAAACTTTCTAAGGTTTTTAATTAATGCTCGCATGTCTCATAAAATATTGTGACTCAGCTTCTATTGTAAGGAAATTTTTGAGACATGTGAGTACTTATTTAGTCATGAACCATTATGAGACATGTGAGTACTTATCTTCTAATGATTTTACTATGCTGTTTCGAATGCAACTACTCCAAGCAAATCCCTAATGATTTCATGATTTTTGATTTTACTGTGTTGTTCTGATTTCAGATTGGAATGCTCTCAGATTTTCAGATTTACCGTGTTTGGTTCTTCACTTCTTTGGTTTGTACTTTATACTTGATTTCAGAATGTGGCTACAAAAATGTGTCTACTCAGAATATATGAATATGTTGTCAGTTTTTTTGGTTCTCTGATTTTTTGTCCAATGTTGGAACCGATATTCGGCGCAACGAGGAGTTCTAACCCAAAAAGGGGGCAACCCGCACCTGTCACGACCCGTCTCGACAAAAGTCAGAGTGCGCTTTTGGACAAGTCGTGATGCCACAGGCATGGGTGCAAAGAAAGTCATGTTTGCTAAGGCAGATTCAGAGAACACTGAAAATAGTTTTAGAGTAGTTATTTTTGAGGAAAACATGGTGTTTTTATTATACGAAGCTTTCAAAGTTTTAAATGTAAATATATTTTGTAAAATTCATGTTTTACAGGCTACTACTATATTTTTCATGTCATTATGATGCAACAGAGAGTGCACATGCGTCATATTCAGATTCTAGTACATAAATATTTATATAGTGTAGCAGTTGTCCATGTATTACTGTTCATAATTATCACATAAAGAAAACCACTGACAGTAAAAGAAGTGAATCAAAAACATCAAACCTGACACGGCTAGAAGATCAATCATCGGAAAGCAGAAACTTGATGCAGATCGGGCTCAGGAAACCTGGCGGCGCTGACACGAAAGCTAAGGCAATTCCAAAACACAAAGAAAAAGTCTCAGAACTTTGAAATAAACAGAATGAACAAAGCAAAATATAGAACAATAACAGAAACAGAAAATCATGAATGTACCAGTATCTCATGAATCAAAAAACTATTCGAGACAAGCAAATAACAGTGCTAAACAAAACAAGTTAGTTTATTAGACTACTCCAGAAAATATCCTAAAAGTATTCATGTAAAATGTTGTAAGTCGAGATCGATGAAGTGTGTAGGTGTTATAGCGGACGCACATGGCTCACGATCAGATCTGAATGCAAGTCTTATCGGAAAAGTAATCATGCTTGTGTGACCAAGGCAACAGACAGATGCCCAGTTAGACGCTACAGTTCAAGGATCTGGTTACAACCACGGATTTGTTTTCGAGTTTCATACGAGATTATTTATCATATTATTTTATGACAACACTATGAGAGGAAACTTCAGATCGTGAAACAGATTCACGTAAATGAGAAAAATCAGATTGGAAATAAGCTTTACTCGGGTCTTACAATCAGATAGACATCAGAAACCAGACAGACATCAGAAACCAGACAGACATCAGAAACCAGACATACATTAGAAACTGGATTCGACGACACAGCAGAAATCAAACAGTGAGTTTTGACTCCTGCGAGTTCGAGGGGTTAAGGTCATGATAACCGGAAGATTTTTCGAGTAAAATCGTCGAGGTAAGCTGACATTATTGGATCGAGGAAGCCAAGTAATCATCTAGGTTAAATCATCCTTGAACTCAAATATTTTTCACATGAAAAGTGTGTTACGAGCATGATACATCAAAACATAAATCATATACTTGCTAATCAGAATTCATTACAGTTATTATCGTGACACTGTTGCTCGTGATTAACGTTATTCTATTCTTCAAATTATTCCTCAAAGAGACAGAATCCACAAATTTAAATATCCAATTAACCATCGTTCACTAACTCATCTCCAAATTATCCAAATATCATCATTTGCACTCACGACTCGCGTTATGCCTATCGTGGGAACCTCAAACGGATAACAAATCTATTTAGGGATTCGGGATCTAAATTATATGCCGAAACAAGAAATCAAGGACGAATTCAGACAAATACAAGATCAGACAAAGTAATTAAATTCAATATTTGCAAGAGAGAAAGATCTCTACTTGCCTCAAAAAAGCTGAAGCTGACGGAGGAGACCAAATTGCGGCACAAGTGAAATCGGAAAACTTAATATCAGACCTGCTGAAGCACCACCATATATAACAATGAGTTATCAAAAAACCTTAACGTTAGCACGAGAAATAAATTATCACAAGATTCAAATAAGAGAGGAACTAAGAAATTTACCTTCCTCAAATGTGAGGGGCGAAGAGATACCACGCAGAAGCGAAGACTTCACGATGCTTGGGCTAGGGGAAACCCTAATTCGGAGAGGACTGCGCATGATTCCTACCAACTAAATCGAGAAGCAGCGCTGGAAATCCCAAACATAACACAGTTAGACGATCACAAGGAGGTACACAAATTGAATCACAAAAATGCGCAACTTTGCAAGAAAATTTCATGGAAATCTGAATAGAGGGGAAAAGGGAGGTATCTTACTCAAGGGAAGCAAAACCATGCCCAAAATCCGAGTGGAGGAGTATTTGAGCTAAGCCCTAGGCGTGATCGGAGCCCAAGGAAGAGGGAGAAGCGGCTGTCGGGGGGAGAGAAGGCAGTGGCTGCTGATGTCGGCCTCCAAAAACAAAGAAGAAGAGGGTGCAGGCCTGGGGAGGAGCAGGAGGCGGCATCAGCCATGGAGGGAGGAGCCGGAGGAGATGTTGTCGGCTTGTGGAGGCGGAGAAGGCGTCGAGCAGAGTGAGAGGAAAAGCCGGAGGCCACGATAAGAGGGAAGGCATCGACAGCAGTAAGGAGCGACGCATGCAGAGCGACCTGTGGGAGACGGGTTTGCGGGAGTCGGCGGGATCGGGAAAACCTAGTGGGAGAGAAAAAAATATCGGGGGGGTGGGCTGATTCTCGGGTAGGTTTAATAAGAGGGGGGTAGATTAAGTTTATATTAATATAATTATTATTATAAACCTTATTATCATTTAATCAAGAATCGGGTTGTTACATTCTCCCCCACTTAGGAAGTTTCGTCCCGAAACTTCCCTGAGAAACTCTGAATGGGGTCAAAAACAACGAAGATTCAGACGACATTTGATGTCGATTTTATAAGTTTTGAAAAATATCCAAACTAAACTCTCAACTAGGCAAGTGCACCTATCGAAATTTAGCATAGGAAATATCGTATTTAAACTCGGGGACCGTTGAGTATTTGTACTCACAAAGAAGAGCTATTATTTTATCGATCGGAAAATTGGTTTTGCGAAAAACGAAAACGAACGTTAAATTAAGAGGAGAAATTCGATGAATAAAAGGCTAGCACTTGATCTGGAATCCCTTTGGGCTAGAATAAAATCCACGAAATTAAAGAGCACAAGTATCTAAATTATTAACTTCGACCGCGGAGGTTCCAAAGCTACGAAGTGCCTCTCTCGAGAATACGCACTCGACTAACCTTAGGTAGATCGATTAAGACCTCTCGGCCAGTCGAAATACCTAAGCTTGCTTTAGGCGGTGAACCTCACTAATGGAGTTGACTCCAAGGCGGAAGAATTTTGCGTTCCTCTCTCGAGGGGTGCAAGAAATTCTCTTTATCCTTGAGTGATCTACTCGTATCCACAACCTCTCGGTAAATCTAGGATACGAATCTAAGCTCGAATAAACATAATTTGCAACTTATGAATTCGAAGAAAATTTAAATCAAAGATAAATCAAAGTTTAGAAAATAGAATGCTTGCTAATTTGAGACAAAAATAAGAATTTTATTTCATTCCAAAGTTCATCATGATCAACTGCTAATTGGGAAATTAGCTACTCATCATGATGGGAGAATTACATGAAAGCATAAAGAAAGACATGATTAAAGAACAACTTGAAAATAAAGGTTACACTATGAATTGAAAATGCAGGAAAAACAGTAAAGAAAATAGAATTAAGCTCCCAAAAATCTCCTCCTGAGCATCTGAAACTGTCTGGAATTTATAGAAAAAGTTGTTGGGTGGTCACGCCCCTAGGTCACGCCCGTGACCTAGGGCGTGTCGGTCTCGGAACCATCGTCTTCAAGTCCTCTGAACGTTGGCGCGAAACCGCCAAAAGTCGTTAATTGGCGGGTCACGCCCCTAGGTTACGCCTGTGACCTAGGGCGTGTCTTGACGGTTGTAGAAAAACGGCGGGAAGCAGAAACGGCGGGAATAACTCCGGCCGTTGTTGGAAGGGTCACGCCCATGGTCACGCCCGTGACCTTGGGCGTGTCTTGAGAAAACTGACAGCGCCTGAAACTGCAGCATTAAGTCGGCACGCCGGGCTGTCACGGGGTTAGTCACGCCCGTGCCAAATTTGTCACGCCCGTGACCTGTTGTGCAAATTGAAACTGCCGTTGGCTGGAAGTCTGGACAAAGTACTGGATGTCACGCCTGGCTTACACGCCCGTGTGATCAGTGTCACGCCAGTGACCTTAGGGCGTGTACTTTTAATTGACGTGGCAGATGCTCCCCACGCGCCGGGTTCTCGCCAGGATGTCACGCCTGTGACCTTGTCGGTCACGCCCGTGACTTTGGCGTGTCCTTTTGAAATTTTATTGCTTTTGCCCAGTTTTGTCTCCTGATCAACCCTATAGACTCCAAATTGAGATTTGCAGCCCAGATTGCCCTGAAATAAGAAATTAGAAAAATTCAATAATAAAATTACAAAATATAATTATAAACTAATTAATTATTAAATAAAAATAATATAAAAACATGGACAAAATTAGAGTTATCAAATACCCTCATACTTACTCGTTTGCTCGTCCCGAGCAAACAACTTTACATGGAGAATAGAAAAATCTTAACGCTAAAAATGAAAATTGAACATAAGGAGTAGAATGCGAAGTCTTATGCCTATGCTTGTAGTTATTATTGTAGAAAAACCTACTCAGCATACAAATTAGTTTTTTAATTTTCTATAATGTGTTTCCACTTTTTATTTTTACTTCAAAGATGGAAACCCGATAAATCTTCGAATCACGTTTAGGGAGAAAGTAGCGTGTCTGCTAAGATAACATTGCACAAATCGAAGATCGGGATACCCTCCAAAGAAATCCATCAATGTCGATGGTCATAGGCTTGTCCTTTCACACTCTCGCCACGGCACTAGGTTAACTTATAAGCACAAATCAGTAGGACTTAAGTAGGTTGGAATGTAGGCTTAGGGTTTTGGTTTGGAAAAACAAAGATAAATGCGATGGGTAGACACACCAAAACCTAAAGAGAGTTTGCACAAAAGAAATAAATTGAAAAACTCCGCCAATTCCTTTGTTTTTTTTTTTCAATATGTTGAATATTTTTTTCAACTTCCTCTTTTTTTGTTTGTTTTTTTTTCTTTTTTTTTCCTTTTTTTGTTTTTTTTTTTGAGGAGAAGTGAAAAATAGAACTTTTGTATATTTTCAAAAAGCCACCAAAATAAAATGGCTCCTAATCACACATAAACTGTTTTTATCTATAATTTTAAGCTCGGTTTTAGGTGTGTAATTAGGATGCTTTTTAGGCTTTGGTAAAGTGTTGGTGGAGCTAAAACAAAAGAAAGGGTATAGACTCAAATTGGCTTAGCAAGGGTAAAACGTTAGGTAATGGTGCAAAGGCTCAAATTAGCCAAAAGAAATGCCTAAATCCTTTTCATGCTAATGAGTTTAACCTATGCAAAGTCTTGAGAATAGCTAGAGGGCAAGTTCTAGACATCGAGAAAGAATACCTCTTTCTTGATCCGCGAAATATCTCTCTAGTAAACTTTTACACACTCTCCTAAAATATTTTTAGATTTTACCGGTTTCCAAGTAGAAGTAAAATAAATTATTTCTACGCATTCAGAAAAAGAAAAATCTAATTGTATGTTGAATATTTAATTCTACTCAAATTCTACTAACATGTGCACTTAACTAGAAACACGGCATGACCAACAGTTCTACTATAAAATTCAAAATTCAATTAAAACATCAAAAATTTTCTAAACTTATGTAAAAGTTGAATACCTAGAATTTCGCATGTGAGTAAATAGAGAAATAAAGATCTCCCTAATTTTGAAAGTAATCCTTTTTTTTTGTATT
The DNA here is from genome assembly GCA_039583875.1 of Platanthera guangdongensis. NCBI lineage: Eukaryota > Viridiplantae > Streptophyta > Magnoliopsida > Asparagales > Orchidaceae > Platanthera > Platanthera guangdongensis. The sequence continues at coordinate 113,922,691 of CM077162.1, forward strand.
TTTGTAAAGTAAGCAAAAACAAAATTGCACAAAAGAAATAAAATCCTTTTTTTTGTATTTTTTTGTTTTTTTTTTGAAAATTAGTATAATTTTTTTTTTTATGTTTTGCTTGAAAAATATCCTCCCATACTTAAACAAGACATTGTCCCCAATGAAAAATAAAGAAAGAAAGAGAAAAGATAGGAGACTTCCCTGAAGCGGGTCATGCAGCACCAAAAAGTACCTGGAAGACAAAGCTGAAGCAAAACATATTTTTTATGTTACGAAAAAGAAAAGATATATGACAAAGGAAAAGAAAATGATAAAAAGAAAAGATACAATAGGACGGTCTACAATCCCAAAGAAAAAGAAAGCAGGCTAATCCTCATCGCTATGCTGTCGCGGCTCCTGATAGTGCGTCCGGAGGTCTGAAAACTCACGCTCAATACGTGTCATGGAGGAGGCTTGATTTGTCGCTAGCGTGGTAAATCGACTGTCAAAACTCACAAATCGAGCGTCAAAATCGGCCTGCATCGTATCTAAGCGTGTGTGAAGAGACGCAAACTGACGATCCCAATAGCTCTGAGGGCCGGGCTCGGAAGAAGGGTCCTGCGGTGGAGGAATGTGGGGAGAGTGGATAGTGTCACTGGGTCCGGCACCGTAATCAAGGCCAAGATCTCCACCACCGACTGCGGGGGGGAATAGCCTCAAACTCTCCATCACGTCGCCGCGCTAAGCCGAGGGCCTGAAGGGTCTGGAACTGGATGACCTGCGGCGTCTGGACGCAGCTGAGGCGTGGAAGAGCATCCCAAATGTCGAGCTGCTTCGCGAGGAAAGTGATGAAGTTCCCGCCGTGCACTGCTCCCAACCTCGCATTTTCGGCCTGGTGGCGAAAGAAAATTGCGAGCAGATAACCAAGGTTGAGGGGGACCCGGTAAAACATACTATATAAATATAGTAAGTCTGCCCGAGTCACCACCCCGTGGCTATCGTCGCGACCAGAAATAGTGAAGGTAAGGAGGTTGTGGAGAATACGTAAGGCGGGAGAAATGAGTTGGCTGCCTTTGGATTTCTTTGGGGTGTAGGGGGCGGTGTCACTACTGATTTCCGCCCAAAAGGCGAGAAGGTTGACATCGGTCGGGAAATCAGTAATTAAATCAAGATAGGCGGGAGATTGGGAAAAAGCTTCCGAGCAGAAGCCCATGACGACATTGAGCTGGCGGATGGTGAGCTGATGCACCATCCCACCTATGCGAAAGACGATGAAGTCGTCATTGGTCGTCCAGCGGAACTCGAATGAAGCCAAGAACTCAACGGTCAGCTCAAGAAAGGCATGCTCGGAAATAGAGAAGAGGGAACTCCATCCAGGGGTGGATAGAAATCCCCGTACCAAATCCGCAGCTCCAAATGTGGCGAGGATCGCCCAATCTAAAATGCGGAACACGCCAAGGGGTTTGGCGCGTAGGCGCTCGCTGCGCTCCTGCTGTGTTTGGTTTTGAAATAGGAGCATGGCTTCCGCTGCGGCGGGATCCGCGGGGTGCTCGGAGGAGGAAGCGGTGGAGCGAGGGTGGTGGCGAGGCATTTTGGAAGAAGGGAGAAGAAGGAAGGATTCGGGTTAGCAAAGGGAGAAGAGAAGGGCGGATGGTGTGAAGGAAGAAGAGGGGGAAAATCCCTATTTATAGGGTTTTCGGGTTGGTCACGCCCCCTGTCACGCCCGTGACATGGGGCGTGACAAACACGGGACAAAAAGAAAAGGAATCCGAGGCTGCCAGCCTCGGATTCGCTGGTCACGCCCGTGACTCTGGGCGTGTAAGGCGTGCCCGATGCAGGAATCCAATGCGCTGGCATTGGATTCCAAGGCCACGCCCCAGGTCACGCCCGTGACCTGGGGCGTGTCTCATTAAAAAAAAACGCAAAGGAATCCGAGGAGTTGACCCGGGGTCACGCCTCGGATTCGACGACACGGCCCAGGGTCACGCCCGTGACCCTGGGGCGTGTATCTGAAACGAGAGAAAAAAAACATTTTGTTTTTTCGTTTTTCTTTTTTTTTTTTTGGGCGAGTCACGACCGTGACTTGCCAGCGGCACGGGCGTGACACTAACTGTCACGGCCATGACTGGGCAGGAAGTGAAGTTTTCCAGCTTCACTTCGTCGAACGAAGTTTCGGGCTAGCCACGCCCGTGACCCTTGATGGTCACGCCCGTGATAGTACCGAAAGACGAACGAAACACTGCGCTCGACGAAACCACTCTCGGGTTTCGCTCGACGAACTCAACACGGCTCGGTCACGCCCGTGACCCATAGGTCACGCCCGTGACATAGGCGTGTACGGGCAGGAAAAAAAATTTATTGTTTTATTTTTATTTTTATTTTTATTTTATTTTTTTTAAAGATTCAAATAAACGATAATAAATCAAAAGCTACCGACTTGAAGAAACGCGTACACTTGACGCTCAACTCCGTCGATCTTCACGCCGAAAAAAATGTCCTTCAAACCTGCAAAAATTTAAATAAAATTAAAAATAAAAAGAAAAGATAAGCATGGGGTGCCTCCCACAAGCGCTTTGTTTATGGTCGTTGAGCTCGACCAAAGCGGGGCACTCGTTTATGAGTTCGGGAGGTTAATTTCCTCCCGGTACTCATTAGTAGTATCGCCGGCGAGGAATATCTTCAACCGTTGCCCATTCACTTTAAATTCGCCTTGTTCCGGGTGCGAGATAAGCACTGTTCCATAGGGCCACACCTCTTTTACAATAAAAGGGCGGGACCATCGGGACTTGAGTTTGCCCGGAAAAAGTCGGAGGCGCGAATTATAGAGGAGAACTTGGTCTCCCGGTTTGAAATCTTTAGGGTGCTTAATTTTTTTATCATGAAAGAATTTTGTGCGCTCCTTATAAAGTTTATTACTTTCATAGGCTAAGGAGCGTCACTCATCGAGCTCGTTAATTTGGAATTTTCGAAGCTCGGAGGACAAATTTTCATCTAGATTTAAAAATTTAAGCGCCCAAAAGGCGCGGTGCTCAAGCTCAACCGGTAAGTGACATGCTTTCTCATAGACCAATCGGTACGGCGTACAACCGATAGCGGTCTTGTACGCGGTCCGATAAGCCCAAAGAGCATCATCAAGCTTGACCGACCAATCATTCCTACTAGTAGAAACCGTTTTCTCTAAAATTCGTTTGATTTCACGGTTAACTACTTCTACCTGGCCACTTGTTTGAGGGTGATAGGGGGTGGTTAACCTATGTTTAACGCCGTATTTAGACAAAACCTTAGTGAATTGTGCGTTACAAAAGTGGGTGCCCCTATCACTAACTATTGTCCGCGGTGCTCCAAATCGTGAAAATAGTTTTTTGAGAAATTGGGTCACGACTCGGGCGTCATTAGTGGGGAAGGCTTGCGCTTCCGCCACCGTGACACATAGTCGACCGCTACCAATATATATTTATTTCCATAGGATGTTGGTAGCAGTCCAACAAAGTCGATCCCCCATAAATCAAAAACTTCTATTTCTAAAAATGTATTTAATGGCATTTCATCACGGCGGGAAATATTACCTGAGCGTTGGCATTGTTCACAACGACTTACATGGGCGTGAGCATCCTTGAATATGCTTGACCAATAGAAGTTTGCTTCAAGTATCTTCCGAGCCGTCTGATTAGCTTTATAGTGCCCACCGGCGGGTCCATCATGACAATGCTTTAAAATTTGTGCGCCTTCCTCATGAGAAACACACCTCCGCACTACTTGGTCCGCGCAAACACGAAAAAGGAAGGGATCCTCTCAAAAATAATTTTTCAAATCAGAAAAGAATTTCTTCTTTTCTTGATAAGAAAAACCATTCGGGAGGAATCTCGCAACAAGATAATTTGCGAAATCGGCGAACCAAGGAGTGGGGAGGGTGATTACCTTATGAATGGCGAGAAGGCGCTCCTCGGGGAAAGTGTCGTCAATGTCCTCCTCCATGAGCTCCCCCGAATTGGGGTTCTCCAACCGCGAAAGATGGTCAGCCGCCAAGTTCTCCGTTCCTCTCTTGTCGCGAATCTCCAAATCAAATTCTTGGAGTAGTAAGATCCACCTAATCAATCGCGGCTTTGCATCTATTTTTGCTAGTAAATATCTCAAAGCCGAATGATCAGTAAAAACAATAATTTTAGACAAGGTGAGATATGAGCGGAATTTATCAAATGCGAAAATTACGACTAATAATTCTTTTTTGGTGGTCGTGTAATTTTCCTGTGCGGCGGTTAATGTTTTGCTTGCATAATAGATAGGATGAAAGTTTTTATTTATGCGTTATCCTAACACCGCACCAACGGCAAAACTACTAGCGTCGCACATTATCTCAAATGGAAGCTCCCAATTGGGAGCGATCATGATAGGAGCGTTAATCAATTTTTCTTTAATAAGGGAAAAAGCACGCAAACAATTTTCGTAAAAAATGAACGGCGCGTCTTTTTCTAACAAGTGGGCTAGGGGCTTAGTTATTTTAGAAAAATCTTTAATAAACCGGCGATAGAAACCGGCATGCCCCAAAAAACTACGAACGGCCTTAACATTTGAAGGGGGAGGTAGCTTTTCTATAATTTCAATTTTTGCTTTATCTACCTCTATGTCCTTACTAGAAATTTTATGTTCTAAGACCAAACCCTCTCGTACCATAAAATGGCACTTCTCCCAGTTCAAAACTAGGTTCGTGTCCTCACATCTTTGGAGTACACGGGAAAGGTTTGTCAAACATAAATCAAACGAATCTCCAAAAACGGAGAAATCGTCCATGAAAACCTCCATGATATCCTCCACTAATTCGTCAAAGATCGCTAGCATACACCTTTGGAAGGTTGCCGGCGCGTTGCACAAACCAAAAGGCATCCTTCGATAAGCGAAGGTGTCAAACGGACAAGTGAAGGTTGTTTTCTCTTGGTCCTCGGGCGCGATTGGGATTTGAAAATATCCCGAGAGACCATCAAGAAAACAATAAAATGAGTGCTCGGATAGCCGTTCAAGTATTTGGTCAATAAACGGCAAAGGAAAATGATCCTTACGGGTTGCATCATTTAATTTACGGTAATCGATGCACACCCGCCATCCGGTAACGGTTCGAGTAGGAACTAACTCGTTTTTATCATTAGGCACTACCGTTAACCCTCCTTTCTTGGGCACCACTTGGACCGGGCTCACCCAAGAGCTATCCGAAATTGGATAGATGATACCCGCATCTAATAATTTTATTACCTCGGCCTTGACAACCTCCTTCATGTTAGGATTTAGTCGGCGTTGAGGTTGAATAGTTTTGTGAGCGTGTTCTTCTAAGAAAATTTTATGGGTGCAAAAGGAGGGATTAATCCCTCTCAAATCCGTGATCTTCCACGCAATTGCGCGGCGATGAAGTTTTAAAGTATGAGATAATTTAATTTTTTCTTCATCGGTCAAGTAGGCCAACACAATAACCGGAAGTTTTGAATCCTCCGCCAAAAATAAATACTCTAAATGATCAGGCAATTGTTTTAATTCTAGCGCGGGAGGTTCATCATAAGAAGTTTTCAAACGATCACTACCAATTTTTAAAAGTTCAAAAATAGGTGCGTGCGTGATCGAGAGATTATCACTATTTTCATGAGCAATTAAATCTAAATGTTCTAAATTGGCATCATGATCAATAGAAGATAAAGATGTTTCAGAAAAAAGAAGAGTCTTCTTCAGGAGAAGCCTCCAAATAATAACATGAGTCGTCATTTGAGAGCGAGTTTTTCATATACGTGTCAATAGTAAAGGTAACTTCTTCATCTCCGACTCTAAGGAGAAGTTTCCCATTACTAACGTCTATAATTGCGCGCGAGGTGGCAAGAAAAGGGCGACCGAGAATGAGTGGGACCTCGGTGTCCTCTTCGATGTCAAAGATGACGAAATCTACCGGAAAGATAAATTTGTCAACTTTGACAAGCACATCCTCTATGATCCCCATAGGGAGCTTGACAGACCGATCCGCCAATTGAATGCACATTCTTGTGGGTTTAGGTTCTCCTAATCCCAACTTCTTAACTAAAGAATAAGGCATTAAATTGATTGAGGCGCCTAGATCGGCTAACGTACGTTTTACTAATAAATCACCAAACAAACAGGGAATGGAGAAACTACCCGGATCGGGTAATTTCTTAGGTAATTTATTAAGTAAAACTGTCGAACACTCCGCATTCAATTGAACCGTGGAGATATCCTCAAGTTTCTTTTTATTGGATAAAAGATGCTTGAGGTACTTGGCGTATTTCGGCATTTGTGCTATTATTCCACAAAACGGTAGATTAATTTGGATTTGTTTAAACATGTCCAAAAATTTACCGTGATGTTCATCCACCCGGTCTTTTTGCATTCTAGATGGATAGGGAAGAGGTGGTTGATAAGCTTTTGGTTTATTAAGAGTAGAAGGCTTAGGCGGAGGAGAAGATGGAGAAATTATTACCTCCGTATCAACAGGAATTGGAGAAGTATCAACCGGGTTTGGAGAAGTGGTTACCTCCTTCCCGCTCCGTAAGGTGATGGCTTTGGCATGCTCCTTTGGGTTGGGCTCTGTATTGCCCGGTAGCGCTCCTTGTTGACGATCGGAGAGCATTTTAGCGATTTGCCCAATTTGTGTCTCCAAACTTCGAAGAGATCCGGTGAGATTTCGGATGTTGGCATCATTTGTAGTCGTATATTTAGTGAACAATTCCTCGAGATTGGGAGCTTTGGGAGCTTTGGGAGCTTGCGGTGGAAAATAGCCGGGTGGAATCGTGTTCGGCGGGCGCGCCGCGTTCCCCGGATTACTCCAAGAGAAGTTGGGGTGATTCCTTATACCCGGGTGATAGGTATTGGCAAAATTGTTACCCGGATTATAAGGTGGCCGATTCGGATTACCCATGTAATCCACATGCTCGGCAATAGTAGAAGGCTCTCAATATTGGGGCTCACAGGTAGATTTGGACGAGGAAGCAGACATCTCGTTCATCTATTTTTGCAGTTGCTCAACCTGGAGAGACAAACTTGAAACCGTATTGATTTCATACATCCCGGCCGGTTTAGGTGGTTTAGACCGAGGTGTACTCCATTGATAGGTATTCAAAGCCATACCTTCTATAAGCTCTTGGGCGGCCGCCGGTGTTTTGTTATTAAGCATTCCACCGGCGGCGGCATTGATATGTTGCCTAGTTTGAGAATTTAGGCCGTTATAGAAGGTTTGGATTTGTAACCAATCCGGAATTGCATGATGAGGACATCGACGAAGCAATTCCTTGAAACGCTCCCAAGTATCATATAACGTTTCCGAATCAAGTTGGGAGAAATAAGTGATATCATTGCGCAATTTAGCCGTTTTAGCCGGCGGAAAGTATTTCGTAAGAAATCTTTCCGTCATTTGAGCCCAAGTTGTGATGGATCCTCTCGGTACAGAACCCAACCACTGCTTGGCTTTAGTGCGCAATGTAAATGGAAATAACCTTAGCCGGATGGCATCATCGGATACACCATTAATTTTAAAAGTATCGTATATTTCTAAGAAATTTGAAATATGCGCGTTTGGATCTTCATCTTGAAGCCCATCAAATTGTACATATTGTTGTACCATTTGGATGATGCTTGACTCCAACTCAAAATTATTGAGGGCAATAGCGGGACGAACAATACTAGATTGAGTCTCGTCCAAGTTTGGACGGGCATAATAGGACATAGTCCTTTGTTCAACCGCGTTTGGCTCACCCATATTGGAAGAAGCAGAAGAGGGAGATCTAGGAGAATGAGAAGAAGAACTAAATGAAGAAGGGGAAGAAGAAGGCGGTGACGGAGAGAGGATTAATGAAGGATTAGGAGTGTCTCCTAAGGATTCCGTATCTTGAAAATTCGGAACTCGAAATCGTAAGCGGTGTCGAAGGGTTCGCTCGATTTCCGGATCCAAATCAAAAAGAGGCGACGGATTCCCTCGGGTCATACACCAAAATAAAACAAAATAATTTTTTTTTTATTTTGATATTTCTAAAACAAAAAGAAAATGATAAAATTAATAGATCCTTGCTTTCAAAATACCAACAAAAAAATAATCCCCGGCAACGGCGCCAAAAACTTGATGTAAATTTTATAAGTTTTGAAAAATATCCAAACTAAACTCTCAACTAGGCAAGTGCACCTATCGAAATTTAGCATAGGAAATATCGTATTTAAACTCGGGGACCGTTGAGTATTTGTACTCACAAAGAAGAGCTATTATTTTATCGATCGGAAAATTGGTTTCGCGAAAAACGAAAACGAACGTTAAATTAAGAGGAGAAATTCGATGAATAAAAGGCTAGCACTTGATCTGGAATCCCTTTGGTCTAGAATAAAATCCACGAAATTAAAGAGCACAAGCATCTAAATTATTAACTTCGACCGCGGAGGTTCCAAAGCTACGAAGCGTCTCTCTCGAGAATACGCACTCGACTAACCTTAGGTAGATCGATTAAGACCTCTCGGCCAGTCGAAAGACCTAAGCTTGCTTTAGGCGGTGAACCTCACTAATGGAGTTGACTCCAAGGCGGAAGAATTTTGCGTTCCTCTCTCGAGGGGGACAAGAAATTCTTTTTATCCTTGAGTGATCTACTCATATCCACAACCTCTCGGTAAATCTAGGATACGAATCTAAGCTCGAATAAACATAATTTGCAACTTATGAATTCGAAGAAAATTTAAATCAAAGATAAATCAAAGTTAAGAAAATAGAATGCTTGCTAATTTGAGACAAAAATAAGAATTTTATTCCATTGCAAAGTTCATCATGATCAAGTTCTAATTGGGAAATTAGCTACTCATCATGATGGGAGAATTACATGAAAGCATAAAGAAAGACATGATTAAAGAACAACTTGAAAATAAAGGTTACACTATGAATTGAAAATGCAGGAAAAACAGTAAAGAAAATAGAATTAAGCTCCCAAAAATCTCCTCATGAGCATCTGAAACTGTCTGGAATTTATAGAAAAAGTTGATGGGTGGTCACGCCCCTAGGTCACGCCCGTGACCTAGGGCGTGTCGGTCTCGGAACCGTCGTCTTCAAGTCCTCTGAACGTTGGTGCGAAACCGCCAAAAGTCGTTAATTGGCGGGTCACGCCCCTAGGTCACGCCCGTGACCTCGGGCGTGTCTTGACGGTTGTAGAAAAACGGCGGGAAGCAGAAACGGCGGGAATAACTCCGGCCGTTGTTGGAAGGGTCACGCCCATGGTCACGCCCGTGACCTTGGGAGTGTCTTGAGAAAACTGACAGCGCCTGAAACTACAGCATTAAGTCGGCACGCCGGGCTGTCACAGGGTTAGTCACGCCCGTGTCAAATTTGTCACGCCCGTGACCTGTTGTGCAAATTGAAACTGCCGTTGGCTGGAAGTCTGGACAAAGTACTGGATGTCACGCCTGGCTTACACGCCCATGTGATCAGTGTCACGCCCGTGACCTTAGGGTGTGTACTTTTAATTGACGTGGCAGATGCTCCCCACGCGCCGGGTTCTCGCCAGGATGTCACGCCCGTGACCTTGTCGGTCACGCCCGTGACTTTGGCGTGTCCTTTTGAAATTTTATTGCTTTTGCCCAGTTTTGTCTCCTGATCAACCCTATAGACTCCAAATTGAGATTTGCAGCCCATATTGCCCTGAAATAAGAAATTAGAAAAATTCAATAATAAAATTACAAAATATAATTATAAACTAATTAATTATTAAATAAAAATAATATAAAAACATGGACAAAATTAGAGTTATCAACATTCATCCAACAAGGGTTGCAGATCAAGGCATAGAAGTTAACTATGAATACAAGGAAACAGATAAAAGAACAAACACGAATACTTACTATGATCAAGAGAAAAGTTGTGGATACTTGCAACGCAGGTCAGATTCAAGTTCATAGGAGAACTTTTTAGGCTTATCGGTTCAGACATATACAAAAGATTGACTTCAGGGAGCACAGGAATTGTCTTCGATTAGCCCAAAATTGAGCGGCAGAATGCGAGAATCCGTGAGCAAAAAGGATCTTACACTGAGCGAATATAGAACGTCAACGGGGAAAAGAAGTTGGAGGATGATTGAGTATCGACAAGAGTGAGTCAAACTGGAGTTGGAAAATCACAAGACAACGCTGGAGAAATTCAACAGAGCATCACTGAAACTTAGAAGCTATCTAGAAGGAGATACAGGATGACCAGACAAGATTGACAGACACGCGAAACAGCAAGAACTATTTACAAATATCAGGAACTAGCAATTAGAGATTTTAACACATTTTTTACTGTCAAGTACATAAATTATATAATAATTACAGCATTTTCATTGTACAACTCTAGAAAATAATCATGCAAGTACAACAATGAGAATATGTGCGATGTCAAGCAGATAGTAAATCCATGTGTGTACAATCATTATTGTTGTTCTTGATTTAACACTTGTGCAATGATTTATGATATGCATGCAAATGAATGGATACACATGTCATGTTAAGACTCATATCACTTAACATGTCATGCATATTAGGACTCTAATGTCAGCGCACTTGAAAATATTAAACCGCCCATATAATTTAATATTCGCAAACGGTGTATATCCTAGTGGAAATTCATATGCACAAAAATGTTAAGTTTGTTCATAACCCCTTAACATTTGTGTGCATACTACTCATGCTTATGAGTGAGTGTGTGCGTGTTTCAGTCACGAACAACAAATAATGACAAGTTGAGTGAAACAATGATATATGCTTATATATATTTTTCTTTATAATAAAGTTCAAAATATTTGATAATTACAAAATATTTTATCTTTTAAAACAAATCTGGCTCTGATACCAACTGTCATGACCCGTCTCGACAAAAGTTAGAGTGCGCTTCGGGACAAGTCGTGATGTCACGGGCATGGGCGGAAAGAAAGTCATGTCTGCTAAGGCGGATGCAGAGAACACTGAAAATAGTTTTAAAATAGTTATTTTTGGAGAAAACATGGTGTTTTTATTATGCGGAAGCTTTCAAAGTTTTAAATGCAAATGTATTTTGTAAAATTCATGTTTTACAGGCTACTACTATAGTTTTCATGTCATTATGATGCAACAGAGAGTGCACATGCGTTATATTCAGATTCTAGTACATAAATATTTATATAGCCTAGCAATTGTCCATGTATTACTGTTCATAATTATCACATAAAGAAAACCACTGACAGTAAAAGAAGTGAATCAAAAACATCAAACCTGACACGGCTAGAAGATCAATCATCGGAAAGCAGAAACTTGATGCAGATCGGGCTCAGGAAACCTGGCGGCGCTGACACGAAAGCTAAGGCAATTCCAAAACAAAAAGAAAAAGTCTCAGAACTTTGAAATAAACAGAATGAACAAAGCAAAATATAGAACAATAACAGAAACAGAAAATCATGAATGTACCAGTATCTCATGAATCAAAAAACTATTCGAGACAAGCAAATAACAGAGCTAAACAAAACAAGTTAGTTTATTAGACTACTCCAGAAAATAGCCTAAAATTATTCATGTAAAATGTTGTAAGTCGAGATCGATGAAGTGTGTAGGTGTTATAGCGGACGCACATGGCTCACGATCAGATCTGAGTGCAAGTCTTATCGGAAAAGTAATCCTGCTTGTGTGACCAAGGCAACAGACAGATGCCCAGTTAGACGCTACAGTTCAAGAATCTGGTTACAACCACGGATTTGTTTTCGAGTTTCATACGAGATTATTTATCATATTATTTTATGACAACACTATGAGAGGAAACTTCAGATCGTGAAACAGATTCACGTAAATGAGAAAAATTAGATTGGAAATAAGCTTTACTCGGGTCTTACAATCAGATAGACATCAGAAAACAGACAGACATCAGAAACCAGACAGACATCAGAAACCAGACATACATTAGAAACTGGATTCGACGACACAGCAGAAATCAAACAGTGAGTTTTGACTCTTGCGAGTTCGAGGGGTTAACGTCATGATAACCGGAAGATTTTTCGAGTAAAATCGCCGAGGTAAGCTGACATGTATTGGATCGAGGAAGCCAAGTAATCATCTAGGTTAAATCATTCTTGAACTCAAGTATTATCCACGTAAAAAGTGCATTACGAGCATGATACATCAAAACATCAATCATATACTTTCTAATCAGAATTCATTACAGTTATTATCGTGACATTGTTGCTCGTGATTAACGATCTTCTATTCTTTAAATTATTTCTCAAAGAGACAGAATCCATCAATTTACATATCCAATTAACCATCGTTCACTAACTCATCTTCAAATTATCCAAATATCATCATTTGCACTCACGACTCGCGTTATGTCTATCGCGGGAACCTCAAACGGATAACAAGTCTATTTAGGGATTCGGGATCTAAATTATATGCCGAAACAAGAAATCAAGGACGAATTCAGACAAATACAAAATCAGACAAAATAATTAAATTCAATGTTTGCAAGAAAAAAGATCTCTACTTGCCTCAAAGAAGCTGAAGCTGACGGAGGAGACCAAATTGCGGCACAAGCGAAATCGGAAAACTTAATATCAGACTTGCTGAAGCACCACCATATACAACAATGAGTTATCAAAAAACCCTAACGTTAGCACGAGAAATAAATTATCGCAAGATTCAAATAACAGAGAAACTAAGAAATTACCTCCCTCAAAGGTGAGGGGCGAAGAGATACCACGCAGAAGCGGAGACTTGGTGATGCTTGGGTTAGGGAAAACCCTAATTCGGAGACGACTGCGCATGATTCCTACCAACTGAATCGAGGAGCGGCGCTGGAAATCCAAAACATAACACAATTAGACGATCACAAGGAGGTACACAAATTGAATCACAAAAATGCGCAACTTTCCAAGAAAATTTCATGGAAATCTGAATAGAGGGGAAAATGGAGGTATCTTACTCAAGGGAAGCAAAACCATGCCCAAAATATGAGTGGAGGAGTATTTGAGCTAAGCCCTAGGCGTGATCGGAGCCCAAGGAAGAGGGAGAAGCGGTTGTCGGGGGGAGAGAAGGCAGTGGTTGCTGATGTCGGCCTCCAGAAACAAAGAAGAAGAGGGTGCCGACCTGGGGAGGAGCATGAGGCAGCATCAGTCATGGAGGGAGTAGCCGGAGGAGATGTCGTCGGCTTGTGGAGGAGGAGAAGGCGTCGAGCAGAGTGAGAGGAGAAGCCGGAGGCCACGATAAGAGGGAAGGCGTCGGCAGCAGCAGGGAGCGACGCATGCGGAGCGACCTGCGGGAGACGGGTTTGCGGGAGTCGGCGGGATCGGGAAGACCTAGCGGGAGAGAAAAAAATGTCGGGGGGTGGGTTGATTCTCGGGTAGGTTTAATAAGAGGGGGGGATAGATTAGGTTTATGTTAATATAATTATTATTATAAACATTATTATCATTTAATCAAGAATTGGGTTGTTATAGCACCTACTTCTTCTGAGAAAGGACGCTATGTTGAAGTAAGGTTGTCAGGATAGAGATCCTAGATGAGATCATTTCGTGGTAGGATCGGATAGTAGGGTCGGATCAAGGATCGCTTTACAAAATCAGGATCGATTTAAAAATATGGATCGTAGGATCGTAGGATCGTAAGATCGTAAGATCCTATAATCCGTATCACGATCCTGACAACCATGTGTTGAAGACTTCGAACTTGACACAGACCCTGGCTGCAATACGGAGGACCCACCACACATTCGGAAGAACTTTAAGCGCTTCCCCTCCCAAACCAGAGCTGAAGTTGGGCACCTTGGAATGCCTTCGGAGCTAACCAAAAATAGGTTGAAGAAGAGGAAGACAAAAGAAACTGAATCCCCCTCAAAAGTGCCCTTCAGGACCTATTTATAGTTTTTCTTAGCGGGGCCTCCCAATAGCGTAATCCCGTCTTTTGGTTTTACAATACGTAGCCCAGATTGTTCTGCCAATATCCAGACTTCGCTTCTTGGAATGGCTATCGGCGGGCAAAAATAAATATGAAGCTACAGGGAAAATTCTCCTGGAGTTCAACAGCGACGAGACCCCAACCTCCTGGGATGGTGGATCCCCTGAAGGGACCGGCTCTCGCCGACCCTCAGCTCGCCTCGCCAACCCTCGGCTTCGTCAACCCTCGGCTCGCCTCACCGACTAGGCTCGCCCTGAGGCGAGCGGCGAGTACCTGATGAGGTCAGCACTCGCCCACCTCCTATTCTTACCCTGGGGTGAGCGCATCCATACCCCGCGACACACCCCTCAAACCAATCGCTCGTCGCCTTTGGCGGGTGCGGGCCCACTCGTCTCGCTCGGACCCGAGCTCTCTTGGCTCAGTCCACTCAACGAACACGAGGTTGTACAACTAAAGTTATAGTAGAGGAATTTTGAAGTTACCATAACTTTAGAAAAGTCTTCTCCGATTTTCAGAATATGTGATTTAATGATTTCTGAGTATTTAATGATTTTCAAGTAATTATTTGAATACTCACATTCCACTTCCTACCACAAATATGATGCATCTACACTTGGAAATTAGTTGGAATTTAGTTTTTTTGTTCGTGTTCTCCGATTTTATGTTATTTTTGTTTTGGTCCAGATTATTTAGGCTCATTTTTTCAACAACGGAAGCATCATAGTTGGCTTAGGTATGCTTAAGGGTAAATTCCATTGGTTGACTCATATGGGTTTGCTTGCGTGATTTCAGGCTCAGATGAAGTTGTTGCAGTAAGGTTATGCTACTCCGGCTTCAACGTTGGATTATGCTTTGGCGTTGTGTTTTGATTAATTTATATACTCAGTTTGGACTTTGGAGCAATCAAAATCTCCAACAGTACATCTTAAAAAATCCTTCCTACTCCCTGCTGCTCTCAATCCTGTGATTCTCCTGTCGTTCTCCACACTAAGCTCCAGGCATATCATCCATTTCCAATATACATTTCATGTTTTTATTTGATTTGAATGTATTCTATGTTTTTTTGAACTTCTCTCCACTTTAGAATAATTTATATCTCTGTTTCAATTTGCATGTTAAGATTGTGCGTAAAATTATGCAAGTTATTCGGCCTTAACGTCTTTCATCATGCCACTCAATACTGTTATCTCACTTAATTTTGAATTCCGACCATTTTAAAGAATCATTTAATTTTCTTCAATATCTAAAACTGTGATGGAGTTAACAAGTTTTCCTAACCTTCTTATTGTACAGTTAAAGGAACTCAACAAAGATCGTCAGCGATTATTAAAGCAGAGGTGTATTTTGGTGTGCTAATAAGACCTTAGTATGAGTTGTTCTAACCTTCTTATTCTGCATCCTTTTAATTCTTTGGACTTAAGGTATTTTTCTACCCAAATAATTTTCTATTCTTGCACTTTTTTTCAATATTGTCAAGCGTACACATAAGTTGTTAAATACATATGATGTGCTTCATTTTATATGTGTTAACACGTGGTTGCTTTTGTTCTACAAAAAAAAGAGGTGTAAACACTCAATGGAATTATTGTATGTTTTTGGCAAATGAAATTATTTTATACACGTAGCTAACTATAAATGCAAGTCTTCCTGTCTTTCTCATATAGCTACAACAACCATCAATGTTCTTTCAAAAAGGATCATTATATGGAGAGCATGATATCTTCCTGACTTAAAGGTATCTCATTTTGTGGTAATACTCTTCTTCGATCAATTATTGTAAATATTTGACTTGGCAAACACTTTTTAAGTCGTTTTCTGAGGAAAAACATCTTGTTTCTTTGGCAGGAATCTTGAACTAGGGTACGCCCCACACTCAAGTGAACGCCCCCACACTCCGCTCTCCAGTGCATGCTCTCGCGCTCTGCTTTCTACAACGATCACCACTCTTCATATCGTTGTTGGTGTTACCATGGTGATCTGGAAGTGGTCAAACAGGTAGTTTCACAGCCAACACGATATGAGCATGTAGGGTCGCACATAAGAGCATTTGGAGAAGTTGGAAGAATGGATTGTGTTGGTCTTACCCATATGTGATGAGTGAAGGACCAAACACTTGACTTATTAGAATTCATCGAGACATCTCGTTGATTCGTCGAGAGCATCAAGACATCACAGCTGATTCGTCGAGACCTCACAGCTAAGGCGTCGACTTCGTCGAGACCTCACAGCTAAGGCGTCGATTTCGTCGAGACCTCACAGCTAAGGTGTCGAGTGCGTCGAGACATCAGTTGATTCGTCGAGACATCTCATCGATTCGTCAAGTCAACTCATATGTTTGTCGACTCATCTCTGTTAATGATTCGTCGAGTTAATTTCATTGGTTATGGGTCTGCGAATAGCGAAAAGTCCAAGCCTATTTATACTCTTGGGTATATATATTAGTTGTCTTAGGGTTTTCAATGTGAGAAATAAGGCGCGAGACCCGATACTGACGAAAGTTTTTTCCCGAAGTGTTGATCCTGTCGCTCTCGTACACCCCAATTCTGACGCCCGTGGTCGCGGCCTCTCCTGGTGCAGACCTAGCAGTCTGTGGAGACGCAGAGCGCTTTCAATTCTCCATCCTGGATCTTGTTTGACAAGGTGTCGGTGTTCTCCCCGTTCGTGTGGATTCCTGTAGAACCGCAAATCCATTTTTTTGTGTGAACTCAACCGTCGGTCAAGAACTGTTCTGGAGCATCTTGATTGAGTGTCAACTCAATATTACTCAGGTATACTCCTATTTTATGTTATGCAAACTTTTTGATCAATGTTCATCGCAGGATCCAAGTTTCTCTTTAGCCTTTTCTTGAACTTTATTTCGCTACGCACATTTGATGTGCTATTAAGGAAAAACCCTAAAACCGCGTCCATGCACTCGGCTCTCCAAAAAATGTTATGCACACGTAGTTCCCCAAAGAGTGTCCCTTATATGCATAACAATCAGAAAACTCTTTACAAACATTGTAAAGCAAACAGTGACATGTAACCCTTGCTATAATAGTTGTGTACTTTGAAAATATTGCAAATAGATTTAAATTGAATAAGACTCCGTGGTTTTCCTCTTTTACGATTTTCCTTGTAAAAATTATAGTGTCGACTCTAATTTGATAGTGCATGTATTTATTTGACTCTCGAGCTGATACGAACCTTACTGAATATAAGGACAACAGTATATATATAAATTTAATTATGCATCAAATTGTACACGTTATATTCATTATATATTCAAATTTAATCATGCATTGAATTTGTACACGTTATATTCATTATAATTTCCCCCTTTACAAAAACAAGTATTATATTTTATTTTTCTTTCAAAAAGACGCCGAGGAATAAAAAATAGCTTAATTATAATAAAACATCATTTTAAATAGTACTTTCATAAAATAGCAAAGTGTGTAGTCAATAGATAGAGCAGACTTCCGGGAATTAATTATAATAGCAAAAGGGTTTGAAGTATTTTAGAAAATTTAGTTCGAGATACTCAGAATTATAGAAATTATGAAATGATCGAAAGCAAATCAGAGCACTGTCGTTAGTCGATCTCAATAATTTCGATTAGCGAAGAGGATAATTATGGGGATGCATGTATCAATAGGTATTTATCAATACAGCTAGGCTGATGTAATCATCGTATCGTTGTTGTCTCTCCCTCCCTTCCTTTTTTTCTTATTTTCCATCTTATCTCATTATCCCTCTCTCCCCATTTCCCTCTCTTCCCCCTCTTTTTCTTTCTCTTCCCACCCCCCCCCCCCCGGTCTCCTCCCCCTTTCCTTCTCCTCCCCCTCTTTTTCTTTCTCTCCCCCCGTTTCCCCCTCATACCAGAGAGGAACCCGCCCCCCCCCCCCCCCCATCCCCAAACAATTGCTATCAGAAAGATTAAAGAACTTAGGATTCAAAGTGCAAATTAGATCCGCAAAATTAATGAAAAAAAGGAGAATACGATTGACAGCCTTTCTTTCTCAACCTAATCAAGATCTAAGTAGCTAAACTAAGATCAAAATGGATAAAGTTGGTGATCAATACTTATTAATTTAAAGTTGGTGATCAAAATGGATAAATAAATAACTATGAAATGTGGAGGCATACCAAGTGTTCCCTGCATGCCTCAACAGCTATAATAGGTAGACCATCTAAACTTGAAATAGCTGGGCGACCACTATTGCCAGCATTTTTTACCATTAAAGGCTGCCCTTTAACTCCGTCCACAAAATCCTCACCACCAAAGACCCCAACAGCAGTTTGCACAGTTCTGTAACAAGTGAAGCAAAAAATTGTTAGAAGTAAATCATCCTCTGATTATAAAACACTATAACATTGGCCATATTCTTTCAGGAATTCCCATTAATAAACAAGGCCCTGTCCTATGGCCAACTCCGAGGAGGAACATGAATATTTAGAAACTAGTGATAGCTCACTTACAGGGTAGGTTGTATGGACGCTCTAAGATGTAACCCTAAGTGAAGTGTACTGACCACTAAATAACCAAATGATGACGTGAATACAATTGAAATAATCCGATTAAAATTAACAATAATTAATTAATTAAAATATCGGTGTTATATTAGCATCCTCCCAATCGATATTCGCAGAGCAGAAAAAGTCAAAATAAAACCTAAGTCAAGATTTCCCCCCTCTAATCACACCCCCCCCCCCCCCACTTTATGTTTCGCCCATGTCGTGACTCCCCCTTTGCTCTCTCGCACCCGTACGACGTGCCTTCTGCACCACCCGCCACCAGCTCTCCTCCGGCTGCCGACTGCTAGAAGACGTCGAAGAACCCTTGCCGGAACCCTTTGCCTCCGCCCCTGATATTATAAGCAACCATCCTCCTCCCGCCGCCAACCTCCGTTGAACCGTCTTCCTCCACCGGAGACCTCACTTCCTCCATTCGAGACCTGATTGATGGCAATGGGGATGGGGAAAACTCTTCTTTTGATAGAACAGGGATTGAGATCACTAACATTCTTAAGGAAGAGCCCGAGGAACCGGAGCTCTCAACCTGAGACGTTGATCTACTTGCGTTTACACGATTCTGATTCCCCCAAAACATGAGAGGTTGTGCGGGATTCGAGGTGGAATCCAAAATATTATCCTAGCCTTGTTACTTATGTTGTATAGTAAGGGTAATATGATCATAGATGTCCTAGGTTATTTATGAGGATATTTATTGGGTTTGGCTAGGTTGTGTGTTTAACTTTTTTCTCAACAGGTATGAACTGCGATCGTGCGGTCTATCGAATAGTTGTGCGGTCTGATTAGCTAGCTTTAGACTTTGAAAATCTATAAATATCGCTGCCTTCTGAGCTAGGATAGAAAACTTGTAAATGCGACCGAAACAGAAGTTTGGGCGGTCTCCAATAATGGTGTTCATGCGAATAAATGTTGTTAAACCCTTCCTAACCGTGGAACACAAGCCCTCTAGAGTTTCAAACTCAGAGTTCCAAGTCTTTGTGAGCAAGCATATTGATCATACGGATGTGATCGATGTTGGCGCAAAATTTGACACTTAGTTCTTCCACACTCAACAACCGACTGGGGAGTTTGGTGAAGAGATCGGAGACTGCAGTCGACCGACTACTTTGCCCTGCGGGACTTGGCGAGCAGAAAGTTGAACAGAAAAGCGGTGTCACTAGCACCGGCGAACACCAGACTGACTTGCCGCGGAGAATGCCTCTCTTGTGGTGGGCTCTTATATTGTTTCAAGAGGGATTACAAAGGGAAGGTGTGAGTACCCGAGATGTATGCACTAATACAAAATTGGCAGGAGAGACGAAAGATGAGAGACTTAGTACTCGCACATACAACGGGGCAGATTCTGGGCTAAGTCTGTTGTCCCCCTTCGAACATCCCTGGTCCCTATTTATACTTGAGGGTACACTGCTCGAATGGTTACACAAAGAGTCGGGCAATCAATGTCCTACTAAATGCGGCATTTAATGCGTTGCCGCCTGAGGTACACGAAGAATCTGACGGCGGGGGATTGAGAAGAGAAACCGCATTTAACCACGCATGATGATGTCGAAGAAGTGAATCCGCGCAGACACTAGGGCAATGCCCGCCGCAACTCCTTTGTTGGACTGCCGAAGGGTCATCTGAGAGGTCACACGGCCTTCTGCCGAACACCGATGTGTGAGCGCCAGTTAATGGAGAGTTCCTGCAAACACCAACAGTGACTGTTTGGCTACTCTTTAACCGGAATTGCCCGGCGGTCTCCCCCATCGCAGGATTTGGATTCACATAATCCCTACATTTTTTGAGCCTATGCGGGCCCTGAAAAAGTATGATGGTAACCGCAAAGACTGCGACTCGGTCTTCGCGCTCCTAGAAATCTATAAATAGTGCAGACCATCATCCTGAGGAGGCATCCCTCAGAAACTGCCAGCTTCTTTTAGAGACATCTTAACATGAGTTTGAACACCACTGTCCTTGCTAAGATGGGCATCAAGAAAGAGGCCATGAAGAGGCCCAGCCCTAACAGGCCAAGGAAGCCGTTGAAACCCCGGTGGCTCTTCTAAAAAACCGCAAACGCCGCCATCACCTACGAGGAAGCCCACGTACAAAGTGGATAGCGCACTCCCACCCTTTCCAATCTCGACGCGCACATGAAAGAATTCCTTGACATGGGGGCGAGCAGCTTGGGAAAAGAAGCACAGAGAGGCCTGCCCGCGGACATTAGGGTTTCTCCTGCCCCTTAGTCCAGCACTTCTCAGAAGCCAAAAGAACATGAGTCGCAGAAGCTCAGAATCCAAAAGAAGGACGCGCGGAAGAATCCGGACACCTCCTCGAGTGCCATGACCCCCGCGAGAAATCACCGAGAGGGTAACACTTCCTTAAATTTATTTTCTTTCACCAGACAAATCACAGAAGGGCCCTTTGTTGGATGTCACGACCCGTCTCAACAAGATCAGAGTGCGTTTCGGGCGGATCGTGATGTCACAGGCATGCAGAGAAGAATCATGTCTGCTAAGGCGGAACCAGAAATTCTACAACTAGGCTTTTTTAAAAATTTGTTAGTTTTGAAAAGAGTTTTATTTGATTCTTTTAAAAAAGGTGCGGAAGCCACACATAAATAATTAAAAAGTCGTGCATGCATTTCTTTTATAGAAACTAAGACACAAGCAGTACTAAAACTAAATGAATGCACTACTCACAAAAATAGAAATATCATAAGTGAAATGAAGTAGTACAATGTTTCACCCTACAAGTTGTCCTCGATACAAGAGAAAATGTCTAACGATAACTAGTACATGAATAGAAAGAAAAATCTAACAGCAAATAAAACAAAATACATAGAACATACTGTTACATTAAACAAAATGAAACCACCGAGCAAAGACGTAGCTTGAAGAAGAAAAACTCAGGAGCCGGGCGGCGCAGTCATGAAACCTAAGGAAAATACAAAAACAAGGAAAGTGCCTCAGAACATGAAAATATATAAATATTCAAGTTAATCAATTGCACAAAAGCAGAGGAAACAAGAGCTCAGTGAACTAGTTTTACCCGTAGCAACCCATTATCAGACAAGTAACCATGTGTAACCAGGTGCTTTTATTCGAATAGCTTACTCCGGAGTTTATACTAACTGCATTACCATAAGAGGAAGTACATTGAAGGGTGGAGGTGTTGTCATTTGGTGTACAGGATTCTAGTGTATGAGTTGATGCAAGGCTTATCAACAACGGTACTTGCAATGGTCGACTAATGATTTCTGTTACCAGTTAGTCGGGAGCTCGATTCGACGCGTCACACCAAACCAATACTCTCCTCTCAATATTTGCCTAAGGTATTCAACAATCTCAGGGATTCATAAATGATTGGAACAAGTTATTAATTAGACGATTTCAGTCTATAAGGGGCTACTTCATAACAAAAGTGAAATAATTAAATCACATGTTTGCAAGCGAGAGAGTTGTCTCATCTTGCCTTAAGGTGACTTCGAAAATGCTAGTAACAGTTAAGTGACGCAGGCGAGGTTAGAAGCTTGAGTTAAACCTGCTCGAGATCAAAAATACATTCCAAATTGAATTAAAAAGTTTCTTATCCAGCACATGCGTTTGATAATCGCTCCACACAAAAGGAGAGGGGTTTAGGAATATACCTCCCTCGAAAGTGAGGGAAGAAGAGACTACCGCGAGGGATCGGGAGTTTTGGCGGCGTTTTGAAGCAAGAATCCCTAATTCGGAGAGGGCCTGGAGCGATTCCACCACCTAAGTCCAAGGACACGCACTGGAAAACACACAAATCCGGGATTAGCGGGTTATACGATCGACATAGGTTGGATCGTACAAAAACCCTAGATCGGAGAGCGAAAAATTAGCATAATAGAATTAGAGCAAACTGAAAATGAGAGTGAGGCGGGGTTCCTTACCCAAGGAGACCAAATCATGGCCCAGAAATCCACGAAGAGGGGTTTCAAGCGAAACCCTAGGAGTCCCTCACGAAATCCACCGGCCGGAAGGAGGAGGAGCTAGGGTTGCTGGAGAAGAAACGATGTTCTTGCTCTCACTGGCCGGAGAAGGAGAAGAGGAAGGGAAAAAGTAGTCGACCCCTCCCTTGGATGCAGCCAGCCAAGAGAGGAGGGGCTGCTGCGGGATTTGCCGGCCAAGGGGAGCGTCGTAGACGACGGGGAAGCAAGAGGAAGAGGCGTCGGGAATGGAGGGGGGATTCGCCGGCCACTGGAGGCGGAGGAGAGGGCTGTCGGGCGCTCGGGAGACGGAGGCGGGGCCGACGGAGCGAAGGAAGCGGGATCGGGAGGAAGCTCGTACGGGATGCGGGTTGCGGGATTTGGACCGGGGGCATCGAGTTATAAGATGTTTTCAAGTGTTTGTTTATATTATTTCTCATTTATTATTATTATTATTATTATTATTATATGAGGTTGTTACATTCTCCACTACTTAGAAATTTTCGTCTCAAAACTTTCCTGAGAATTCTCTGAATGGGGCTAAAAACAACGAAGATTCAAATGACATGCACTACAAACAGAAGTTTGCAGATTAACGCATGAAAGCTAATCATGAAAGATACTGAAATAACAAGAAAGTCAAACTTAGAGACGTACCCAGAATCAAGAGAAGAGTTGTGAATACTTGTTGCGCATATCAGATTCGAGTTCTCAAGTGTACTCCTCGGACTTGCCATGCAGCCAAAGTACCTTCACCATCGGAATGGTTCTCTTGCGAAGCTGACGTTCTTGGTATTCGACGATTTTCACGGGCTCGACTGGATAGGACAGATTGGCTTCAGGAATCACTGGAACTTCTTCAAGTACACGATTAGGATCGTGGATGTATTTTTGAAGATGCCTGACATGAAAGACCTCATGGACACCGGCCAAAGAAGCAGGTAGCTCCAGACGGTAGGCAGATCCTCCAATGCGTTCTGAGACGGCGTACGGTCCCACAAACCACGGGCTGAGTTTATGATGGCGACCGAACCGTTTCACCCCAGGAGTAGGAGAAACCTTCAAGAATACTTGATCACCCACGGCAAATTCAAACGGACGGCGGCGCTGATTTGCATACTTTCTCTGTCTCTCAATGACACGACTGAGCTGAAGACGAGTCTTCTTGGTGGCTTCTTCCATTCCCTGAAGTAACTCCGGGCCCAACACCTTCTCACCAACCTCTGACCAGTAAAGCGGGGTTCTACAGCGACGCCCGTACAGTGCTTCGAAGGGGGACATCTTGAGACTCTCTTGATAGCTGTTGTTGTAGGCGAATTCAACCAAGGGTAGATGTTCATCCCAAGTTCCCGTGTAGTCCAAGATATAACAACGTAGCATATCTTCAAGAATCTGATTAACTCTCTCAGTCTGTCCATCAGTCGTCAAGTGGTAAGCAGTGCTTAGGCTGAGATCAGTGTCCAAAGCTTGTTGAAATCCTTTCCAGAAGTGCGATACAAATCTCAAGTTACGATCAGAAACGATTCGCAGAGGAATCCCATGGAGTCTAACAATCTCTGAAACATACATCCGGGCCATTTTCTCGGTGGAATGACCCTCCTTATATGGAATGAAATGAGTCACTTTAGTCAAGCGGTCCACGATAACCCAAATCGCATCATGCCTTCTCGGAGTGCGAGGCAATCCAGTGATGAAGTTCATAGAAACATCTTCCTACTTCCATTCAGGGATAGGTAAAGGCTGCAAAAGACCACCCGGACGCTGACGCTGAGCTTTCACCTTCTGGCATGTAAGGCATCGAGAGATGAAACGAGCGATGTAATTTTTCATACCAGACCACCAAACGATCTGCTTCAAGTCATGATACATCTTGTTGCTGCCCGGATGCCCAGATGAGCGGGACTCATGAGCTTCTCTGCAGATACTATCAAGTAACTCAGGGACATCAGGAATGCAGAGTCGACCTCGGAAACAAAGAACATCGTCAGAGATGGAGAAATCCGGAAGAGACCCAAGTTCAACTTGCCGACGAATGCGCTGAAATGCGGGATCAGATGGTTATAAATCCTTCACCTGCTCTACCCATAACGGATCAGAAATCCCCTCATGACCCTCGGGTGCGATGGATATGTCCATCCGGTCGAGGTCATCAATCAGGGCTGCAAGAATAGCTGACATGGGCCCACAAGCGGCAACAGAAACCTGTCGAGTCAACGCATCTGTCACTGAATTGGCCTTACCAGGAACATATGTGAGCTGCCAGTCATAGTATGAAACAAACTCGAGTCAACGTCTCTGACGAAGATTGAGGTCCTTTTGAACAAAAATGTACTTCAAGCTCTGGTGGTCGGTGTAAAAGTGGCTCCTCACACCATAGAGATAATGACGTCACAGCTTCAAGGCAAACACCACTGCAGCGAATTCCAGGTCATGGGTGGAATAGTTCCGCTCATGAATTTTCAACTGCCTCGACCCATACGCAATAACACGGTCATCCTGCATCAGAACGCATCCCAAACCAACTTCAGAAGCATCAGTGTAAACTGAAAAGTCCAACCCATCTGACGGAAGAGCAAGCACTGGCGCGGAACATAGTCGCTGCTTCAGCTCAGAAAAGACCCGCTCACACTGATCTGTCCACTCAAACCTCACATGTTTTTGTGTTAACCTTGTCAGAGGAGCGGCAAGGGAGGAGAAACCCTTGACGAAGCGCCGATAATAACCAGCCAACCCAAGGAAACTGCGGATCTCGGTAGGAGTAGAAGGACGCTTCCAGTCCATCACTGCGGAGACTTTGGCGGGGTCAACGGATATCCCATCCCCTGAAATGACATGCCCCAAGAAGGCAACACGATCCAGCCAGAACTCGCACTTCGTCAGCTTGGCATAGAGTTGTTGCTGGCGTAGGGTGGAGAGGACGAGTCTAAGGTGAACTGCATGATCTTCACGAGTTTTGGAGTAGACCAAAATATCATTGATGAAGACGATGACGAACTTATCTAGGAACTCACAGAATGCACGGTTCATCATATCCATGAAAACAGATAGGGCGTTAGTCAATCGAAAAGACATCACCAAGAATTCAAAATGTTCATACCGAGTCCGGAAGGCTGTCCTGGGGATGTCGGATTCCTTGATCTTTAGCTGATGGTAACCTGTTCTGAGATCTATCTTGGAAAACACAGAACTGTCATTGAGCTGATCAAAGAGGTCATCTACGCGTGGGAGCGGGTACTTATTTTTGATGGTAACCTTATTCAGCTCCTGATAGTCGATACAAAGCCTCAGGAAACCATCTTTCTTTTTCACGAAGAGGACGGGGACTCCCCAAGGAGATGAGCTGGGACGAATGTATCCACGCTCAAGTATCTCATCCAGCTGCAATCTGAGCTCTTCCAACTCGCGCGGTGTCAAACGGTGTGGAGCTTTAGATATGGGGCGCATTCCAGACTCCACATCAATAGAGAACTCTACATCACGATCGGGAGGCATTCCAGGCAACTCGGTGGGAAACACGTCGGGGAATTCGAAAGCAATCGGGATAGACTCAAGTTGCGGTATGACAGCATCCGAATGTGAAGCATACACGAAACAAGCAGAGCAACCCTGACTAAGAAGGCGAGCGGCGCGCACAACACGAATTACCTTCCGGTGGCTGCGGGTCTGAACATGAACACTGTAGTCCTCGCCGCCAATGCTGAGATTGACCGTCTTTGCTACACAGTGCAGCTTAGCTTGATACGTGACCAACCAATTCATTCCCAAGATTACGTCAAATTCTGACATTTCCAGAACTATGAGATCGGCGAAAACTTGCAATTCTCCAAGCAGGATCGGGCAATTGAGAATGTCGCTGGTTGAGAGATGCAGATGACCAGGTACAGAAACCTCGAAAGGGACCTCAAGTGTCGAAGTAGGCCAACTGTGAAGGTCCACGATGTGGCGAGCAATAAAAGAGTGTGATGCGCCGGAATCAAATAAGATTTGCATCCACTTATTCTTGACCCTAAATCTTCCTAAAAAAGGGAAAAAAACATGGCGCATATCAAGATTATTCGAGGCTACAGCAGGCCAGTTTATTTGAATGGAGAAATATTAAAATTAAAATTCGACATAACAACGTACCAGAGATGACGTCGGGCGAAGCGAGCGCCTCGCCCTGAGTGATGACGTTCAGCACAACCTTACCCCTGTCCTGAGCTCCGGGGGCAACCTGCAGTGGCTGAGCGGGAATCGTGCTTTCCCTCATAGGGCAGTCTAGCTTGAGGTGTCCAACCTGCCCGCACTTGAAACAGGCCTTCTGCCTACGACGGCAGTCCTTCAGCTGGTGGCCCGGCTTCTTGCAGTATGGACAGACGGTGGTGGTAGAGGCAAGCGTCATCTGAGGCGGCGGAGCATGGATGTCCTTCTTTTGCTTCTTCAGGAGAGAACGACAGACTTGGGCAACATGGCCCACCTTGTGACAGAAGGCGCACACCTCTTTGGGCCCGGGACCTTGCTCCTGAGATGGAGCACTCTTGCGCTTGAGGTCGGATGCTGCAGCATTGCTGGTGCCATGCTGGACTTTCTTGGCGGAACGATCCAGCTCAATTGCTTCCACCCTCAAGGCGGCGCCCATGGTCTCCGCATAGGTGGTGGCGCCATGGGCTACCACATGCTGCTGGAAGTCATGACGGAGTCCCTTCACGAAACGGCTGATCCTTTTGGCTTCATCTGGCACGAATTCCACAGCAAGGAGGGATAGGCGGGAGAACTCTCTCGCATACACGGTCACTGTCCTATCAAACTGCTGAAGGGACAGGAACTTCTCAGCTAACTTGTCCCTCTCCACAGAAGAGAGGAAGTTCTCCATAAGAGCATCCTTTAACTGTCCCCAAGTCAAGGTGGCAGAATCGGAGAGGCAGCGGCGCTGAAGCCACCAAGTGTAAGCATCCTCGGTCAGCTGATAGGCTGCAAGGAGAACCTGTTGGGCCTCGGGAACTGCAGCATACTTAAAGTGTTTCTCCATCTGGGAGACCCATTCAGTGATCACAAAGTAATCACGGTCGTCATTATAGGTAGGCGGATTTAGTCTCTTGAAAGGCAGAGTGTCTGTCATCGCTACAGGGGTGGTCGGACTTGGCACGAGCGGGGCCTCCATGGTGACAGCAGACAAGTCGGTCCCAGATCCAGGCGCAGGAGGGGTGGTGGTAACAGCGACTCCAGTCGTCCCTGCGCTGCCGAAACCAGAGGCTGGATCAGGAGTTTGGCGTTCCCCCTCCAAACGAGTGACACGCTCCAGAAGTTATCTCAAAAGCTGGGCAGTTTCATCTCTATGGGCCTCCCTCGCAGCAGGAGTAGCTTTCTTTCGCTGTGATCGCTTAGGAGCCATCTAAAAGAAACATAAAAGAATTGAGTAAGAGAAACAGACAGGCTAAGCATAGCGGATCGAGACTACAGGTTCTAGCATTGTAACACTGTTGGATACATAAATCATGTAATAGTTACAGCATTTTCAGTAGACAACTCTAGGTGATAGCCATGCAAATGCAAATGCGATGATAGAATCGTGTGCGATAGAATTATGATTGTGAAATTCATGTGTGTACAATCGTCATCTGTCGCTTTTAGCTTAACACTTGTGCAATGAGTTATGATATGCATGCAATGTAATTATGCCTACAATGCATTCCTAAAAATGCCCATGAATGGAAACACATGTCATGTTAAGTTCCTATATCACTTAACATGTCATGTGCATTATGATTCTAATGTCACGCACTTGAAAATATTAAACCGCTCATACAATTTAATATTTGCAAGCGGGGTATATCCTAGTGAAAATTCATATGCATATAAATGTTAAGTTTGGTCATACTCCCTTAACATTTGCATGCATACTACTCATGCTTATGAGAGAGTGTGTGTGTGTTTCAGCCTCGAACAACAGACAATGACAGAGTGAGTAAAGCAATGATGCATGTATAAAAAATTTTACATAATAGAATTCCAAAATATGTAATACTTTAAAAATATTTCATTTTTAGGGGTTAACCTCCAACCTCCACCTGATATCAACTGTCACGACCCGTGTTAACAAGATCAGAGTGTGCTTCGGGCGGGTCGTGATGTCACAGGCATGCAGAGAAGAACCATGCCTGCTAAGACGGAACCAGAAAATCTACAACTTTTTTTTTTAAAATTTGTTAGTTTTGAAAAGAGTTTTAATTGATTCTTTTAAAAAAGGTGCGGAAGCCACACATAAATAATTAAAAAGTTGCGCATGTATTCCTTTTATAGAAACAAAGATACAAACAGTACTAAAACTAAATGAATGCACTACTCACAAAAATAGAAATATCATAAGTGAAATGAATTAGTATAATGCTTCACCCTACAAGTTGTCCTCGATACAAGAGAAAATGTGTGACGATAACTAGTACATGAATAGAAAGAAAAATCCAACAGCAAATGAAACAAAATACATAGAACATGCTGTGATATTAAACAAAATGAAACCTCCGAGCAAAGCTGTAGCTGGAAGAAGAAAAACTCAGGAGCCGGGCGGCGCATTCACGAAACCTAAGGCAAATCCAAACAGAAGAAAAGTGCCTCAGAATATGAAAATACATAAACATTCAAGTTAATCAATTGCACAAAAGTAAGCAGAGGAAACAAGAGCTCAGTGAACTAGTTTTACCCGTAGCAACCTATTATCAGACAAGTAACCATGTGTAACCAGGTGCTTTTATTCGAATAGCTTACTCCGTAGTTTAGCCTAGCTGCATTACCATAAGTGGAAGTACGTTGAAGGGTGGAGGTGTTGTCATTTAGTGTACAAGATTCTAGTGTATGAGTTGATGCAAGGCTTATCAACAACGGTGCTTGCAATGGTCGACTAATGATTTCTGTTACCCGTTTGTCGGGAGCTCGATTCGACGCGTCACACCAAACCAACACGCTTCTCTCAATGTTTGCCTAAGGTATTCAACAATCTCAGGGATTCATAAATGATTGGAACAAGTTATTAATTAGACAATTCCAGTCTATAAGGGGTTACTTCATAACAAAAGTGAAGTAAATTAAATCACATGTTTGCAAGCGAGAGAGTTGTCTCTACTTGCCTTAAGGTGACTTCGAAAATGCTAGTAACAGTTAAGTGACGCAGGCGAGATTAGAAGCTTGAGCTAAACCTGCTCGAGATCAAAAATGCATTCCACATTGAATTAAAAAGTTTCTTATGTCAGCACATGCGTTTGATAATCGCTCCACACAAAAGGAGAGGGGTTTAGGAATATACCTCCCTCGAAAGTGAGGGGAGAAGAGACTACCGCGAGGGATCGGGAGTGTTGGCGGCGTTTTGAAGCAAGAATCGCTAATTCGGAGAGGGCCTGGAGCGATTCCACCACCTAAGTCCAAGGACACGCACTGGAAAACACACAAATCCGGGATTAGCGGGTTATACGATGGACATAGGTTGGATTGTCCAAAAACCCTAGATTGGAGAGCGAAAAATTAGCGTAATAGAATTAGAGCAAACTGAAAATGAGAGTGAGGGGGGGTTCCTTACCCAAGGAGACCAGATCTTGGCTCAGAAATCCACGAAGAGGGGTTTCAAGCGAAACCATAGGAGTCCCTCACGAAATCCACCGGTCGGAACGAGGAGGAGCTAGGGTTGCTGGAGAAGAAACGATGTTCTTGCTCTCACTGGCCGGAGAAGGAGAAGAGGAAGGGGAAAAGTAGTCGACCCCTCCCTTGGATGCACCCGGACAAGAGAGGAGGGGCTGTTGCGGGATTTGTCGGCCAAGGGGAGCGTCGTAGACGACGGGGAAGCAAGAGAAAGAGGCGTCGGGCCTGGAGGGGGGATTCGTCGGCCACTGGAGGCGGAGGAGAGGGCTGTCGGGCGCTCGGGAGACGGAGGCGGGGCCGACGGAGCGAAGTTAGCGGGATCGTGAGGAAGCACGTGCGGGATGCGGGTTGCGGGATTTGGACCAGGGGGCATCGGGTTATAAGATGTTTTTAAGTTTTTGTTTATATTATTTCTCTTTTATTATTATTATTATTATTATTATTATTATGATATGAGGTTGTTACATTGGAAAGAAGAGTCTTTCTAGTCATTAGGGGATCAAAAGTTAGTTTGAACAGGGGGGTTTCCAGAACTACCTGTATCTATCAGAATTTTCTCTACCGTATAGTTCTCAATGACTGTCTTGATTACTACTGCAACGTTGAAGGGATTTGCAGTCGGGGAAGATCATCTTGACCAAAGGTGATGATCCCTTTACAAGGAACTGAAGAGGTGGTTGCTACTTCTGAGCGGAAGACTCGGGACATGCTTGCCTTCCAAGAGGACTCGAGCCCGGCCCCTCCATGAATACAGAAGAGGCGGCCTAACGGGTCTTCACCATCATCATCTACACATTCATTCTAATAACTGAAGTTGTGAAGGAGACCAGCGCCATTAACTTTTTCACATTCCCAGATGACTTCTGCAATTTCCTTACCCATGAAAGTTGTCGGCTTCTCACCTTCATTTTTAAGGACCAAGTTCTAGATCTTTCCTTCTTTCATCAACTTTTCAACGAGCATCCGAAGAACTCGGTAATTCTCAGTCTAGTGACCCTTCGCTTTATGATGCTTGTTAACCCCTCAGTCCGCAACATCCTCCAAGGTTCCAAAGCCCCCCTTTCAGCAGGCGCGGACGAGATTTGTCAGTCCGCCCAGTCCGGCAGTATCACCAATCAGACACCAAGGATGGTACCCCAGCAGCGGACGCAATACCCAGTCCGCTCAGTCCGCCAGCGCTTGGGGTATCAGGTTCTCTACAGCGGCGGACGCAGTGTCTAGTCCGCCCAGGTCGCCGCCCTCCAGCAGGCTCGCGCCCCAGCAGTGGAAGCTCTAGTCCGCGAGCCCAGTCCGCCCCTTCTGCGCGGACTGGCGTGTTCTTTCTTTTTGCTTCCCGTCACCGCTGCCCGGTTCTCCTGTACCCCGGGCAGTCGGTTATTTTAGCCCTGCCCGTTTGGGCAGGCCCCCTATCCTATAAATAGGGGGGAGGTGGTGCACCCAAGGCACGCTGGCTCGGACCCAGGAGCCTACTTGTTACAGGCTGCGGACTCGAATCCTGTGCTTTGCGGACTCCCCCTCGCTTTTCTCTTGTTCAGCTTTTCCTTTCACTTGTAACCCAATCCTTTTTCAATCAAGGGAAAGCCCGTCGCAAGAGAGGCATTCAAGCCGCGACGGGCGAAGTCTGTTGTTGCCGTGGTTCACGGCCCTGCTCTTCTTCCTGCCTTCATCCGCTTAGTAGATCGCTACTCGCAGTCTCCCTATTCCCCGGTGATCGAACTGTTAGCTGGTGTTGCTCGACCCCCCTTGTGTTTTCGTGCATCAACAGTTAACACGCGGCCTTCAGATCCGAGTAGTGTTTTGAAATCAGCGGACGAAGATGTCAGACCGCAGAGCCCGCTCCTCAGACCGCTCCAGCTCTTCAGAGGATTCTCTTTGGGACGCGATTGAGCAAGCTCGCCTTGAGGCCGAGCAGTCCCGCCAGCAGACTGACCAGCGTCTTGACGCGATCAGCCAAGCTCTGCTCGCGCTGGCCCAGCGGCTTGCTCCTCAGGCCGCAGCGGACCCAGCAAACTCGCCAGTCCGCCAGACCCCAGCTCGTCGAACTCCGCTTCGGCAGTCGCCAGCAACTCCTCGGAACCCAGCTTAGTCCGCTGCCCCTCTGCGCCCTCAGGAGGAGCAGTTCGCTTTCAGAGATTTCTTCAGAGAAGCTGCCAGGGGCACTCCAGCCCGCCAGCTCCATTTTGCTGACCGCCAGTCCGCCGAGCCCGCGGACTCCCCGGCTCCAGTCCGCCCATTCTACCCCGCAGAGTTCGAGACCCCGTCTCCCTTTGTCGACCGAATTCGATGGGAATCGGCCCCGAGCAACTTCAGGGAGCCTCGCATCCCATTCTATTCAGGAGCGACAGATCCGGTTTCTCACCTCCAAGCATTTGAGGGGGCAGTTGCTTTGAGATGCCTCTCAGATGCAATTAAGTGTAAACTGCTGGTTACCACTCTCGAAGGACAAGCGAGAGAGTGGTTCTACGAGCTGCCTTCGGGCACAATCTCCTCTTTTGCAGAGCTTCGTAGCCAGTTACTGCTGAGGTTTGCTACCTCAAGGAAGAGGAAGAATGGGTCAGCTGCCCTATTTGAAATCAAGCAAAGGGATAATGAATCGGTGGCGCGATTCGTTGATCGCTTTCAGAGAGAGATCCAGGGGGTCAGGAATGTAAACCCCGATTATTATAAGGTCGCCTTGATCCATGGCCTCCGGGAAGGCCCTCTGAAGTTTAAAGCAACGACCAAGGCACCTGAGACTTATCAGGAGTTGATCGTCATGGTCAACCGTTTCATAGAAGGAGAAAATGCCAATCCGACTTACGTCTCATCCCTGACAGCCAAGGCTGAAGGAAGGGATGCCTCCGCTTCTTCTTCCCGTGGCAAGCCCCCTCGCCCAGACTTCCAGCCTCCATCTCAAAGAGGCAGGAACTTCCGCAACAAGAAACCATTCCAAGGCCATCAACAGTTTCGTGAGGAGAGACTGTCGTTGGCCGCCACTCCCGCCGTTCCATTGCAAGCTCTACCCATTCTCCAACAAGCAGCCTTGCCTGCTCCGATCCAATTTGATGAGAGCCCCATGGAGGACCCTGCAGATCTGGACCTTGACGAAGTCATCCAGATCCTGCAAAGGAGATCAGAAGAAAAGAGGCAGGAGCCTCAGAATATGTGGAAGCCGAGGAATAATACACAATACTGCCATTTCCACAAGGAAAAGGGCCATCTGACCGAGTACTGCAAGGCCCTTCGCGCGCTGATAGAGAAGTTGCTTGCTGGGGGCAAGATCGACCTGGCCAAGAAGGATTCTCCTTCCTCTGCGAAGCCATCCACCTCGAAAGGCAAAGAGGTAGCTGAGGCATACCAGGAATGTGTGGATGTAGAGGACGAAGGCCGTCTGGGGCCGATCAACGTCCCGGTGGAGTGCTTCGATGCAGATGATGAAGGGGTTCTGGGACGCCTCTTCTTCATCCATGGGGGAGCAGGAACCGAGTCCACTCAGAAATCATCAATTTCAAGGGTCACCCAGGCAGAGGTGGCCTCTTCTTCCGTTGCTCCTCCAAGAGAGGTCGTCACCTTTGGTCCAGAAGATCTGCCTCAAACAACCAATCCATTTGATGATGCAGTTGTAATCAAGGCTGTGCTTGGAGACTTCACAGTAGATAGAATTCTTGTTGATACAGGGAGCTCGGTCAACCTCCTATTCAAGTCTACCTTTGAGGCCCTGAGGACTGGAAAGCCTCTGCTTTCCACTGAGGGGCCACTCTATGGTTTCTCGGGAGAGAGGAAAGAGGTGGAGGGCAGCGTCATCCTGCCCGTGAAGCTTGGAGGGGCGACTAAGCAAATTCAATTCATAGTAGTTGACGCCCCCAGCAGCTACCATGTCATCTTCGGCAGGCCCCTGTTGAACAAGTATCGAGCAGTGATTTCCACTTACCACCTGGCCATAAAGTTCTTTGCCGATGGAAGGATGTGCCGGGTCAGGAGCGACCCAAGAAGAGCAAGGGAGTGCTACGTCCGCACTGTCAACATGGTTGAAGCCAGCCCTTCCCTTGCTCCAGCAGAAGCTGCAGAAGCCTCACCCAGTTCAGAAGTTGCTGCTGATGAAGGTGCTCACCTGGAACCTGCCCAGGTGACGCAAGGAGTCCCCATTGCTGAGGGGGAGGAGAGGAAGCTCTCCATCAACTCGGAGCTACCTGAAGATCAAAAGCCTGAGTTGATTTCCTGCTTGCTGAACAACCTGGATGTCTTCGCCTGGTCAGCGGAGGACATGCCAGGAGTGGATCCTGATGTTGCTTGTCATCACTTGAACGTTGATCCCGGCTGCAAGCCCATACAGCAAAAGAAGAGGGGCATGGCTACAAAGCTTGCTGAACCAATAAGGGAGGAGGTCGCAAAGCTCCTCAAAGCGAATTTTATTAAAGAAATTCAATATCCTACCTGGATTTCTAATGTTGTAATGGTTAAGAAACCGGGAGGAAAGTGGCGAATGTGTGTAGATTTCACCAAACTTAATAAAGCATGCCCTAAAGATTGCTACCCCTTGCCTCGGATAGATTCTTTAGTTGATTCCGCGGTAGGGTACTCTTATATGAGTTTTTTAGATGCGTTTTCTGGTTATCACCAGATAAGAATGCATAAGCCTGACGTTCCTCACACGTCATTCATTACTGATGATGGTTGTTATTGCTACCTTGTGATGCCCTTTGGGCTTAAGAATGCTGGTGCAACTTACCAACGGATGATGGACCGTGTGTTTAACCATCAGAAAGGGAGGAACTTAGAAGTGTATGTAGACGATCTCTTGATTAAGAGTAAATCGTTTTCGCTGCACTTACGAGACCTAGCAGAGACGTTCGCTACTCTGCGTAGGTATAAAATGAAGCTCAATCCTTTGAAATGTACATTTGGGGCGAGTAAGGGGAAGTTTCTTGGTCATCTCCTTACTCCGGAAGGACTTGCCCCCAACCCTGATAAAGTAAAAGCCATCCTTGATATGCCTACCCCTCGTTCACCTAAAGAAGTTCAGCAGTTAGGAGGGAGGCTAGCAGGCCTTGCGAGATTTCTCTCTCGAGTTGGAGATAGGAGTGCTCCATTCTTCAAAACTCTCCGTGGGGCATCCAAGTTTGAGTGGACGGAAGAATGCTCCCAAGCTTTTGAGCAGTTAAAAATGCAACTGACCTCAGCACCCCTGCTTCAGATTCCTCGGCCAGGAGAGATTCTTTTCTTGTATCTAGGGGTTGGCCCCGAGGCCGTCAGCTCCGTTCTTCTCCGGGAAGAGGGCAGAAAGCAATTTCCAATTTACTATGTTAGCCATATTCTGAAGAGTGCTGAGACAAGGTATCCAATCTTGGAGAAGTTAGCCTTGGCACTGGTCATGTCGGCTCGCAGGCTCCGCCCGTACTTCCAAGCACATTCAATTCAAGTTGTCACAGATCAGCCTTTGAAGGGTGTGTTAGAAAAGCCAGAACATTCCGGCAGATTAGCTAAGTGGGCAATAGAGTTGAGCGAATTTGATATCTCTTATGTGCCCAAGACAGCCATTAAAGCTCAGGTCCTAGCAGATTTTTTGATCGACATGCCAGAATCCAGTTCTGATCAGGCAGAAAGGTCACCTTTGGCTTGGACCATCTATGTTCATGGTGCCTCAGGCAGAAGTTCTTCTGGAGCAGGAGTGGTTCTCATCAATCCAAACGGAGTCAAGTTAGAGCAGGCCATCAGATTTTACTTTCCAGTGACAAATAATCAGGCCGAATATGAATCTTTGCTAGCAGGCTTGAGGCTCGCAAGGGAACTGGGAATTGATCATGTTCACATCAAAACCGATTCTCTGGTGATGGCGTCACAAGTCCTTGGGAACTTCGAAACAAGAGAGCCGATCTTGAAGAAATACCTAGCTCTTGTGAAAGTAGAAGTTGGCAGGTTCAAGAGCTTCACTATTGAGCACATCCCCAGAACAGAAAATGAGGAGGCCGATTTTCTCTCTAAGCACGGGATGCCTTCAGGAGGAACAACTTACGAGCTTTTCCGCCCGGCAGTGGTGGAAGGAGATTTGATGCAAGTAGACCAACGTGCCTCTTGGATGGACCCATTCATCCTCTATCTGTCAACGGGAAATTATCATCATACAGTCAGAGATAAGAAAAGGTTCAGAATAAAAGCAGCTCATTACTTCCTAGTGGCGGGAGTCCTCTACAGAAAAACCTTTCTCTCTACCATGGCCCGGTGTGTTTCAGAAGAAGAAGCTCTCGCTGTTTTGCAAGAGGTTCACTCAGGAGAGTGTGGGAGCCACTCGGGAGCAAGAACTCTTGAAAAACGAATCCTGCGGCAAGGTTATTTCTGGCCCACCATGAAGAGAGATTCTGAGATCTATGCCAGAAAGTGTGTTCAGTGTCAGAAGTTTGCTCCACTTCAGCATCAAGCAGCTCAGTCCCTCAGATCGATTGCAACTCCATGGCCCTTCGCAGTTTGGGGAATGGACCTCCTCGGCCCTTTTCCCATGGCAAGCAGTCAACGGCGTTTTATCATCGTAATGATCGACTATTTCAGCAAGTGGATCGAAGCCAAGGCATTGGCCAAGACAACTACTCAGGTCGTCAGAAACTTCATTTGGGGGGAGATTGTCTGCCGACATGGAATTCCAATGGCTATAATCACTGATAATGGGTCACAATTCAACAACTCCGAGATGATAGACTTTTGCAGGCAGATCGGAACAGAGCTGCGGTTTGCATCGGTTCATCATCCCAGAAGCAATGGCCAAGTAGAAGCAGCCAACAATAAAATCCTCAATTTGCTCAAAAAGAAAGTGCAGAATCTCAAGGGCAGCTGGGCTGATCAGCTTCCATCAGTTCTCTGGTCCCTTAGGACAACGCCATCAACCGCAACTGGGGAGACTCCATTCAAGCTTTCTCACGGCTCAGAAGCACTTATCCCAGTTGAGTTTGAAGTTCCGTCACCCAGAGTTCTGCTTGCAAGAGAAGGCGTTGAGGATTGGCTTGAGTTGAACAATGAAGAGATGAGGTTCAGCTTGGAACACGTCGAAGCCATCAGAGATCAGGCAGGCATAAGACAGGAAGAGGTCAAAAGAAGAATGGCCCGCTACTTTGAACAGAACGTGAGGATCAAACACTTCCAAGTGGGAGATCTCGTTCTGAAGAAGATTGATGCCGCTGCAAGAGCTGGTTCAACTGGAAAGCTTAATCCAAATTGGGCCGGCCCTTTTGTTATCAAAGAAGCATTAAAGAGCGGCGCTTACCGCTTGCAGACATACAAAGGAGAGGATATACCACACACCTGGAGCGGGGATGATCTCAAACGGTTCTATTCTTGAAACTCCTCTCAACTTTGTGTATCTTCTTCAAAAGTTATAATGAATAGAAACTGCATGCTAACGTTTCTTCAAGTGTTTGTGTAATCATAACAGATGAAACGCTAAGAAAGATTCAAAAAACGGTTCTGCGCCTAAACTCTCTTTCTTCTTTCTTATGTTTGCTTTGCAAATATATTTTATGATCCATACTGACACCTTTTTCTAGTGTTTTCTCTCTCCCAAAAACCTTCAACGGTTCTCTGATACCAGGAGACATCGCCGAGTTCAGCAAGACCTCCCCTAGAGCTGTTGTCATTAGCGTAACACCATAAAGACCACGTGTTGCGAGGAGATTTCGCACCGTGTAGTGGGAGCTTGCAGGCTCTAGTGCGGTTGGATTCTGGACTTCGGATCCCGGCAAGTACCTGACCCCACCTCTGCATTAAGGAGGGCAGGGTGGGGAAAAGCTCTACAATGCCGCATTAGGGATATCGTTACAACTTCGATGATCGCGTGAGGAAAGTATGCCATTCTGGCTCACCTGCCCGCGGGTCATCTTAGCTTGTAACCCTCGAACACTCCGTGGTACCCTCGAGCAGTGCCTGCAGGAGACCCACAGCTTAGACTGTACTCCAGGCAAGAGGGCAGGGAACCGTTCCGCCAAGTGAGCATCTTGCTCTTCGCAGGGAATTATGTGCGGACTGGGTTTTTCTATCCGCTCAATCCGCCTGTTTGGGTTGATTTTATAGCTTGTAACCCGGTGAGGAAAGTATGCCGCTACGGCTCACCTGTCCACCTGGTCGCAAGCTATACGTCATTTCTTCTATGGTGAGCGGATTGGTTTTCTGTGTCCGCTCAGTCCGCCGGCTTGGGTTGATTTTATAGCATGTAACCCGGTGAGGAAAGTATGCCGATACGGCTCACCTGCCCACCTGGTCGCAAGCTATAAATCATTTCTTGTATTATGAGCGGATTGGATCTCTGCATCGCTATGGGTCATTTCTATCTTTGGCGGACTGATCTTATCTGTCCGCGCAGTCCGCCAGTTTCCTTGAATGGTTTTATAGCTGCTATCTTTGGCGGGCTGGTTTTCTGTATCCGCTCAGTCCGATCATTTTCTTGAAACCATTATCTATATAGCTTATTTCTATAATGAGCGGGTTGGTTTTCCATATTCGCTCAGCCCGCCGAATGGTTCTCATGCGTTATAATTTGATAAGTTAATAAAGAGAAATGCGGACTCTACTAGAAAATGAAGCACCGTTTGACATTGATTGAGGCTATTCGCTCCGCTGGTTATTCTCGTTATTTTTAAGGACAAATCTTGAATGGATTGATAGGTTGAATTCTCTAATCAGCAAGATTCATTATAAATGATATATCGTGCGGACTTCAATTGGAGCTAAACAGAGTCCGCCTGCGATTGTTTTTCTTCTAAAGGCGAACAGTAATTATCTCTAATCAGCAAGTTAAAAAGCCCAGGTTTATTAGCGTGTCGTGCGGACTGCTAAGTATCGGTGCGGTGAGCGTGGAAAAAAGAACATTGCAGGAAGCACACATGCCAAAAATATTCTTTGTATTTCATCAAAAAATTGTTTACATCATTCTATATGTTCGGCGGACTGCAATCTTGCGTCCGCCACTTTTACAAAAACCAGATAAAACAAAATATATATATACATTGATCAATCAGTCCTTTGTTTCTTCTCTGGAGGTGCAGGGTTGTCACCAACGATGTCAACTTCTGGAGAATAGCCCCCCGAGCCGCTCCCGCTGCTGTCCGATCCTGAACTTGAGGACCCGCTATGCGAGCTCCCGGTTGCAGAAGAGTATGCAGAGTTGTCGGCCTCGGCGGACAGTTCATCTACTCGCTGGCCTGAGGCAGCGCTGTCCGCTGTCTCCTTGGCGCTTGGCTCTCCGCCTTGGCCTCCGTCTTCTTCTTCTTCTTCTTCATCTTCGTCTTCTTCTTCCTCTTCTTCGCCTTCCTCGATGATGTCCTTTCCTTTCTTAGCTCTCTCCATCGCCGCGACCTGAGGGGCCAGCTCTGGGAAGATCTCCAGAAAAGGGACGCCATCCACTCCCTCCTTTATGAGGCCGTCGCGGACAAGTCGCTCAATGGCGACCTCGACGGTCTCCTTTACGAAGGGGAGCATGGCGGACTGGAAGTTGCTGTTTTCCAAGTCATAGGCGACCTGCGCGAACAAAAGCAAATTAGACGAATAGCGGCGGATAGAAAATCAAGGCCGCTGCGAATTCAACTCACCCCCAACTCTTCTTTTTGCTGAGCAACCCTCTTTCCCAGTCGCACATTCCTTTCTTTTAGCGCTTCATTATCCTTTTGAAGTTGTTCATTCTGCCTCAACAGGTCTCTGGCCAGAGTGGCAACATAATGATTTGTCACCGCGCTGTTCGCA
Organism: Platanthera guangdongensis; assembly: GCA_039583875.1. Lineage (NCBI taxonomy): Eukaryota > Viridiplantae > Streptophyta > Magnoliopsida > Asparagales > Orchidaceae > Platanthera > Platanthera guangdongensis. Next base: position 113,962,316 of record CM077162.1, read on the forward strand.
GAAGCCTGAGAGGCTAGCAGAGAGAGGTCGGCGGCGGACACTTTCTTGAGGTCGCTCAGGTTGCGCTTTCCGTAAAGCGCGGAGATCGCGATATGGGCGTGGCGTGATATCCGCGGACTCTTCCACGAAGGAAGCGCAGTGGATAGGCGGACGTGTTTGTTTTTGCTGTGCCGGTGGACCATGGGGTTCCCCCTGAGGTCCTTCTGGCTGATACCGAACCCGCTCATTGAGAAACTTTCTGAGGAAGAGTAGTCCGCGGCGGGATCCCCTTCCTCTTTCCTCTTTTTTGCAACTGCTTCTTTCTTTTCTTTTTGTGTAGGGACGAAGCCGCTTGGCGTCTGCGGCAAGTTGGCGGGTACCGCCAAGGTCGCTGCAAAAAACAAAAAAGAATCAAAACCAAGGTCGCTGCGGATACAAAGTTTAAGTTTGCAAGCAGCTTACTCTCTTCGGGAAGAACATCCGCTAAGCTTGCCAGCAGCGGAATATAGTGCTCGATGTCAAGCCTAGCATTGGCCAGGAACTCGACAATGGCGGACTCAAGGCCATCCAGCTGCACGCTTTTGAAGGCGGAGTCCGCGCGCACCTGCGGATAGGTGTGCGCGAACCCTAGATCGCCCTCGAAAATCAGGAACCTAGAGGTCCAGTTGTGGATCTTGTTGGGAAGACCCACAACCTTCATTCCCCTGCAGTAGAAATATATGACCCCCTTGTAGGGGCGGCCTCCAGAAGCAGTGATAGAGCGGACAGAGAATATCTTACGGAAGATATTCATTGAGAAAGCAATCTTTTCAGATCGCAAGTAAGAAACAAAGCTGCAGATCGCAGCGAGTGTATTTGGCGCGAGCTGGCCAGGTACCATTCCATAGTGCTCGAAGATCGCAGCGAGTTCCCATAGAAGCGGGAACTTGAATCCGCTGTCGAAATGATCCACCGGAATGGCGATCTGGGTCGCGGTGGAGAAGTTCAATCTTTCCTGATGGGCGGGAAGGCGGACAAGGATGTTTGAGCTCGCCATCTTCTTTTCGACGAAGGCGTCCAGGTCGGCCTCCGTCAATGTGCATTTGCTGTGGTCAGCAGAGTGGAAAGCGACAGCAGCATCAGTCCGCGCGGACACTATTTTGCAGGCCGCAGGCTTTCTGTTACTTCAGCTGTTTCCTGCATAAGAGAAGGCAGGAGGCCCTATTTATAGCTAAAGAGTCTGACAGCTTTTTGACCAGGCCACAGAGCTCGCAATTCCAATCCGCACAGTCCGCAAATAGTTGAAAGCAGTCAAGCAATAACGCGGATAAAAAACAGATTCACATGCCAAGGAGAGAGCAAAAAGTTGTGGCCAGCACAATTTGTTGTCCGCTCAGACCGCGTTTTTTCTCCCGGGTCACAACGAGCGGATGCGTTTTCAATCCGCTTAGTCCGCAATATTTCCCACCTGCAGGTTAGATATCGAGAAGCAGACACAGCATTAGTCCGCGCTATTCGACACATCACAAGAATTAAGCTACATAATTTGCGGATATATAATCTGAGTCCGCACAGATCAAATAGAATTCAGTTTACAGCACAACATTGTTTGAAGCAATCATACAAGCAACTATACAGTTAATCAAATAAAAGCTCAATCAAATAGAAGCTCAAGGCATTGCGGACTCAGCGGTCCCTGTTATCGGTCCGCGCCGGCCTTTCAGCCCTGTCTCTGCATAGATGAGCAGCTTGATCGCTTATCTGTAGGATTTCGCTGTACACACGACAGAGATGATGATGAATGACATTTATGGTCCGGTGCATGTGAGCGGCCTCCCGATCTACCCGGCTGAGAGGCACCATTGGCTCCGCCGCCGGCCTCTGCTCCTCATCCGCGGGCTGTTGGGCACCTGCCGGTGCAGCGATCTCCGGAGGAGCGCGATCTGGCGCTCGCGGCCTCTGCTCGGCAACCTCAGCAGTCTGCTTCTCCTTTCCTTCACGAACTGACGCCAAGTGCTTGCCTTTGTAGTATCGGACGTCATCCGCGAGTCTTTTCTTTTCCCTTTCAGACCTCTCCAGCGCCCGCGAGATGCTGGCGACCTGGTCTTTTAGGGCCTTCTCGCGTTCCGCGGACGCCTTCTCGCGCGCCGCGGACGCCCTCTCGCGCTCCTCTGCTTTCTCTAACTCTGCTTTGACACACTGCATTTCAGCTTCAAATTTCTTCTCTAACTCTTTAATCATACTCAGGCTGGGCGGCTCATCCCCCGCGGGTTCCACAGGCGAGACCGCGTCACCACCGGTATTCGGCGTTACCACGAACTCGCCACTCTCGATGGAGCCCGGCGGCGATTTCCCACCTGCAACAAACAAAGTCAATTTCACATTTAAAGGCAGTTCGCGGCGGACGCAAAGAAAGGATGAAAGATCACTTTGAGACATAGCAGCAGCGAGTTGCCGACTATCGAAGATGATTGGCCGCCTTGCCCGCTCCGGGTCAAAGGCGCTTAACCGCTTTTTCCATTCGCGGTGAACCCTTGCTCTTCTCTCGGCAGCCGCACTTGTTGAGACCACGATATCGTCCGTCTCGGTGATGACTTTGATCGGTCTTGACGTCCGCGGCGGCGACCTGTAAAGCCACTTACGCTGAAAGTATTTAGGCGCCGGCTGAAGTTTACCTGACCGCATCAGCTCCGCAGCAATCCGCAGATCCTCAGCGGCTTTGTCCGCCGCGGCCTGCTGCGAGGCTGCCCCGACCGCAGCAACGTGAGCAACAATTTGTTTCTTTTGCTCCGCTATCTTCTCCTTCAGTCTCTCTCTCTCCTCTTCGTCCGCAGCGGACGAGGCAGGGAGTTCGTCACCCTTGCTTCCAGTTGTCTCCGCCTCAGATTGCTGCAGGACAACCAGCAAGGATTCGTTGATTAAATCAAGTCGACCGACGTCTATGGAATCAATTATCTCATCCGTGGATAGACTGACCGTTGAGAGGGAATTCTCTCCCTGGATTTGGGCCTCCGGAGTAACCAGATCGCCGTCTGGAACTTCTTTGTCGTGCGGCCTGTGTTGTAAATCCGCTTCCCCAGTCCGCTTGGAGACGTTCTTCTCCTTCATTGCGCGGAGCTTCTTCTCAACCCGCTCGGCGACGGTCGCTCCGTCTCTCTTCCTCTTCTTCCTCTTGGCAGTCTTCTCAGCGGAATCCGCGGCGGACCCCCCTAAATCGGGCTGGTCTTCACGGACAGGTTCAGGATTCACAGCAGACAATGCCTTTGAGGGCGCATCGTCCTCTACCTCAGTCCGCCGGTCTTCTTCGTCCAAGTCAACGATTTGCACCGGAGCGTTGGGGGAAGATATGTCAGTCTCCATGTGTTCGCCAGCAGTGTCCGCCGAGGTTGCGGTTTTCTGAGAAGGGGCGGGGTCCGACAGTGTCACCATCTTCTCACTTCTCAATGGTTCGACGTCGACTACTGCATCCCCGCGAGCAGACACATCAGCATGGCGGACTGCTTTCTCCGCAGGCTTCTGGCTCTGGGAACTCTCTCCTGTGGAGCGGACAGGATCTTTTCTTGTCGACCTCTTTACAATCTTCTTGGTCTTCATAGGCGTGGCCAGTTCTGGGTCGCCTTTTGCAGTGAGGCTAGAGAAGAAAGCTCCAAGCCTAGCCATGCCGGACTGGAAAGTAGAGACCGCAAGTGGTGAGTAGCGCCCCGTGTCGATCGAGATTCTCAACAGATCCAGACCCTCCAGTGATATTTATAGCGTTGGCGGCGTTTTAGAGGCATGCGGACTCGGCGGTTAAGAAAACATTTTCGAAGTTTCCCGAAAACTTAAAAATGTGCGGGGATTATGTTAACCCCTCAGTCCGCAACATCCTCCAAGGTTCCAAAGCCCCCCTTTCAGCAGGCGCGGACGAGATTTGTCAGTCCGCCCAGTCCGGCAGTATCACCAATCGGACACCAAGGATGGTACCCCAGCAGCGGACGCAATACCCAGTCCGCTCAGTCCGCCAGCGCTTGGGGTATCAGGTTCTCTACAGCGGCGGACGCAGTGTCTCGTCCGCCCAGGTCGCCGCCCTCCAGCAGGCTCGCGCCCCAGCAGTGGAAGCTCTAGTCCGCGAGCCCAGTCCGCCCCTTCTGCGCGGACTGGCGTGTTCTTTCTTTTTGCTTCCCGTCACCGCTGCCCGGTTCTCCTGTACCCCGGGCAGTCGGTTATTTTAGCCCTGCCCGTTTGGGCAGGCCCCCTATCCTATAAATAGGGGGGAGGTGGTGCACCCAAGGCACGCTGGCTCGGACCCAGGAGCCTACTTGTTACAGGCTGCGGACTCGAATCCTGTGCTTTGCGGACTCCCCCTCGCTTTGCTCTTGTTCAGCTTTTCCTTTCACTTGTAACCCAATCCTTTTTCAATCAAGGGAAAGCCCGTCGCAAGAGAGGCATTCAAGCCGCGACGGGCGAAGTCTGTTGTTGCCGTGGTTCACGGCCCTGCTCTTCTTCCTGCCTTCATCCGCTTAGTAGATCGCTACTCGCAGTCTCCCTATTCCCCGATGATCGAACTGTTAGCTGGTGTTGCTCGACCCCCCTTGTGTTTTCGTGCATCAACAATGCTCATAGTAGAGGGCCAGATTTTGAATCCTAACCTCAGACTTCAGTGGAGCTGGCTTCTTATAGTACGGTTGCTTTTAAAGGATTTGAAGTACCTCACTTATAAGGAGAATGAGTTCGGTAAATGACTCTTGAGAGTCATCAAACTGCTGCTGGGGTTGAAGAACCAGAGGCAGAGGTGGATAGTACTGCGAAGCTGGTCAAGCTGGGGTGGCCATCAGAGGTATCATCTGCTGAAATTGTTGATGGCCATAATGAGGATGGTGATCACGGAAGTTTCGGCCTCCCTGGGCTAGCAGTTGGAAATCAAGACAAGGAAGCCTGCAGGATGCTGAGGAGCAGCAGAGGAGGAAGAGATAGCATTCCTCTGATTAACTCTCTTAAATAGAGAGGAGATATAGCTCAGGTTAGAGATTTCCCCTCTATAAAATGACTGGTAATACTGATCAGTTCTGGTAGGAGTCGGGCTCCTTGGTGCTAACCTCAAACTTGAAGGGGCCTTCCCGAAGGTCACTGATAAGATCAACTTGGTAGAGAGATGGATCAACATCTTAGACCCCCAAGATCACTTCTTGGAACCTGTCAAAAAAGTGAGCGAGAATCTCACTTTTTCACGGCTTGATACGGAAGAGAGTTGCAGGGCCACTATTTTGATTCTTTGAGGTAGCAAAACTCAAGAGAAGCTCTCTTCGATGCAAAGCACGAAACTAACTGCGGAGGCAACTTGTAGAACCATTCTCTTGCTTGACCGTAAAAGGAGGTGATGAGGAGCTTGCATCTGATAGCATTTGAAAGAGTCCTTCACATTTAATCGAGTCCGTTGGGAGCAAGCTTCGCATCATCTGAAAAAGTCCTCTACATCAAAGGAGGTGACGGACTCGATCGACAAAAGGAGAAGGTTCCTCCACATCATCAGCAACTAGAGGATTAACATTACTTTCTTGGAAGTTCAACGCTCTCGCTGGATCTCCCTGAGTTGCTGCTCTGAAGAAGTCACGACGGGCAGCCGCAAATTCTTCAAGCTGGGGCCATAGAGGAGATGTGGGATGGGCAACAAAGCGAGCTGGAAGAGCTGGGGCATCTTCAAAAGGAACTTGGGGTCCAGCAGAAGGAGTCGCAGATACCGTAGTCTAGGGAGCTAACTGTTGGGTAAGCGCGACTAAGGCAAGCGTCATGGCCTCAAATTGTTGGGCGATCTCGCGATGAGCTTGCTCGAAACAAGACTCGGGGGATTCCCAGGTGACCGCACCACCTAGGTTGGATCTAGTCCCTGCAGGAGGACATTGTTGAAGATTGCGATCAAACATCTTTAACCTAATGATTCACCAAACAACTCAGATCTGAAGGTCGCGTGTTCATTCTGTTGATGCAAAAAATTTACCTCCACAATTTCACGCTAGGGAAACCGGGGGGAGGAGACTGCAAGTTGTCGATTACATCCAGCTGAAGAGTAACAGAAAAAGTGGTCGTGGGGCAGCGAGAACAAACTTACACAAAGGCAAATGCCATTACGGGGGGAAATTTATTGATGGCAAAGGTGCGGTTACAAATGAGAAGAAAACGCTAGTCGGTAAACAGAAGACCGAGAAGGAACTAGATTTGAGACCTCTTCCACAGGTGGCGAGCTCGAGGATTCGAATCAGCGTGCCTTCTGGGTAATGTTTACCCCGATTTAAAGGAGCAGGGTCCTGCCCGAACGGGTAGGCTATAAAATTATGGCTGCCCGGGATACAGGAGAACCGGGCAGGGATGAGAGATTACATGATATGCAAATAAATAAAAAAGAACTCTGATCACGCAGTCCGACGGCCAACCTGGAGGTTGTCTCTTCTCTTCTTGTAGATAGTTATTGAATTGTCCTGTGTGGCTTATACGGTCACTGAAGGTCAGACCGCCTCGACGGGTTTGGGAGGAAACTGATTGCAGGATTTCGGGTAAACATTACTATTGGTGGTACGAGGTGTCCCTAATAGCATAACTCATCAGCCTGAGACTGAGGTGGAATGGGAGGTAGTAAGAAATGTTATGGCTCAAGCACGGGAATGGATAAAGAATTCGCATACAGCACTCCCCGTAGTAAGGAGTCAATTCTTCTACATTGAATACTCAGTTTATCCTCATATTTTGAGAAATATCAATCTCTTATGTGTTTGTACGGATCTTTCGTATGACAATGTAGGGGCATATTCGCCAAGCGCTTAATTCTTGTATTGTTCCCTGAACGAATCCCTCGTATCATATGTAAATCATTACTTGCTAATCATCTTTAAAAATGTGCGCTCTCCCATGCTCATCTGGGCCTTATAGTAATCATCATACATTGTAATTTTCTTTCGAACTGTTTCATGAAGTTCATGCAAATGCCGAATGAAGGACTCTGCAGATGCAATGGGTTGTGATTCTATAAGGATGTGGATCAGGTCAATGAGCTTCCTTGGATCATAACCTAGCATTATGTGAAATGGACTTAGACCCGTAGTCCTATTAACTGAACTATTATAAGCAAATTCTACAATGGGCAGAACAGAATCTCAAGCAGAGGGGCTATCTCCAACTACAAAGCAGAAGGATTCCTATGCTACAGTTGACAACCTCAGCTTCTCCATCCGTTTGTAGGTTACATGCAGTGGAAAACCTCAGCATTGTACCAATTTTGTTTCACAACATTTTTCATAAATTGCTCATGAATAGAGCATCTTGATCGAAAATTATAGACGTACGTAGCCCATGATACTTAAAAACCTCTTTGAAGAATGGAGCTGCCACATGAGATGCATTGGTGGTCTTTCAGCATGGAATGAATTGGGTCATTTTCGAAAAATGTTCTATCAAGTCTACCACGGAAAAATAGAATCATGCTTCCTGAAAGTGCGAGGGAGCCCCAGTATCAAATCAATGCTAATGTCAGTTCAGGGTCTGTGCAAGATAGGAAACAAAGTATACAAACTAGTGGGTTAGCATATCTCCTTTGCGGTTTGACATACTCGGGAATGTCTAATAATCCTCGCAACAACCTTCTTCAGTGTAGGACAGAAAAAGCTATCCTCAACTAATGTGACGTCTTGTCACAGCTAAAATATCATGCGGCTCTGCCAACATGTAGCTTCCAGACAAGAAAATCTCAGAGAGACGTCTGTAGTACAGAAAGGAGAGAACCATAAAAAGGTAATCAACGACAATCATGTAGCCCTCATGAAGCTCTGGGGGGTCTCTCATCAGGGCATCATAGACGCCAAACTTTGGGCACTTTGGGTAGTCCTAAACTAAATGCTCGAAGCCCTCAGCTCGTGTCATAGTACGTAAAAGGCTTGGCAACCCAGGGAGTCTGCATGTTTGTTCTCCACACTCGCTCGGTGCTCCTAAATGTGGAAGTATCAAGTCGAGGGGTGACCTGACTCAAGCTCGCAGTGCGCAAGTGCTGCTCATAATCAAGGGCAAGCAAAAACACATGGTCAATCGTCTTAGCTCTATGGGGAATCAATTCCCTCCGGATATCAAATATAAGATAGGTCCGGCGGTTGTAATTGGCCACTCTAAAATGTCGCTTCTCATTAATAATTCGTCAAATCGTTGCATGTACTCAGTAATGGATAAAGTCCCATACCAAAAAGAATAAAGCTAATTCAGGAGCTGATCTTTGTAGGAGGCAGGAAGATATTTGTCCTTTAATCATTCTTCATTTCAGTCCATCAGGTGATGGGGTAATATCCGTCCTAGTCAAGCAATTTCTCAAAACTCATACAGTAAATCATGTCCCGCCCATGTAACTTTATCTTGCAAGCTGCATTTGTCTCTTGCCACTCATCTCATACATCTAAAAGTGATCCATGTCTAGGAGCCAATAGCCAAATGCTTTCAAGTCCAGGTGACTGTTCAAGGATGGCATGTTAATGCATATGTGTCTGTAACATCATCTTCGGTTGGGGCCGCTCCGCGATGTGGCTCCTGGTAGTCATCATAATGATTGTCATGGTCGTAATAATGTAGTGTTGGTGGAGCAAGAACTATACAATCCTAAGGAGGGGGAGGAAGAGGATCATCGAGAGGGTGGCAATGTCTCAGTAGGTCTGGACCCATCCAATACCCATACATCTCCTAAGGATTCCTTCACGTAGGAGCGGGATCACGGAGAGATAGGTCTCTAGCACGTCTCTCAAGAGGTGGTAGAGCCTCCCAGGGATTTTCCAGGAGATCATCATAACGTGGGGGTGGGGTTTGACCACTTGTGATTTTTAATTGATCGCCTCAAGTGCTAAGCCTGGCGATATCATCTCTAATGATCTCAAACTAGGCTCTAATCTGCTCGAATCAATCAAGTAGAAGTTGTTGGAACTCGGCAGGTGTCATGTTCAAATTCGAATTGCTAGCCTGATTGTCGGTAAGGTTTAGGTCAGACATTGATGAACGGAAAACCTACCACTATGTATCATATACGTGACCCAAACCATGGGCTCTAATACCAATTTGATGTGAGGTGGGTTATGAGTGTGTTTGCTTTGAGATGTAGCCCTAAGTAGACTAGAAAAGGACCACTGAATAACCTAATGATGATAAGAAGGAAATTGAATTGTTCGATTAAAATTAACAATACTTAATTAACTAAAATATAGCCTATTTTGGAGCACATTTTATTGCAGAAATTGAGCAGAATAACAAGAATTATTTTTCGCGAAATGGAGCACAAATATCTTAAGAACACAACGAATAAGTCCCACTTATCAGACGATTTCAAGAGAACAAATAGTATTGCATCCAACAAAATATAGTTCAGGCATACAATAATATAAAATAAGAATACCAAACTATGACTTACACATGCAGGTGTGGGAGAAAACTGGTATTGTAGGATGAAGAAATAAGGGTATGTAGACCTTGAAGAAGCCCTAAAAGGGTGCGGCTAGTCGCAAGGAGGATGTGTAGGTGGCGGTAATGCAATGAGGAGGGCTAGGGAGGTGGCAGTTTGCAGCAAGGAAGACTGGGGAAGTGGCAGCTTACTGCAAAGGGGGATGAGGAAGGGGATATGGGATGGGACGGTGAAGTATCGGAGTAGGGAGGCTAGAGCGAAAGGACTATGGAGGACAAACAGGATGCGGGATGGATATGTGGGGGTTGGATGGTAAGGGAGACAACGATTGATATAGGAGAAGGCAGGTGGTAGCGAGATAGGGCTCAGAGGTGGCGGTGGGTAGAAGTGCGGCGTGTGTAAGTAAGGTGAAGGGGATGGAGTTCTGCAATATTGACGATGTCGGGATGGAGCGGCAAACTTTGCGACGCTTGCAGGCGAGAGCAGGATCAATGGAAACAAATATGGTGTAAAAAGAAGTAAAAGAAAGTAAATACCTAAAGAGTCACAGTAAGGGGGCTCACAGAATCACATCGGGAGGACACCGACGGTTTCAGAGGAGCCCAAAAATAATGATCCCATGTACAGCAGCCAGTGTTGTAGATGTCGGCCGACATGTCCGACATGTCGGCCGACATAAAGGTTTTGGGGGTAAAACGCCACGACATCAATATTTTAAGCAAATATGTCATTTTAGAAAATATCACTTGATACATCTGTTTAATCTGATATATCAGGCGATATTTCGCGACCGATATATCGTCGAGAGTATTACAAATATTTTTTTTTCATTTTTTGAAGAGACCAAACACTGGTTAAGGTGTTGTCGTGTGTTCTTGAGGTCACGGGTTCGAGTCCTGGAAACAGCCTTTTGCAGAAATGCAGGGTAAGGTTTGCCTACATTTCACCCTTGTAGTGGAATCCTTCCTTGGAACCTCGCTGCGCAGGGATGCTTTGTGCACTGGGCTGTCCCATTTGAGAAGTCCAAATATAAACAATTTGTTTTGTGATTTATTTTGTGCATCTCTCTAAGTCTAGTACTGACTACTTTCTCATGTAACTCTCATTTGGTGATCTTTATCTCGTTTATTGCAGTCGACGGCTCTTTCTTATGTAATTTATATATGAATAAATTTATTTAAATATTAAAATCCGACATTGTAAAATATTTCAGATACATCCCCCGCAATCCGACATCCGACATTTCAAACTCAAACCGACATGAATCCGACATCCGACATCTACAACCATGATAGCAGCTACTACGCCTATTAATAGATGGAAAATGCTAGGGAACCCAAATTGAACAACTCACAATATATGAACTAATCAAGTGACAAATACAACTCAAAATGCAAAAAAAAGTAAATATAAAAATTCGACATGAAACGATCATCCAGGCGCATCTGTGGACTCGGATCGTCCGGACGGGCAATGGACCACCACCTCCCGCAGGAATAAATGTGTGGGTCAACGATCTCCATCACTCACTATGAACAGATTTCTATGAAACATGGTCCTAACATAATGCATGACTTTTTTTAGAAAAAAAATATATAATAGAACTTAGTCCCTCCACTAAAATTGACGAAGCCATCCCTCCAATAATCTGTAGCAAGAAAGAATTTGAACAGAATTAGGTTTTTGGTGATAATTAGTATAGAATCTAACAATTTTATCAAATACGGTATTGGCGTATTGCAGATTTTCCATACTAATGAACCTGGAAACAGTTGAACAGAGTAAAAGAAGAGCTGTAATAACCAGATCACGAGATTGGTAAAAACAACATATAGCCAACATCTGTACCTCAACAAAGGAGAAGTGATAACCAGATCAATCTTCTTACAAAGGCCACGTGCAATGACATGCCTGCGCAAATTATCAACCTGATGCAGTAAAGTAAAACAACATTTCACTGAGTGCCCCCAAAACAACATTTTTTTCTAGTAATAATGTTTGCAGCAGCCTTTGTTACATGTGGGAAATTCTGCACGCTAATCAGTTCTCTAAACAACGGGAGTATATGGAAAGAATCAGCAACCTAAACAAAGGAGCGTGTTAAAAGAACTTGTTAGAACCTATGTACCCAACCCAAAACCCATTGGTTATAGGTAGAGTCCAGGCTCAATATTAAGTGCACAAGTTTATATGAGTTCCCTGATGCAAGGTTCTATCTCAAGCACACACCCTCACATGTAGAGTCTTTGAATAGAGGGCTTTTTTTAATCACCTTTCAATAGAAATTGTGAAACTTATTAGAAATCAGCTTATAAGCTAAAAAAACGTAACATGTCATGCTTTGATGGTTCAACATAGCAAAAAAATATGAAAGTGGTGCACAACTTAGGTAAGTGCTGAGAACAAAATAATTCATCCCATAAAAGAGTTTATGGAAAGCCACTACACCCAAATTATCTTCTAGATACCATCCAAATATCTGTTAATACAAAAGTATAGCAGATAAAAAGTATTCACCAATAGAAGAAATGTTGTATAATAAGCTCAAATATTAAAGGTCGCTTCTATGGCCCATTGGAAGTGTTGTTCATTTTGCATAGCTTATTCTCACATTGTGGTTTCAAATTGAGATGTCGCACATCATGCCTGTAAATATGTATAATGTGTTTGTATTTGATAATAAATAAAAGATTATTATTACTTTGTATTCACCTTTCACATGGTATCAAAGCGTTCTGATTCATGCAAGCTCCTCTCGCCTAAGCTTGCTCACGCTGATTGAGTTATTGCTCCCGCGCTAGTTAAGCTCCCAGTTCGCGCCGCAATCTACTCATCAAGAACTCACCCCTTTGAATCACCAACTAGCACTCGCCGACTGGGACTCACTAAATGACGCCTGTGATACTCAGTCGACAACTGCTTAAATCTCGTCGAAATTTCTTGCACTCAGAAGCTCACTCACAAGAATTCATCGCCATAGCTTGCTTAAGCTTGCCAACTGGAACTCATCGCCATAGCTTCCTTAACGGTCGAATCTCAGACTGATTTTATTTCCAAAATTATTTTCCTTAAAGGATGGATCTGATTGGCCCTGCGACGACAATAAATTAGATAACGCCAAAACAACGTGTCAATTCGAATATAAGCTTGTTTGGTCAATTTGACTAGATAACTGGTTGAATCTCTTCATGTTCAGTCAAATTGCTTCTTCAGAGCTTCTACTAGTCGAATGATAAACATCTAGTCGAATCTGACTATTCATTACTCTAGACAATGTAATCTGGTCAAATCTACTTCATGTTCAGTCGAATGGCTCCTTCGGAGCTTCTTCTAGTTGAATGATAATCATTTAGTACAATCTGACTGTTCATTCCTCTAGACAATGTAATATGGTCGAATCTGGACTTAGAACAAATTTCCATGAATCTTGTTTCTTCTTCCTGTCTTGTCGAATGGATCTAGTTGAATCATTAGATATTTAGTCAAATAATAGCTTAAGACAAAAACTTCTTTCTTCAAAACTTTAAGACAACTTTGAGCTTTAGACGACTTCTAGTCAAATAGCCTTGACCCTTATACACGAACGAGTAGATGATCTAGACGAACTTGTACTTAACAGTATTATGCATTCTCAGAATCTACTCGAATCGTCTTGATTCATCTGCACAAACAGTTAAACTGTCTAGTTGAATTTACACAGATTTTTTGCACTCTAAGTATATCAGCCTGAATCGTCTTCATTATTCTGCACGATCGATTTGACGCATATTTGAATATGTACTTAATCAGATTTTTACCTTCATGCACATCTACTTGAATGATCTTGACCCTTCTGTACGAATGACTCGATCATTTAGTTGAATTTATACTTAGATATCATTATGAAAACCTTCACACGATTCATCTTGATTGTTCTAGACGATGAACCAAATGGTCTGCTCGAACCTGAACTTAGACAGAATTTTGTATTCTGAAGTTATCTGCACGATTTGTCTTAATTCTTCTACATGTTCGGTTAGATAATCTAATCATTCGACTAGATGTCTAGTTGAATTTTTACTTAGACAAATTTTATCTTTTTATACTTGTATCATTTGCACTACCCAAACTTTTAGACTTTGTTTATTGATCTTTAAGAGTGAGTATCAAGTTTAACATATTCTAGATCTTATGTCGACATGATGTCTTGCACAATGAGGGATTATATTGGCAAGACTATGTCTGATGACACTAAATCTAGCTCTATGCTCGGCTTGTACCATCATGTACCTGAAACCAACACAACTAAAGCCAATACATCAAATACATTGTGTGTTCATTTGTATTATGAGGACTTCTTCAAATCAGAAATATTGTGGACAATTTTTCTAACAATCTCCTTGTATTTGAAGAAATCAGAACCTCCAATGCAGATGATCAACACATTAACAATATAAATAAAATGAGCACAGTTAAGGACAACATTCCAAAGATTTATATATTAATAAATCAAAATATTTTCATTGGGTTAAACTATATTTTTCCTTTCCTTATCACCAGCAGAACCCCGTGCTCTTTTTTTCTTATTTGCATCTCTTCTTACCCTTTCTTTTTATTCTTCTTGCTCTTGAAGACATTTCAATTTAGAGGCATTTCTGGACTCTCTCTCTCCATGATCTGAACATCGCCAGCATAGTCAACAAACTCTCTCCATTTTTGGTTGAGCTTGTTTGCCAGCCAGAAAGCAGTATCACGTGTCACACTCTCCCCATTTCTGACTTCTTCAAATATGTTCTTCACTATCTCATCTTTACAATCTTCGAACCTATCAGACAGTTTGCACACAGAAATTTTGACCATCCACATACTTCTGTAAAATCTGGTCCTGGCAAGCAGTGAATTGCCTGCTTAACTTGCCAGTTGCATTTACCTTTGAGGGTTATGAATAGATTCTTCCATTTTGTCATCTAGGGACTTTAGCATTTTCATATCAAGTTCTACCACACCTCTAGCTCTGATAAACCAGTTGATTATCTGAGCATCAATACGAGCCATGTCTTCTATAATCTCCCTGATCTGTGAAGACAAATCTTCCATCATTGCCTTGACAGTTTTGTCTACATAATGTTCAAAGGATTTTCTTTGTTCACTTAGCAGCATCCTCATCTGATCAATCATAAAACCAGATGGTTCATCATGAACAGTATGACTTGAGGTCTCTGCCATTTCAGATTTTGTTACTTTCTCATAACTGTCTAGCCCTTCATGTACTTCAGTATCGTCAATTGGTTCATCTAGAGTATCTGGAAAACGAATAGGACTTGCAGATCAATGTCCCTTACTAGCTTGTTGATTTTTGAACAGTATTATCTCTCTGCAATTGTTTTTTGGTGTTGTAGTCATGTCCTTCAGATTGCTTCTACTTCTTTCATATGCCTAGTCCTTTTGAGCATCCAACTCAGTAGGAATTAAATCCTCAGCCAGTTCTGCTATATTCTCTTCTTCTTTTATCGGGGTAGACCACTCAGAGTGCATCTCCCCCTCAGCAGGATCCACCTCTTTTCCAGCAGGATCCACCTCTTTTCTAGCATGATTGTTTGTTCTATCATCAGTCTCTTTTAGCTCAACTATAGGATCAGACGCAATCTCTCCAATTAGATCCCTTGATGTCTCCCCCTCAATGTTTGCAGGGGATTGATCAAATATGTTTTCAATAGTTTGTGCTGCCAAGTTTGTTGGTACTTCATCTTTATCATTTTGCTTGTTTCAGAAGCACTCCCTTTTATCTTCTACCCAGCCTTAGGAAAGGTTTGCCCCCACTTAGCCACCACATTAAGATCAATCCTTTTTAGGTAATGCAGTGATGCACCTGTGACTTGTTTCAACTGAAAGTCTTATGAGAAGTTGTTGAAGTAGAGAGACAGGATTCTCTCAAAGTTGAGTGTCTGAAGGGAGTCTTCATTTTGCCAAACAAGACATTTCACAAGTTTGTTCTTTTCTTTATTTAGACTTGGTCATGAGATCAAACAAACATCTAAAAATTCTATCATAAGATTTTGGCTTGCATATCAACACCTTTTTGTTGATGTCTGTCATTAGCTTTCCAGGTGTGCTTAGTTTATTTCTCTGTAGTGACCCATGAGGTGTTTATGGGTAACCACATCATTTAAGTGGTAGTGTTATATCATCAAAATTTACTTCTTTTTCTTCCTCTTCTAAAATCACGGTCAACTTCAACACGACTGTTGAAGCCAGGAAAAATCCTAACCTCAGAATTCAGATCAAAATCGCCTAAGGTTACCTGCTCAGAAGCTAGATCAGACGGCTAGAGTGACTAGGATGAAGAATCAGGTCAAACAGGACCCCAGATGTTGCGGCAGGAAGGTCTCACCACGTACCCGGATGCTCGAAAGGAGCAACCACTTCTCAACCAAAGATGGCCGAACTGGGTACGATGGAAGCTAGCTAACAAAGTCGCAAGGTCGCGACTTGCTCTTTAAGGAAAAAGAATCTGAAGGCTCAGCTAATATCTCGAGAATGAAGCGCGCGAGTATCCTGCCGAGTATTTCCAGTGCCTCACCTCGTACCTCTGTGGTCCTATTTATAGGCAAATCCAAGGAGGGGGGGTCATATTTATACCCCACCCCCCTGGCGACTAGGCGACTTCCAGAGGAACTCGCACAGGCGGGGCGAGTATCTCGCCTAGTCGCCTACCTGACGAGTATGCGAGGGGAGCTCGCCTATACTCGCTCAGGCCTTCTGCGATCTTGTATGCTGACTTTGACTCCTATCTTGACTTGTTTACCTTGACTTCTGCTGACCTGGTTGTGGCAGAACCCACCCTCGACGAATATGGGTTGAACACAATCCCCGCTCTTTTCGAGCGACGTAGGAGCTTGGAAAGAAAACATCCAACACTTATTCGGCGAGCTGTTGTGCCGAGTATCTGGGTTGCTCGCGTTTGATAACTGCCTGACGATCTCTATAAATAGGGGGGCCTGGTTTCTCAGCCGGATTTTCAGAGCTCGCGCATAATGTCGGACGCCGAGAAATTTCTTCATGACAGCCTCGTCGTCCTAACCGCCGTGCTCGGCGTTGCTAAGCCCAAAAGACAGCGCGAGGGAGACGCCGTCGCCGACTTACCCCCCCTCAAGAAGAAGAAGGTTAAGAAGTTCAAGAAGAAACCCGCCTCCGGTGACGATAACTCGCCGCCACCTCCTTCACAAGCCGCGGCTTCCACCAGCAATCCTGCGCGCTCCGCCAGCACTCTGAGTCTGCTCATCGCTCTTGGGCTCGACGACATCCCCAATGTTGCCGCCCCTGACGCGAGCCTCCTCGGCTCGCTCGGCATCCCTGAACTCGCCACGACCCTGGCCCCGGAATTCGCCTCCACTTCGGCGCCGCAGCAGGTCGAAGTCATCAACCTGTCAGGTCGCCATGTTGCCGAGATATTCTTTTTTACATTGTTGGTCGTTGACACTTCTCGCTGACTTTGCTTTGATACTCGCAGATTCCCCACCGGGGGGTGCTGACGCGGTTCTGAATGTCGCACCGCTGAGCTCCGCGCCGCTGCTTGCCCTTTCTGCCGAGAGACCAGTCAGGACCGCGCACACGGTCCGGATTCATGTCGGCGCCAAGAGGACACCTGAGGCCTCGGTTCCTGCGGCGAGCAAGGAACCATCGCTGAAGGGTCCTCCGCCAAAGAACGTGGCGCCGGCGAGCAAGGAGACGTCGATGATGGATCCTCCGTCAAAGAAAATGGCTCCGGTGAGCAAGGAACTTCCGGCGAGCAAGGCCCTGCCAGCCCCTGCGCGAGATCCTGCGTTGTCGGCGGCGAGTTCTGCGCTGCCGCCGCCGCCTGCGAATGTCGCTACCATCCCGTCGGTAACTGCATCTTTGCCGCTGCCGCCGTCTCTTGTCGCGCCTTCCCAAGTTGCCACGACGCGACTTCCTCCGCCTCCTCCGCTAAAGAACCCACAGCAACCGGCGAGTTCGTCGCTGCCGCCGCCTCTTTCCTCGCAGGCTGTAGTCGGTAAGCCGGTCAAGCCGCGGCCGAGCTACTTCCCGCCGAGAGTTGCGGATTCTGGACATGGGGGCGTGGGCAAGGCAAGGCGGCTGAGCACGCTGGTGGGCCATCTTCGGGCCGGCGAGATGAGCCAACTCGCGGATCTTCTCCTCGCCGATCTAGGTCTCCTCGCCGCGGCACGTGTCGTCACTGATGTGGCATCTGGCGGCTAAGTGCCCTATTCTTAATCTAGCGACTTTCTTTTTCTGACAGATCGGTCGGCGACTCCAGGGGCGGCCTTCATTGACGTCATTGGGTTGTCGGGCGGCGAATATCGCCATGTCGCTGCTCACGCCTACATGGAGCTGGAGAGCAAGTTCGACCAGCTGGCGATCTGCGAACCCCATCGGCGAATATCATCCCTGGAAGTGCGGGTGGCGAAGATTGAAGAGCTTCGGAGTACTCTGGAGAGCTATGAAGCCCGCTTCCACATGGTGAAAGAGAATGATCGTCAGCTGGCGATCAACAATCATCGCCTCCAGCTGGTTCTCGACGAGTTGGCCGGCATCCGCGCGAGTATGGGCTCCGTTGGACGGCTGACGAGGATGGAGGAGCAACTGCGGCTTGGCGATGATGCGATGTCGCTGGCGACGGAGCACTATCGGCGGCGCGCGAGATGGGCTGGGTTGGGCGACATCCTCATCCACCAGAGAGACCTCCAAGGCCTTAGACGCTTTCTTTTTTATTTGAAACTCGTCATATGCGATTTGTACTGAACAATTATTATTTGTAATAGGCGAGCTTGGATCTCGCATCTTATTCGTTTTTTCTGTTGTTCTTTCTGATATTTTTTTGATATCTTCTGCGATGTGCCGACTTTATCATGCAGGTTTTGAGTACCGTTGCGATATCCTTGCATAATATAGGTGACGAGATTCATTTGTTCGCTTAAAATGCGACTTAGTCCGATACTCGCCATAGTGAATATATACCACCCTGCCTTCACCTATAAATAGAGGAGGTAGGTAGGACATAAGTACGCTGTTGTGATTTCCAACCACTAGCTCGCGAGTATCTTTTTCTGCTCGCGCGCTTCGACTTCTCTTCCTCTTTCGCTTTCCCTTCTTCTTCATCTCGCCAGCCCTCGTCAGCTCATCAAACTCGCAGAAATGGTGGGAGACGACGCTAGCGCTCGCCGACAAGCCCATGCCGCCAATTTCGCTGATGCAGCTTTCAAGAAGTTGATCACTACAGAGCGAGATTTAGAAAACTTTAGGGAGAGGCTTTTGTCGGAGGGATATTCGGCAAGGCTCCCTAGTCGCAGCGAGCGACTTAGCACCCACATAGAGGGTGCGCTAGTCCTGCCTCTTCGCCATTTTGAAGCCGGCCTGCGACTTCCACTATGGCCGGAGTATTGCGAGATCCTGCGATACTTCGGCATCGTCCCGGCGCAGATCAACCATAATGGTGTGGCGATCATCATGGGGTTCCTCTGCTACTTGCGCGAGGAGAGGGTTGCCTTCGACCTTTCCGTCTTCCGCAAGATATTCGCCTTTGCCGCAACCACCGAGGGCGTGGTGTACTTCAGCAGCCACATCTGCACCTTGGTGGGAACGGCGAATAAGGTCCACCGTTGGAGCGAGCTACTAGTCGTCGTCGAAGGCGACTTCGATGGCGTCCTGGGAAGGCCGCACCAACCTGCCGATGTCGCCTTACTCCAGCCGATATTGGAGGGCGTCCGCGAGCAGCTGGTGGAGTCGTTCCGTGGTCGCCGGTTCGACGTGATATTCTGGCGACTAAATGTCAACACCCTGCTGGAGATTCATTCCAAGAAGGGTAAGCTTGGGCGAGAATCACTTTTTTACATACTCGTTGTGATATGTGTAGCTCGGTACTGATTTACTAGGCATTTTTTGCAGTGTCGTGCGAGCTCCCGGAGAAGCCGCTCCCTCCGGCGAAGGAAGTCGCAACCTCACTTCATGAGACCAACCCGTCGGCTGACGTCGGCGAGAAGAGAAGGCTCGCCAAGGGCAAGGGGAAAGCTAGGTCGTCGGGCCCCGCGACCAAAAAAGCGAAGGTGTCATCGCCGCAACCTGACGACCAAGAATCGCCGTCGCTGGATGCTCGGCTTCCCCACTTCCACCCCAACTTCAATTTAGGGCGAGGGGTGGTTGACGCCTATGTTCGCCCGCTGGTGACATGGTCGGCGGACGAACACCTGGTGACGCTGAGCACCAACCTCCCCTCCTAGTCGGCGGACTGGGAGGACAAGGGGGAGGCCTTTGCCGTCCTCCATGCGCTATATGGGTGAGGCGACGCCGAGTCGATGCTGGACCTCAGCGAGGAGGAAATCGCCCAGCAGGCATCTTGCTCGCTCGCGCGAGCCGTCGAGCTGAACCACTACGCGGAGAGAAAACTGCTGGAGATGACCAAGGCCCTGAAGATCGTCAATAAGAAGTCGATTGATCTTGGCATGAAGTCCGTCCGCTGGCGAGATTATGAGGTAAGTCGCCTCCTGCGCGCGATATTGGCGTTGTCGGACTTGGATTCTTTTTTGCTGATTCTGTTCTTTGCAGCAGGCTGCCGAGATTGAAACCGCCAAGACGTTTTCTGAGTACGAGGCGAAACTCGCCAAATCTCAGGTTGATCTGGAGGCAGCCCAAATCCGCGTAGCCGAGATGGAATCTCGCCTAGCCGTCTTAGAAGCCGGCGCGAGTTCTTCAGCTCCTCAGCCGCGGCCGGAGGACGACCCTCACTACGCAATCAAAAGATCTCGCGTTCTCTAGGAGGAGAGGTCGTCAGACCGCTGCGAGATAGCCCGTTCGGCGGGCAATGTCGTGCTCGCGAGGCTGAGGATCAGCGAAAAACTCGACGAAGGAGAGAAGCAATTCACTGTGGACGAGCTCATCCATGAGCTGCTCGCCGAGGGAACAACCTCGCCAGATCGCATACCTTCATCGTCGTCGGGCTCCAGCAGCAGCGGCAGCGGTAGCGGTAGCGGCAGCAGTGACAGCGGCGAGGAGGAGAACGAGGAAAGCCGCGAGGAAGAGGAGGATGCCGACTTTGGAGATGAGGAATATCGGCCTGATACTGGCGACGATGAGTCCTAGTTGCTCGCCGATATTTTTCATACTCGCACAAGGCAGTTAGCGACATTTTGTATTAGCTGACTTTTGTAACTTGTAACATTTTTGAAATATATATATACAAGTCTAAATTACCATACTATCGTTTTCTGCTTTCATGTTTGTTTGCTGATGATACTCGCTAGGCTCATAAGCTCGGGGAGAACGAGTGCTCACGACGCTTTACTCGCACGTCGATATCATACAAAATCGCGCTGCCATTACCCGCACAATCGTTCTCGTTCCAACAACTCGCATCTCGATACTCGCCTATATCCTGCGCATGTACTCGCCGTATCATACTCGCACGTTTGTTATATCATGCTCGCATACTCGCCGATACCTGCATACATACTCGCCCAATTCTGCTCGCACCCGCACAACTTATTTTTTCGGAGTTGATCCTGACTGGCTTGATCACCAAAGCCGACACCCTGTGAGGAGATGAGTTTGATTTGTGGTTGGGAGTAGTCGACACCCAGCAGGAGCTAAGCTCAAGTGGGGGTGGTAATCAGCCGACACCCTGCAGGAGCTAAGCTCAACTGGGGGTGGGAATCAGTCGACTCAAGGAGGCAAGTAGTCGGTCTGCAGGAGAGAAACTCGTACAGAGATCTCGGACTACGGCATCACTCCAACGAGCAACTCAATCTCACTCGAGCAGGTCCTTGGCCAATATGCAGGAGAGAAGCTCGTGCAAGGATTTGGACTTACGGCGACACTACCACTCGAGGACTTGATATATTGTAGTCGACAGCTCTCGGGAGCCTTGCTCAACTAGAGTGGTGTAAGTCGACTCGGGGAGGCAAGTAGTCGGTCTGCACGAGAGGAGCTCGTATAGAGATCTCGGACTACGGCATCACTCCAACGAGGAACTTGATCTCACTCGAGGAGGTCCTTGGCCAATATGCATGAGAGGAGCTCGTGCAGGGACTTGAACTTACGGCGACACTACCACTCGAGGACTTCGAATGTTGGAGTCGACAGCTCTCGGGAGCCTTGCTCAACTAGAGTGGTGTATGTCGACTCGGGGAGGCAAGTATTCGGTCTGCAGGAGAGAAGCTCGTACAGAGATCTCGGACTACGGCATCACTCCAACGAGGATCTCGATCTCACTCGAGGAGGTCCTTGGCCAATATGCATAAGAGGAGCTCGTGCAGGGACTTGGACTTACGGCGACACTACCACTCGAGGAATTTGAATGTTGGAGTCGACCGCTCTCAGGAGCCTTGCTCAACTAGAGTGGTGTATGTCGACTCGGGGAGGCAAGTAGTCGGTCTGCAGGAGAGGAGCTCGTACAGAGATCTCGGACTACGACATCACTGTAACGAGGAACTTGATTTCACTCGAGGAGGTCCTTGGCCAATATGCAGGAGAGGAGCTCATGCAGGGACTTGGACTTACGGCGACACTACCACTCGAGGACTTGATATACGGTTTGAGTTGTCTTTCCTGTTGCTTTAAGAGATTGACAATGAACTAAGCGCATCAATATCTTTGAGGACGAAGAAATTATAAAGCGAACGATGATTTCGCCGCCGTCGAGTTGAGAGTTTGGCGTCCAACCCTGTTCCTGATAGTTCCTTCAGTCGGAGGAGAGATGCAATCGGGGGTAGCTAGGCCGACATGCAAGGGTGGAGCTGATCTCGGCCGTCAATGCAGGGGTCCGGTCTTACAAGGGCGCTTATATCCCGAGGCATCGTCTCATCGTCCGCACTGGGCTATCTAGGAGAAACAGGTCGAAGGCACGTTTCCCAATCCGACCGTTGATCATCTCGGCTCTGCCACCCGACTACGGGCGTACACGCACAAGCGGGGGTAAGTTTATCTAAGGGTCCTCCAGGATGCACTCGCGACTAACATCTTCCATCGGGCCTATCTTTGCCCTTTGGCTGGTTATCCTGCCTTTGAAATCAGTAGGGTTGTTGCCCAAATGAGAGCTTGGTAAGGTCGATCCTTCCTCAGGTCCGAGAGTTTGGGGTCTAAACCTGTTCCTGCTAGTTCCTCCAGTCGGAGGAGAGATGCAATCGGGGGTAGCTAGGCTGACATGCATGGGGGGAGCTGATCTCGGCCGTCAATGCAGGGGTCCGGTCTTACAAGGGCGCTTATATCCCGAGGCATCGTTCCATCGTCCGCACTGGGCTATCTAGGAGAAACAGGTCGACCGCCGGTTTCTCAGATCGATCTCGGAGCAGAACCTTAAGGCCTTAGAAATCTTGAGATGGCAAAGCAAAAAAGAGAAGTCAAGCAGTTGCCACTATCTTTATATATGTATGAAAGCATGTACAAATAAAATACAGCATTGGCCGCTAGGGATAGAACCTTTTTAGGTCATCCCCGCTCCAAGTACCTCCCAGCTGTTCTCCAACCTGATCCTAGAGATAATAGCCTCCGATGGCCAAGGCTTCTTGGACGATGAAGGGACCTTCCCAATTAGGATGCAGCTTGTCAACTGTTGCTCCCCTTCCTGCGGCGTCCACCTTCTTCATGACCAGATCTCCTGGGAGGAAATGCTTTAGGCGGACATTCTTGTCAAAGTGTTTTGTCATGCGCCGCTTGATCTCCTCTTGACGGATGAAGGCTAAGTCTCGGAGCTCTTCAACGAAATCCAACGAGAGCCTTTGAGCATCTTCGTTCTCCAAGCGTCATTCTTCACTGCCATCTCCAACTGCTATGACTCTCGGGCTTCGAACCTCGAACACTACTGGGATGAGTGGCTCGGACCTGTGGGATAACTTGAAGGGAGTTTCCCCCGTAGCCGAGTTTGAAGTTGTTCTCAGAGCCCATAGAACCGAGGGGAGTTGCTCTGCACAATTGCCGTTCAAGTTGGTGACTTTCTTCTTGAGGTGGTTGATGATCAACTTGTTGGCAGTCTCTACATGTCCGTTGCTGCGAGGATGCTGCACAGAGGCGAATCGTAGATCCGTCCCTAGCTGCTTGCAGAAGTCCTCTAGCTCCAAACTGGCGAACTGCGGACCGTTGTCGGTGACGATGGCGAGAGCAATCCCGAACCTGCATGCAATTTCTCTCCAAATGAAGTTCTTCACAATTTGAGACGTGGTCTTGACCAGAGCTTTTGCCTCGATCCACTTGGAGAAGTAATCGATCATGACAAGCACGAACTTCCTTTGTCCACTGGCCTGAGGAAAAGGGTCGATCAAGTCCATTCCCCGGATGGCGAAGGGCCATGGAGCAGTGATCGAGCGAAGGTGTTGGGCTGGCTGCAGTTGAAGAGGTGCGAAGAGCTGGCATTGGAGACACTTTTTGGAGAAGGCTTCTGCATCCTTCTGAATGGTGGGCCAGAAATATCTATGCCTTAGAATTTTTTGTTCCAGAGTGCGAGTTCCGGAATGACTGTCACACTCTCCTGAGTGAATTTCCTACAGGATGCGAGGTACTTCAATCCCTGACAGGCACCGAGCCAGAGGACCTGAGATGGTCTTGCGGTAGAGCTCTCCTTCCTGAAGCAGATAGTATGCGGCTTTGTAGCGGAACTTCCTTTGATCCCCCTCGCTGGCAGGAATTTGACCTGTTGTCAGGAAAGAAACAAACGGATCCCTCAAGGATGCTCTCTGCTCGATCTCCATCATCTCCCCTTCTTCGATGGACGGTCGGAACAGTTCAGTCACGGTTCCCCCAGCCCGGGGACCGTACTTGGCGAGGTAGTCAGCTTCTGAATTCTCCTCTCGGGGTACGTGCTCGACGAAAAAAGATTGAAACCCCCCGATCAGACCTTTCACTTTGATCAAGTACCGCTGTAAAATCGGATCGTTCACCTCGAACTCGCCTCTGATGTGGGATGCGACTACCATTGAGTCGGTGAAGGCCCTGATATCTCGGATTGCCAACTCCTTGGCGAGACGCAAGCCGGCCACCATGGCTTCGTACTCCGCCTGATTGTTGGTAACTAGGAAGAGGAACTCGACTGCTTGCTCGATCCTGGTTCCCTGGGGGCTTACGAGCACAACTCCGGCTCCCACAGAATATCTGCCCGAAGCCTCATCCATAAACATCTTCCAGGACACTGTGCTAGAGGAGCCTTCCTCTCCTTCCACCTCGGCCAAGAAATCGGCAAGGAAATCTGTCACCGCCTGCGCCTTGATTGTCACCCTTAGAGAGTAAGAAATATCGAACTCGCTAAGCTCCACCGCCCACTTTGTCAGCCTGTCAGAATGCTCCACTTCATCCAGGATGCTCCGTAGAGGATGATCGGAGACGACCCTGATGGAGTGAGCTTGAAAATACGGACGGAGCCTCCGAGCCGAAACCACTAAAGCAAACACCAGCTTCTCCAAAATAGGGTATCTCGCCTCTGCCTGACGCAACACTCTACAAACATAGTAGACAGGGAGCTGCTTCTTGCCTTCCTCTCAGACCAGCACCGAGCTAACTGCTTCCGCCCTGACTCCTAGATAGAGAAAGAGATCCTCATTACCCCGCGGGCCTTGGAGGAGAGGAGCTTAGGTTAGCTGTTGTTTGAGCTTTCCGAAGGCCTTCTCACACTCCGTCGTCCACTCGAACTTCTGATTTTCCTGAATGGTCTTGAAGAACCGAGAGCACTTCTCCCCTGCCTTGGACAAGAAACGGCTGAGGTCTGCCAGCCTTCCAATTAGCCTCTGAACTTCCTTGGGATCCCTTGGTGACGCCATCTCCAAAATCGCCTTCACCTTATCTTGATTAGGCTCCACCCGCCTGGGAGTGAGGAGGTGACCTAGAAACTTCCCTCTTTCTGCACCGAAGACGCACTTGGCCGGGTTGAGTCGCATCTTGTACTTCCTCAGAGTAGCGAAAGTCTCCACCAGTTCCGTTATGTGCTCCACGACACTTTTACTCTTGACAAGGAGGTCATCCACATAAACCTCCAAGTTCCGCCCCTTCTGCTTCTTGAAGATTTGATCCATCATCTTCTGGTAAATTGCGCCTGCATTTTTGAGCCCGAAGGGCATCATCTTGCAGCTATAGCAGTCATAGCTGGTTATGAAGGAGACGTCCCGGCAGTCGGGGGGATGCATCCGGATCTGGTGATACCCTGAAAAAGCATCAAGAAAACTCATCACAGGAAACCCGACGGTGGAATCAACCAATGCGTCGATTTGAGGCAAGGGGTAGCAATCCTTCGGGCAAGCTTTATTCAACATTGAAAAATCGATACATAGACGTCAGCCCCCTCCGGGCTTCTTCACCATCACAACATTGGAGACCCGGCCTGGATACTGGATTTCCGAGACAAAACCTGCCTCCAGCAGCTTCTCTACCTCTTCTCTGATCGGCCCGGCCAGCACGGCAGCGCTCTTCCTCTGCTTCTGACGAACAGGAGCCACCGCAGGATCCAGGTTGAGGCGATGACAGGCAACATCGGCGTCCACCCCTGGCATCTCGGCGGCGCTCCATGCAAAGACGTCGACGTTGTCCTGCAGGCAAGCAGCCATCTCTATTTTCCCTCCTAGCGGCAGGGATCCTCCAACCTTCAGCAGTCCCGGCTCTCCTCCTTGAGAGATCACCTCTATCTCCTCCACCTCTTCAGCAGCACATAGTCCCTTCTCCTTCTCCAGCAGCTCCTCAAATTTCTCCGCGTCACCAATCCAGCTGATGGTGCTAACGGCATTCAGGTAGCATTCCCTGGAGGCCTTAGGATCTCCCCTGATCCGGATCTAAACATCTCCGCAGCAGTACTGCAGGCACTGGTGGTAAGAAGATGGAACGGCCCTGAAGTAGTTGATGAGGAGTCGCCCGAACATGGCGTTGTACCCGCTCGGCGCGTCGACGATGATGAAGCGGCATCGGATCGACGTCCCGCCGAGTGTAACTAGCAGCTCCACTGCTCCCTCCACCTCTTCTCTCCCGAGAACCCAAAGAGCGGTCCATCTGCAGCCTGGACCCGGGACGCTTCCACCTGAAGCCCGACGAAGGTTCTCTTGAAGATGACATTCACCGAGCTACCGTTGTCCGCGAGGATTCGGTCGACGGTGAAGTCTTCGATGGCGGCTTGAATCACAAAGGCGTTGTGAAAGGGATTCTCGTTCCCCAGCATGTCCTCTGAGAACGTGATCTCCTCTAATGGCAACGGGGTCTGTGACGTTGAGGCGACGTTCTTCCGATAGATCTCGTGGAGACTCCCTTTGCGGGAAGCTCCAAGACCGGCCCCTCCATTGATCACGCCTACATGCCCACCTCCTGGGTCATGTATCACTTCCCCGCGACTTCCCAGGTCGACTCGGTCTTCATTCCTCCTCGCCGGAGCTTGGAATTCCACCTGCCCCACCGGGGCCTCCTGCCTCTGCTGCTCTCTCTCTGCTTCTCCTGCCTCCAGTCTCCTCCTTGCTTCCCAGAACTCGGGGCAAGCCAAGGTCTCGTGCCCCTCTACCCGATGTATATCGCAGTAGAGGGGAATCTCCGCCTCCTGACGCATCGCCCGCTGCTCCCTCCGGCGCCGTTTGTTGTCTTGACGAGCGATGGTCATCGTCTCCCTTCTTCCTCCTCCTCGGCCTCCCTCTTGCCGGTTACCGTTCCTCCTCTCCTCCTGGTAGTGTTACCTTGTCTGTGGTCTCCACTGGGGGCGATTCTCGGGATACTGGAATCTCCTTTCCCCCCTTCCTCCTTCCCGAGCCTCCGCCGGCCTCCTATCTTCATGTCTTCGAGGCCTCTCCTGCCTCCTCTCTTCAACCCTATTGGGTTCCTCTCTCTTCCTTCTTTCCTCTCTCCTGGGCTCTTCTTTCCTCTTCTCCTCCCACCTTTCCGGCATCCTCCTTGCTTTCGACCCCGAAGGTCCTGCTCTTCCTCTCTCTGTCGTATCCTCTCCGTCCAGCCTTGCTAAGTAATCCTTGTTCTTCTCCTCTCCCCGAACAAAAGTGTTCGCCTTCTCTATCATATATTTCAAATATCTCGGGGGATTGGACCCCATCTCCAGACTGAACAGTACATGTTTCAACCCGAACTTCAGGGCCACCATCAGGGTAAAGCTGTCCACCTCTTCCACCTCCAAAATCTCCTTATGGAAGCGATCGATGTAATGACTCAAACTCTCGTATTGTCCTTGGATGATTTTGAAGAGAGTCGTCGCTTCTTTCTTCCTCTACTTCGATGTCGCGAACCTCACCATGAGGCCCCAACGCAGGTCTGAGAAGTAGTATACGGACCCTGCTGGCAGTTGATGGAACCAATCCCTAGCGTTGCCCTTGAGGGTGATGGAGAAGAACCTGCACTTGAAGGCATCAGACATGTTGCGGATGAAGACGACGTCTTCAAACCACTGGAGATGTCTGACAGGGTCGTCTCTGCCGGAGTAGTAGGTGAGAACGGGTTCCCTGAACCCTTCTGGAACTGGGGCAGCGAGGATCTCGTCACAGAAGGGGCTCCTCCCTCCCTGGCGGTGGCGAGTTTCATCCTCGCTGGAGACGTCATACTCGTTGTAGTGCCGAGTATCTCTGCATCTCGTCGGCGACATTGGATCCCGAAAGCGGACTCCTTGGCTGCTCGTCGGGTAATGTCGCGACTGCATCGGTCGCTCTTCCCTTTCCCAAGCGGGCTCCTTCCCAGCTCGCCTCGGCGGCGCTTCCTCTTCCACAGGTGTCACGCGACGGGGAGAAGTCGCCGTGACATCCGGGCGATGAGCAAACCCGGCGAGGATGGTTTGCTCGATCCTCTTCGTGAACTCTTCAAACGTTGCAACTGTCACAAACTCGCCACCTCGCGTGGCGTCTCCTCCTACTGCTGAGTTGCCGACCAACTCTTCTTGCTCGCCACCAATGGTCATCTCACTTAACCTCTAAACTTTCCTCCTTGACTGTGATCCACGCTCACCGTACCAAGTGTTGAAGCCAGGAAAAATCCTAACCTCAAAATTCGGACCAAAACCGCCTAAAGTTACCGGCTCAGAAGCTAGATCAGACGGCTAGAGTGACTAGGATGAAGAATCAGGTCAAACAGGACCCCAGATGTTGCGGCAGAAAGGTCTCACCACGTACCCGGATGCTCGAAAGGAGCAACCCCTTCTCAACCAAAGATGGTCAAACTGGGTACGAGGGAAGCTAGCTGACAAAGTCGCAAGGTCGCGACTTGCTCTCTAAGGAAAAGGAATCTGAAAGCTCAGCTAATATCTCGAGAATGAAGCGCGCGAGTATCCTGCCGAGGATTTCCAGTGCCTCACCTCGTACCCCTAGGGTCGTATTTATAGGCAAATCCAAGGAGGGGGGGTCATATTTATACCCCACCCCCTGACGACTAGGCGACTTCCAGAGGAACTCGCACAGCTGGGCGAGTATCTCGCCTAGTCGCCTACCTGGCGAGTATACGAGGGGAGCTCGCCTATACTCGCTCAGGACTTCCGCGATCTTGTATGCTGACTTTAACTCCTATCTTGACTTGTTGACCTTGACTTCTGCTGACCTGGTTGTGGCTGGACCCACCCTCGACGAATATGGGTTGTACAACGACGTTTAGGGAAAGGGCAGATATTCATACCTGGTGTCCAGCGATTTTGGATCTGATTGCTTTCCCAGAAGATGACATCTTGGCATTTTGATAGAATTATGTAAAACCATAGTTGGCTCAGATAGCACGAACTTTAACCCTACGTCTTCATACCTGGTTGTTTGCATCACGTTTTGCAAAACCACCCCGAACGAGTTCGCTTCCAACATTAATGGATGATGACTCCTTTTTGATAGGGTTGAAGACGGGGCGGTGTTGGTCGAAGGGTGTAGGAAATTAGTTTGCATAACCTAATATAGCATTTTATATCTATATATATAGATATATATGTCTACATTAGAATGTGAAAGGGTGGATACTTGTTTTCCCAAACTTGGACCGTTCGATTTTATTAAAGATAAGATAGACGACCAGTATTAACCCTATTTTGTTGGAACTGCTTCAAGCCGAATTAGCATTAAGCCGCCCGCATCTCTCCACATTCGATTAGTGCTGGAAGGCGCATCCAGCCGAATCATATTGATTTGACTACATCTCTACACGTTCGACCTGACTTCCACTCGAATCCTGTCAACATTTAGAAAAATTGCTGGATTCGTCCAGATTAGAGCCATTGTGTTGACCATGATATTAGCAAACACCAAACAGAGATATAATGAACTTTAAAGAGATTTAATGAGAATGATTTTATTCTAGATTTAGCATTCCTAATTTAAATTTATAGTTGAATTTTGCTTCATCAATGGGCTTAGTGAATATATTTGTTACTTGTTTATCAGTAGGCATATATTCAAGACATATATCTTCTTTTTCTACATGATCTCTGATGAAGTGATACCTGATTTCAATGTGTTTGATCCTGTTGTAAGACACAGAATTTTTAGCAATTAAAATTACACTGGAGGAATCACAATATATGGTTGTCTTGTTGATGTTGATGTTGTAGTCATCAAGCTGATATTGTATCCATAACAGTTGTGCACAGCAACTCCTAGCAGAGATGTACTCTGACTCAGCAGTGGAGATTGTCACACTGGTCTACTTCTTGATGCTATATGAAATCAGCCACTTGTCTAAGAATTGGCAAGTACCTGAGGTACTCTTTTATCATCCTTGCATTCTGCAAAATCTGCATTTGAGAATCTAGTAAGTTCAAAATCATTGCTCTTAGGGTAGCATAGACCAAGATTGGAGGTACCTTTAACTTGCACTGGAGGAATCTCAATATCCTCTTTGAAGAAATGTAGTTAAATTCCTCAGTGTTCACCTGATATTAAACACAAACACATATTGCAAACATGATATCTGATCTACTAATAGTAAGGTGGAGCAAAGATCCAATGATGTTTCTGTACAAAAAATCATCAAAAAAGTTTCCTCTTTCATCCTTATCCAGAGACATATTGTATCTCATTGGAGTACTCATTGAGGTTGCACTCTCCAATTCAAATTTCTTGATCAGCTCCTTAGTGAACTTGCTCTGACAGATGAAGATTTCATCTTCAAATTGTTTCATGTATAGCCATAAGAAGTATTTCAACTCACTTATAATGCTCATTTCAAACTTCTCTTGCATCAAATTAGTAAATTTTTGCAAAGCTTGTCATCAGTATATCCAAAGATAATATCATCAACATATATATAGACTAGCAATATTTTGCTCTTAACTTCTCTTAGAAACATTGTTTTATCTACCATTGCCCCTAAAAACTTATTTTCAATGAGAAAGCGAGGCAGGGTCTCATACCAAGCTTTATGTGTTTATTTCAACCCATATAAGGCTGTTCTTAGAAAATATTCATGATCGGGAAAAGCAGAAACAACAAAATCTTAGGGTTGTTCTACATAAACTTCCTCCTTAAGATCTCTATCTAGAAATGCAAACACATCAATTTGGCAAAATTTAAACCCTTTGTGAGCTGCATAGGCTATGAACAGTCTAATAACCTCCAAACTAGCCATTGGTGCAAAGGTTTGGTTGAAATCACAGCACAAACTAAAATCACTGCGCAAAGACATGGATATTTATAGTAGTTCCCCAAGATGGTTACATCCATTTTCCTCATTTGCCTATCCAGCAGTATGCTAGCCTCAGCAATCTCCACCAAATACTCAGATCCTCAGATCATATAGCTCAGAGTCAAGGACCCCTACCTCAGGAAGACACCTTGTTCTCTACCTCAGATGCTCAAGCAACAAGACTGAAAGGGTGAACAGTTGTGAATAAATCCTCAAAGCATTCTCTACAGGGAGGGTGAATAGAAATTTAAAATATTTGTTTAAAATAATTTACTGAGTTTAAACTATCACAGTTTTTACATCCACAGATAGTCAGCAAGAAATAAATGGAGAAGAGTAAAGCACAGCACAGCACAGCAAACACAACACAGAAAAGCATAGCACAGAAGATAGCAAAACAATAGTGGTTTTTCCAAAATCTGGGTACATCCACTCTTCTACCACTTTGGTAAGAATATACTATCTGAGTGTCTGAGTTTTTGATAGGTAGACTCTCAGAACTAAAAACTGAGTCTTATGACAGGGAGACTCTCATAACTAAATTCAGATCTCTTGATAAGCAGATCTTGAACCAACACCTGAATCTTTTGCTACGGAAACTCTCAGAACCCAGATTGAATCCTTTAAAGAGGGATTCTTAAAACTATTTACTCAAAATACAGAAAGAAAATAAGAAGAAAGAAGTAGAAGAAGTCATTTAAGATGAGTCCTCTTTCAGCAAGAGTTTGAAGACTATTTACAGACACAAAGTGTTATGGATTCTTTGTATATGATAAATCCTTGCTTAGCAGAAGATATAAGGATTTTTAGCATTTGATCCACTTGATTGCTCAGAGAAATCTCAGATCATTTCAGGTTGCAGCAGCCGAGAAGAAGAAGAAGAATGTCTGTTGTCGGCTCTCTAAGAATACTGATCTCTTTAGAATGAATTCCAGTCGACTTAACTATATAAATAATGTTGTGTCGATAACCTATCGACGCATGCGTCATCTTCTACCTTAAAGTAACGTCGACTTGATTTCTGTTGTTGCTTTTATTTCCATTCGGAGTGACGTCGACTTCCCGTCGGTGTTGTGTTGACTTCTAGTCGACGCATATTAGCTTTTCTTGAATTTCTTCTCTATTTTAGTGTGTCTACCTCATGCTCTTGATCCAACTGACTTCATAGGACTTCTATGAGCACATTACATTCATATAAACCATGGGTAATAATCCTAGATTTGTAAAATCACTTATAATTTAATTTGTTAAGCTAAATCATAGGATTTTCCCAACAATCTCTCAAATTTAGCTTAACAAATTTTACAAAGGTCTTATTATGATTTTACAAAATAAAACAAGAAAGAAAAATAATATTTAACATCATGACACATAAAGAAAGACAGAAACATGATCTGGCAACTGAAAGCATATAGCTCCAAACTAGAATCAATGAAATAAAATCCCAGTTGAGACATAAATAATTATTTTTGAACTTTCCTGAACTTATAAATTAAAGTTTTACAACTTTGCCTATCATCGTACCTTTCACCCAGAATTATGCACAATCTTTTTTCTCTTAGTATAAACAACTGTCCTTTTAGCCTTTTGCTCCTCCTTGTTCTAAAGCCTCCTACTCCCCCTGAACCAGTGTAGTAGTTTCAGTACAGACAGCAGTTTCTTCGACATCTTTTTCAATAACTGTAACTATTTGTGCAACCTCTTGCAACCATGAGTATATCATTTTTATCATTCTTCCCTTGTCTTGATGGCTCCTCTTTCTCAGAATTCAGGACAGCATCAGCCACATCATGCTCAACCACAGGTGTATCTAGATACTGATTCACTGCATCATCAGGAATTAACTGAGCAGACCCTTCTTTGTGTTGAACTTCCCCAGACTTCTCCCCTTCTGAACCTCATGAGCTAGTGAGGTGAAAAAGATTTAGTAGCAATGTAGAGTCAACGTATCTTGCATTCTTTTCATAAATGTAGTGACCCCATCAATTTAGGCCTGCATATGTCCAAATGATGTTTGGCATTTTGTGGCATGCTCAGTCATAAGAGTTGTAAGTGATGTAGTAGCCAGTTGTACTGCTTGGAGAATAAGGGAATTAAGGTTCAAGGCAGGAGTTGTAGATACAGCAGGTGGACTCATTCTGGCAGAAGAAGATGAAGGTATTTTTGTGATATGTGGATCATCTTGGACAACTTCTTCAGGGGTTATAGACTCTGGATGAATGTATACTGATGGTATATTTGGTAAAGGGATATCTACTGGAGGTGGAAAAGTAGTGTCCTCCTGTTGTACTGATGCATTCAGAGCAGGAGGTTGGTCACTCCAGCCTTGATCAGCTCTTGTAGTCAGATCAGCTGCTGGAGATGAAGAAGGGGTTGATTCTTTTGAGACCTACGTTTGATGATTTGTCTGATCCACTTTAAAAATAAATCAATTAAGAGTCTTTTTCCTAGAGGAATATTCACTCTTTTTGATTTACATAGGTCAGGATAATAAAGTTAAGAATCTAACTCATAAATGTCATATATGCATTCTCCTTTATTCTATATTTATGACCTATCAGATGTAGAAGACATTTCCCACAGTCAATCTTTTTACCAAGAAGTAGTAACCCCATCAAATGTAGTTATGTTTTGGGAATGGCATTATGAGCAGAAATCTTACACAGCAGTACCGTGCCCACAATATCTACTAGGAATTAGTATTCTTCAGAAAAATCCTCCTGCTTCAGACGTATTGGCTTATCCTTGGAGAAGTTCATCAATGTCAGCACTTCCTTTATTTCTTTGTCTGAGAGCTCTGTTTCACCTTCTCTAGAAAGAAGCTCAAAAGTCATTTGTATGATTTCAGAAGTTATCTTAACCTTTGACCCAGCAATGTGTCATGTCATTGATCCTTCTTCATCAATTGTAACAGTGTTCAGAAACTTAATAAGTTCTGTTGTATATAGTAAGCATCTTTTTATTATTAATTTATTCAGCCAAAAGTTGGTGGAGAGTTATAGAATGCCTTTAAAGGCATCAGCCACAATAGTAAAAAAATTCTAAGTCAACCCTGAAACTTGTGTTTGTCTTTGTAGCCATTAAGATACCTACAAAAGCACATAGATTTGAACTATAAGTAGTTGTTATTTATGTATTCTAGTTAATAGTGTTTTATTCACCTTTCATCTTATGAATGAGTGTTTTAGGATAAAAGAGGATAAGTTTTCATACCAAACTATTGGAGCTTGCTTTAGACCATATAGTACTTTATTTAGTTTAAAAACATAAGAGGGGGAAAATGAATTGATAAAACTTGGATGTTGTTCCAAATAAACTTCTTCTTGGAGAGTGTCATTGAGGAAGGCACTCTTGACATCTATCTGGTACACTTTGATCTTCTTATATGTTTCATAAGCAAGGAATAACCTAATTGCCTCTAGTCTAGCAACTGGTGCAAAGGTTTGATTGTACTCTATTCGTTCCTCTTGCTTATAGCCTTGAGCAACTAGTCTGTCCTTGTTCATGACTATTACAAATTGGAATCCAACTTATTTTTATATTTTCATTTTGTTCCAAAGATTAGATAATTTCTAGGCCTTTTCATTACGATCCAGACCTTGTTCCTTTCAAATTGAGCTAACTCTTCCTGCACTGTAATAATCCAGTGGATATCATTGTCTACTTCCCTGAGAATTGTTCTCTCGGGATCTATTCTAGCTTCAACAAGTATAGGAGTGATCTCTTCAGTTGCTTCCTCTTCAGCTTCTTCTTCTTCACCTACATTCTCAGGTTCAGTAACTAGATCTTGAATCTGAATAGGGACTTGAGTTAGGTTGGCATTTAGTTCGGCAGATTCTCCGTCATCATAATCAACTTCAGCACTATCCCGCTGATGATAGTGCTCTTTGAATGGTTCTTCTCCTATTTCCTTAATGCAACGCTGCACCAATTCAGCAGCAAAATGGTCTTCTTTCTGCAAAATATTCTTGGTGGAAGTTCCCCCCCCCCCTGGAAAATGGATGAGCTTCATTAAGCAATGCATGTATTGACTCTACTATCTTGAGAGTTTTTTATTGTAGCACATATAGGCCTTGCTAGATGATGAATATCCTAGGAAGATATCAGCATCAGTCTTCTAGTCAAATTTGGCAAGATAACTCTTTTCATTGTTAAGAACGTAGCAAGTGCAACCAAATATCCTAAAATATGAAACTATAGGTGTCTTCCCTTTCAGAAGCTCATACGGAGTCTTTAGCTTAGGCTTCATTTGGCATGGTGGTGGCGGGAGCAGCAGACGGATGGAAAGGGAGGGTTGGGCCTGGAGGAGAGGAGGCGGGGCTGGAAACGGAGCAGATCGGCTCCATTTCTTAGAGCGGGCGGGAGCAGGCGCAGCAAACGTCGTCGCCGGCCATTTGTTTAGCTGTTGTGCAATTGCATCTGCTCCCTCCACCGACGTGAAAATGCCGCGTCAAATGAAGTCTTAGTTTTGTAGATGAGACTTCTATTCAGAACATAGTTGGCAGCATTAACTACTTCAGCCCAGAAGGACTTAGGCACTTTTGACTCAGTCAATAATGCTTTTCTTGATTCAATTAGGGCTCTATTTTTTCATTCAGCTACCACATTTTGTTGAGGAGTTCTACAAGCTGAAGAGCTTTGTCTTATCCCTTCATTTTCACAGAATCTATAGATTAACTGTTTTTCAAACTCTGTGTCATGATCACTTCTGATCATAGACACTGGAGTGTTGAATTCAGATTGAACCTGTTTAATAAATCTTGAGAGGATTCTAAAGGTATCAGACTTAGCTCTTAGAAAAAACATTCAGATGAATCTAGAATGGTCATCCACAATCACTAAGATATAAGATTTTCTCCCTAAGCTTTGAGTGGAGATTAGACCAAACAGATCGATATGTAGTAAATGAAGAATTCTTGGTGTCATTTTTACCAATTGGTTTGAATGACGATTTAGTATGTTTCCCTAATTAGCAAGCTCTATATGGATTCAGTTTTTTATACTTAAGTTTTGGTAAGCCTCTAAACAAATATTCTTCACAAGTTAGGCTATGGTCTTATGGTTTAGATGACCAACTCTTCTCATTTTTGTCCACATCTATATTGAATAGACAGATTTCATTTGCACTGGATCTAAAGTCAACTACATATAAATTTCCTTTCCTATAGCCAGATAGCACTATTACATCTGACTTGGAGTTGACTATTTGGCATATATTGTAAGTGAATATAATTTTGTACTCTCCATCACACAGCTGATTTATGCTAATGTGATTATGTTGAAGCTCTTCAACATAAGCTACTTTATAAAGAAAATGTCTTTAATTTTGATCACATCATAGCCTTTGGTTTCACCACAATTATAGTCACAAAGATTACCTTAAGACTATCCTTGGCCTTATAGTATTCAAATAGTTTTTTATGTCTAGTCATATGTCTGGAGCAGCCATTGTCCAAATACCACAGCTGGTTTGTGGATGGACAGTCCCTCACCTGCACAAGAAAATAAAAGTTAGTTGGAACCCAGATTACCTTGGGCATATTGCTTCTTCAATTATAGGGGATAATGAAAGTATAAAATGGTCTTTCATTGTAACAACCTTCTTAAATCTTAATACCTACACCCCCCCCCCCATTTTATTAAAAATAAGAATAATAAAATTATATAAAAAAAGAGGCTTATAACCTAAACCTACCCCCCCACTCTTTAAAAACGAAAACTCGAGCCGCAGTTTCCCGCAACCCGCATCCCGCACGAATTTCCCCCGATCCCGCTCCGCCGGCCCCGCCTCCGTCCCGAGCGCCGGCGACCCTCCCCTCCTCCTCCAGTGGCCGGCAAATCCCTCCTCCAGGCCCGGCGCCCCTTCCTCTTGCTTCCCCGCCGTCTTCGACGCTTCCCTTGACCGGCAACTCCCGCAGCAACCCTTCTCGTGGTCGGCTACTTCCAAGGAGGACGACCACCCCTTTTTCCCCCTCCTCTTCTCCTCCTCCGGCCAGTGAGGGCTTAGACGACGTTTCTTCTCCGGCAACCCTAGCTCCTACTCGTTCCGGTCGGTGGATTTCGTGAGGGACTCCTAGGGTTTCGCTCGAAACCCCTTTTCGTGGATTACTGAGCCCAATCTGGTCTCCTTGGGTAAGGAACTCCGCCTCACTCCCATTTTCAGTTTGCTCTAATTTTTTTACGCTAATTTTTGCTCCCCAATCGATGTAACCACATCAATTCAACGTGTGTTCGTCGTATATTCGACTAATCCAGTCTTATTTGTGTTTTCCAGTGCATCTCCTCGGATTTAGGCGGTGAAATCGCTCCAAGACCTCTCCAAATTATGGCTTTTCGCATCCAAACGCCGCCAAAAATCCCGATCTCCCTCGCGGTAGCCTCTTTTCCCCTCACTCTCGAGGGAGGTAAATTCTTAACTCCTTTCATATTGTGTAACGTTGTCGCCAAATGTGTGTGCAAGTGTAGGAACCTTATTATTGCTTTGAAGTACATTTTTGATCTTGGAACAGATTTAGCTAAAGCCGTTAAGCTCGCTTGCGCCATTTAGCTGTCTCTACCGTTTTCGACGTCAACTTAAGGCAAGTAGAGAACCCTCTCTCACTTGCAAAACTTTAGATTTAATCTGGATACCTGTTCTTTTACAAAGATTTTTTCTACAAAATTCTGAACTCTCATGATGATGACATAACATAATATGATAAGTAACCACCTAAGCATGAAACATAAAGACAAATCCGTAATTGTAACCAAATCTTTGAATTGTAGTGTCTAACAGGGCATCTGTCTGCTGGCATGGTCACGGCAAGCAGGATTACTTTTTCTAATAAGACTTGCACCTAAATCTGAATGTGAGCCACATGCGCCCGTTACAGCACCTACACTTTATCGATCACGACTTACAACATTTTACATTAGGCTATACTCTGGAGTAGGCTAACCTTTCAGAAATGTCTGTTTGACCTGGTTTTTGATATGTTTGGTAGCTTCGTACAAGATAGATCAATACTCGAATATGTCTGTTTGTTTTGCTCACATTTTAATTAATTAACTTGCTCCTGTTTAAATCTTAAGTTCTAAGGCATTTTTCTTCTATCTTGAATTTGTCTTAGGTTTCGTGACTGCGTCGCCTGCCCCTGAGCTACCTCTCGTTCAGCTGCAGCTTTGCTTGGAGGTTTTTCCTTTGTAATTGTTTGTATCAGGTTCTATGTATCTAAATCATTTACTGTCTATTCGTTTATCATGTACTAGTTATGTTAATACATTTTCTTTTGAATCATGGACAACTCCTAGGATGTTTCTGATGTACTAAATCGTTTTATTTTATGTCATTTTCATCACTGTTGTTACTACATCTACTTCTAATTCACCGCTGTGTGTAACATTAAAGTTTTTTTCAAGAAAATACATGTGCATTAATTTTCGCTGTTTTAAAATCTTAAGCGCTTCCGCATCTTTTTTTTAAAAAAAAAGAAACCCATAAACTTTTCAACATAACAGCTATTTAAATTTCAGATTTTCTCTGTATCCGCCTTAGCAGCATGGTTTCTTTTCGCCCATACCTGTGGCATCACGGCCCGCCCGAAGCGCACTCTGACTTTCATCGAGACGGGTCGTGACAGTTGGTATCAGAGTCAGGTTTGCTCTAAAGAAAATGAAGTATTTTGAAATTATCAAATATTTTAAATGATATTATGTACATACAGGAACATGCATCATATCTCACTCACCATGTCATTATTTGTTGTTCGTGGCTGAAACACTGCACACACTCACTCATAATCAAGAGTAGTATGCACACAAATGTTAAGGGTTATGGGCAAACTTAACATTTTTGTGCATATGAATTTCCACTAGTCTATACACCGCTTGCGAATATTAAATTGTATGGGCGGTTTAATATTTTCAAGTGCGATGACATTAGAATCATAATATGCATGTCATGTTAAGTGATATGGGCGATTAACATGACATGTGTATCCATTCATGAACATTCATAGGAATGCATTTTAGACATAATTGCATTGCATGCATAACATGACTCATTACACAAATGTTAAGCCAAAAACAACACAATGATGATTGTACACACATGGATTTAAAAAAATTGTTTGACATTGCATGTGATTTCTTGTCATTTTAACATGAGCATTACTTAAAGTTGTCCAATGAAAATGTTGTAACTAATATATGATTTATGTATTCGACAGTATCAAAATGCTAGAACCTGTTGTTCCGTAATCTTTTATGATTAACGTAACTGTCTCTCTTAATCGATTTCTTTGTGTTCCTGATTAGATGGCCCCTAAGAGATCTCAGCGCAAGAAGGCTACCCCTCCCGCCGGGGCAGCTCATGGAGACGCCACTGCCCAGCTGTTGAGGCAGATTCTCGAGCGTCTCACTCGCTTAGAGCAAGATCGTCAAACTCCTGACACAGCTCCTGATTCTGGCAGTGCAGGGATAGCTGGAGTCACTGCTACCGACGCTCTTGGAACCACCCCTCTTGCACCTGGTTCAGGAACAGGCTTGCGTACTGACACCCTGGTGGTCCCGCTCGTGCCAGATCTAGTTGTTCCTCCTGTAGCGATGGCAGATACGCTGATGTTCAAGAGGCTGAATCCGCCGTCCTTCAATGGCAGTCGTGATTTCTTCGTCATTTCAGAGTGGCTCTCCCAGATGGAAAATCACTTCGAGTATGCCGGTGTCCCTGAGGCACAAAAGGTTCATCTTGCGTCCTACTAGCTGACGAGGATGCATACACCTGGTGGCTTCAGCGCCGCAGTCTCCCAATTCTTCTGCTATAACCTGGGAGCAGTTCAAGAATACGCTCATGGAAAAGATTATTTCGTCTGTAGAGCGAGACAAGTTAGCTGAGAGGTTCCTGTCCCTTCAGCAGCCCGGCAGGACCGTGACTGAATATGAGATAGAGTTCTCTCGCCTATCTCTCTTTGCCGCAGAGTTCGTGCCCAATTAGTCTAAGAAGATCAGTCGATTCGTGAAGGGCCTCCGACATGACTTCCGCCAGCATGTGGTAGCCCACGGCGCCACCACTACGCCGAGACTGTTGGGGCCGCCTTAAAGGTTGAGGCTATTGAGTTGGACCGCATGCCAAGAAAGTTTAGCATGGTACGGGCAATGCCGCTGCACCTGACCACAAGCGTAAGAGTGCTCCACCTCAAGAGCAAGGTCCCAAGTCACAGGAGGTGTGTGCCTACTGCCATAAAATTGGCCATACCATCCTAGTCTGCCACTCCCTCCTGAAGAAGAAGCAGAAGATGATTGTGCCTGCACAACAACCCCGAGTTACGCTTGCCTCTGCCTCCTCCGTATGTAACTACTGCAAGAAATCGGGTCACATGGTGGGAGATTGTCGCCGCAAGATGAATACCTGCTTCAGATGTGGGCAGTTTGGACATCAGATTAAAGATTGTCCCGTGAAGGAAAGTCTGATCCCCGCTCAGCCTTTGCAGGCTATTTCTGGTGTCCAAGATAAGGGCAAAGCTGTGCTGAACGTCACCTCTCAGGGCGAGGCGCTCGCATCTACCTCTGTCATCTTGGTATGTTTTATGTAAAGTTTATTTGTTAATTTCCTGCATCTTTTCATTTGCTGCTTTAGTGTCAAATAATCTTGAATGTGCCCGTAATGTTCATTTCTAGGGAGTTTTAGGGTCAAGAACAAGTGGATGCAGATCCTATTCGATTCTGGGGCATCTCACTCTTTTATAGCGCGTCATATCGTAGATCTCCACAGTTGGCCTACTTCACCACTCGAAGTCCCTTTGAGATTTCTGTGCCCGGTCATCTGCACTTGTCAACTAGAGGCATTTTCAATTGTTCAATACTGCTTGGTGAATTGCAAGTCGTCGCCGATCTCATAGTCTTGGATATGACAGAATTCGACGTAATTTTGGGTATGAACTGGCTGGTCGCGTATCGAGCAAAACTGGACTGTGTGGTAAAGAGGGTCAATCTCAGTATCGATGGCAAAGACTACAGCGTCCATGTTAGGACCATCCGTAGCCACCTGAAGGTAATTTATGTTGTGCGCGCCTCTCGACTTCTTAGCAAGGGATGTTTTGCTTGCTTTGTTTATGCTTCACATTCAGATGATGTCATACCGCAACTTGGGTCTATCCTGATTGCTTCCGAGTTCCTTGACGTGTTCCCCGCGAGTTGCCTGGAATGCCTCATGTTTGTGAAGTAGAGTTCTCCATCGATGTAGAGCCTGGAACGCGCCCCATATCTAAAGCTTCATACCGCATGGCACCGCGAGAACTGGATGAGCTTCGGTCGCAATTGGATGAGTTGTTTGAGCGTGGGTATATTCGTCTCAGCTCTTCTCCTTGGGGAGCTCCCGTTCTCTTCGTTAAAAAGAAAGACGGATCCATGAGACTGTGCATCGACTATCGGGATCTGAACAAAGTAACCATCAAGAATAAGTACCCCCTCCCGCGCGTGGATGACCTATTTGATCAGCTCAAAGTACTGTCTTCTCCAAAATAGATCTCAGGTCGGGTTACCATCAGTTGAAGATCAAGGAATCTGACATCCCAGGACAGCCTTCCGGACTCGGTACGGACACTTTGAATTTTTGGTGATGTCTTTTGGTTGACTAACGCCCCTTCTGCTTTCATGGATATGATGAACCGTGTCTTCCGCGACTACCTGGATAAGTTCATCATTGTTTTCATTGATGATATCTTGGTCTACTCAAAGACTGTGAGGAGCATGCAACACATCTTAACTCACTCTTTCCACTCTTCGTCAACACCAGTTTTATGCCAAATTGGCGAAATGTGAGTTCTGGCTAGATCGTGTTGCCTTTCTGGGGCATGTCATATCAGGCGATGGACTTTCCGTTGACCCTGCCAAGGTCTCCGCTGTTATGGACTGAAAGCAGCCTTCTACCCCTACTGAGATTCGCAGTTTCCTTGATTTGGCAGGCTATTACCGCGTTTCGTCAAGGACTTCTCCTCTCTTGCTGCTCCCCTGACACAATTGACCCAAAAACATGCCCGATTTGAGTGGTCAGATCAATGTGAGCAGGCCTTTTCTGAATTGAAGCAACGTTTGTGTTCAGCGCCAGTTTTAGCTCTCTTCTTCAGAGGGGTTGGACTTTTCAGTTTATACCGATGCTTCCGGAGTGAGCTTGGGATGTGTCCTGATGCAAGAAGATCGTGTTATTGCTTATGGGTCGAGACAGTTGAAGACCCATGAACGCAACTACCTCACTCATAATCTGGAGTTCGCTGTTGTGGTGTTTGCTTTGAAGCTTTGGCGTCACTACCTCTATGGCGTGAAGTGTCACTTCTTCACTGACCATCAAAGTTTAAAGTATATATTCGTTCAGAAGGATCTCAATATTCGTCAGAGGCGATGGCTAGAATTCATAGCAGATTATGACCTGCAACTCACTTATGTGCCCGGTAAAGCCAATTCAGTGGCGGATGCTTTGAGTCGTCAGGCTTCAGTTGCCACCTGTGCACCCATGTCAACTTCTCTCGTGGCCCTGATTGATGACCTCGAGCGGATGGACATATCCTTCTCACCTGGAGGCCAAGGAGAAGTCTCTGGTCCATTATGGGTAGAACATGTGAAGGATCTGCAACCATCTGATCCCGCACTTCAGCGCATTCGCCGACAGGTTGAACTTGGTACTCTTCTGGATTTCTCTATCTCTGACGATGTTCTACGTTTCTGAGGTCGCTTATGTATTCCGATGTCCCTGAGTTATTGGATAGTATTTGCCGAGAAGCTCACGAGTCTCGCACATCTGGTCATCCTGACAACAAAAGATGTATCATGACCTGAAGCAGATCGTGTGGTGGCCTGATATGAAGAACTATATCGCACGCTTCATCTCTCGATGTCTGACATGCCAGAAGGTGAAAGCTCAGCGTCAGCGTCCTGGCGGACTTTTGCAGCCTCTGTCTATCCCCGAATGGAAGTGCGAAGATATCTCTATGGACTTCATCACGGGTTTGCCCCGCACTCTGAGGGGACATGATGCAATTTGGGTCATAGTAGATCACTTGACTAGAGTGGCTCACTTCATCCCGTATAAGGAGGGTCATTTCACCGAGAAGATGGCCCGGATTTATGTTTCTGAGATCGTTAGGCTCCATGGGATTCCTCTGCGGATTGTTTCTGATCGTGACTCGAGATCTGTATCACATTTTGGAAGGGATTCCAGCAAGCTTTGGGCACTGATCTCAACCTGAGTATCGCGTATCATCCGACGACCGATGGCCAGACTGAGAGAGTTAATCAGATTCTTGAAGATATGCTACGGTGTTATATTTTGGACTACAAGGGAGCTTAGGATGATCATCTACCCTTGGTTGAATTCGCCTACAATAACAGCTATCAAGAGAGTCTCAAGATGGCTCCCTTCGAAGCATTGTACGGGCGTCGTTGTAGGACCCCGCTCTACTGGTCAGAGGTTGGCGAGAAGGTGGTGTTGGGTCTAGAGTTACTTCAGGAAATGGAAGAAGCCACCAAGAAGACTCGTCTTCAGCTCAGTCGTGTCATTGAGAGGCAGAGAAAGTATGCAAATCAGCGCCGCCATCCGTTAGAGTTTGCTGTGGGCGATTAAGTGTTCCTGAAGGTTTCTCCTACTCCGGGGGGAAACGGTTCGGTCATCATCATAAGCTCAGCCCGAGGTTCGTGGGACCGTACTCCATCTCAGAACGTGTTGGAGGATCTGCCTATCGTCTGGAGCTACCTGCTTCCTTGGCCGGCGTCCATGACGTCTTTCATGTTAGCCAGCTTCGGAAATATATACACG
Source organism: Platanthera guangdongensis (assembly GCA_039583875.1). Lineage (NCBI taxonomy): Eukaryota > Viridiplantae > Streptophyta > Magnoliopsida > Asparagales > Orchidaceae > Platanthera > Platanthera guangdongensis. The sequence continues at coordinate 114,006,010 of CM077162.1, forward strand.
ATCCAAATCGTGTTCTTGAAGAAGTTCCAGTGATTCCTGAAGCCAATCTGTCTTTCTGATCGAGCCTTCGAAGATCGTCGAATTTCAAGAACGCAAGCTTCGCAAGGAAAACCATTCTGATGGTGAAGGTACTTTGGCTGCATGGCAAGTCGAGGAGTACACTTGGGAACTTGAATCTGATATGCGCAGCAAGTATCCACAATTCTTCTCTTGATCTTGGTACGTCTTTTAGTCTGACTTTCTTGTTATTTTAGTATCTTTCATAGTTAGCTTTCATGCGTTAATCTGTGAACTTTTGTTTGAAGTATATGTCATCTGAAACTTCGTTGGTTAGTCTCATTCAGAGAGTTCTCATGAAAGTTTCGGGACGAAACTTACTAAGTGGGGAGAATGTAACAACCTTCTTAAATCTTAATACCTACCCCCCCCCATTTTATTAAAAATAAGAATATTAAAATAATTATATAAAAAAAGAGGCTTATAACCTAAACCTACCCCGCCCCCTCTTTAAAAACGAAAACCGAGCCGCAGTTTCCCGCATCCCGCGCGAATTTTCCCCGATCCCGCTTCGTCGGCCCCGCCTTCGTCTCCCGAGTGCCGGCGACCCTCTCCTCCGCCTCCAGTGGCCGGCAAATCCCTCCTCCAGGCCCGGCGCCCCTTCCTCTTGCTTCCACCGTCTCCGACGCTTCCCTTCTGCCCAACTCCTCACCCAACTCTGGTTACTTCGGAACCACCCTTTTTTCCTTCCCCCCTTTTCCCCCGGCCACAGACACCTTCATATCTTTAAATTTTCTTGCAACCCAATCCCCCCACTTCACACCGGTGAACTTACTGGATTCAAATATCTTCCAACTTTTAAATCATCCCCATTACTATTTCAACATCTCCCTGGGTAAA